>VZRJ01007632.1:1063442-1386779 GCA_013397565.1 Ptilonorhynchus violaceus
AAAAAAAAAAAAAAAAGAAGAAGCAGAGAGGGATAGGATCAGAAATAATCCTGGCTTAATCCAAATTCTATTTCCCCAAATTTGCAAGCATTGTAGTGCAAATATTTCACTAAATTATGCTATTCTGTCCTCCAAACAGCAAGGAGCCATGAACAACAATCTGATTAGTCAGGGCCCATTCTCAGTGGCATTAAAATGATTTGTTTTTCTCCCACCTCTCAACTCTCTCATTTGAGAGCTCCGTTCGTTTTAGTCCTTGAATAAACTCCATTCCAAATACACTGATGGCTCCTGACACTTATAGGGGAAAACAAATTGTTTCCATCAGAAATAAAGAACCTAGGTAGTAGTGAATAATACTGTTTTTCACTAAATGAATTGATTTTTCTGCATCGATACGTTTAGATCCTGGGTTTAACAGGGTAAAGGAAATCTCCGTGTTTCTGTAACACTCTTAAAGCAACGCTTCCTTACCCGCCTTACCTAAAGCCCTGTGTACAACTGGGAGAAAAACACCAAACTCAATAACTTTATTTTCTTTTAATGTCAAAGTAAAAATGGTTCACAGAAACGTATTATGTTTACTTTGAAAATTCAGAATAAAAGAATGTTTTGTTTTCCTCTGTTTTGATTGCACAGGTACATTTCACTCTCCCTTTCACTCCAATTCATGTTAAAAAGCTCTTAGGAGTCCTAGATGGAGCTTTCATAAACTTATCCAATACTGATGCTGTCCAGAATCTGGGAAATATGGAAACCAAATGTTCTGCCATTAGAAGTATTGGATGTTTGGCTGTCTGTACAGTAACGCTTGCACTTCCACATTTTTCTCTTCTTGTTTCACAGCTTTGAATTCTTGTTCAGATCTAAAAGAAAATAATTTGTTGTTTGGGGATTTTGGGAGTTTTTTGGTTTTTCTTCTTTTTTTACAAATTTTTAAAATTTCTGTTGGACAAAGATTTTTTTCAAGATCGGGTTGAGTTTGTGTTATGGCCCCTTAGAGCACTGCAGGGCTACACCAGGGTAAAATATGAAGAATAAATATTGATGTGTGCAGAAAAAGCAACAAAATTGAATGTTACAAGGCCAAGCAGCTTCTTAGCCTTTAACTCTGACATCCATAATAGAAATTATAACATTGTAAAAGCTGACTCTGTAATACAACTTAGGGAGACATCTTAGGTACAGGAAACAAATGGATATTTTGCTGATGCAGATGTATAGGTACATTCTTCTCGCCATTAACAAATTTAGTCACTAAATAGACAACTACTGGATACCCTTAAAAATGAGGGGCACTGCAGATGTGTTCATTTCAGTATTTGATGGGAAGCAGAAATCTTTAGCACAAAAACTGGGGGAACTCAAAATTAGAGTTTATAGGTTTTGGCCTTGCAGTTTCATGTTTGGTGTAATGGGGTCTGATGGACTGTTCCTAAATTGTGCCACTTTCTGCAGTGTTGCAGGGACAGTTATTTGAGCTGGCAAAAGGAACATCCCAGGAACTGCACCCAGGTCCACATGAAAATCTGCAAAGATGACCCAGATTTTATATCTAACCTTCCAGAATGCAGAATTCCCACACTGGGAATTGGCAAAACTGGGATTTCTCCCTCATTATCACAGCTTGCTCTTTTAAAACAAGTGGCTGCTCTCAAAACAGTTCCAGTCCTGCCTCCAGTACACACATTTTTCCATTAGCACATGCTTACAATTACACATATGTACTACCTTCACCTCATTGGGTGTTTGCTTAAAAATATTTTGTAATTTAAAGGTGAGAAATTGGTATAAACACAGAGTTGTCAGCAGCCATCCCAGCTTGGCCATACATCCCAGCTACATCGTGCATTTGATTGCAGCAAGGCATTGCCCAACATCAGCCTCTGGAGACAGAGAACACTGAAGGAAAATGTCATTAGTATGGGCTGTTCAGGTCAGGTTCTGCTCCCTTTATTTGGCTGAGTAGTCTTTTTGAAAAGACCTTGACAATATTAAAAGAGCGAGATTTTGAACTATGCTTTTTGAAATGTTGTTGGAAATTGTAGATGGAGCTCCTATTGGTGAAGCACTCCTCTAAAATATATGTAAACCACTTAATTCTGAATATCAATAATCAAAATAAGTTTCTGAAACATTTTTCTGTCTTCCTGTGCTTGGCTCACTTTGAAATCTCTTCCGCAAAAACATTCAGAAGTACAATTTTTAAAGCTTACACTGGTTGTTCTACGTTCTGCCATTAGTTATGTGGTCTCATATAATTTTGCAGAAGAAAAATTATTTAGTAGAGATGCTGCCAAATGTGGAGCGTGGCTGCAAATATCTCCTTCATAAAAAATATTAGCAATGTTGGATCCACTTGAAACTTTTCCCCAAGGCTTCTCAAATATTTAGTGAATTTCGAGTGAAGAGTTTGTGATGTTCCCACAAATGTGTGGTCAGAAGGACTGGCAGTCACACCTTGCCTGCCTGGTTTCCCCGTGGCTGTAACCCAGCCACCACGGAGTGCATAAATATGAATCATGTTCTGGGTTTCAGTTACTAATTGCTAAAAGCTCACTAATTTATGTAACCCTTTCAACAGCTGATCAAGTGTCATTGCAACCTAAGACACAGACCCAATTCAGATGTTAAGGTGCATGGTAAAAGATTCTTACAAATCCACCTAATTAATAATAACTAAGGAACAAAATATCTTGTGTTCACTTCTAAGATAAATTCTACCACAGATTCTGCAAAACTGCAGCAAAACAAAAAATCCCAACCTCTGAGCAGTCGATTTGTTATTGTGCTTTTCTACTGTGAGCTTTTCTGCAGGTTGTGCATTAAGGAAGTGTAAATGATGGTGGCCTGGCTGTATTTTCTATACACCTGACAGCTGCTTTCAGCACAGTGTTGTTAACTTGAACTCGCATTCAATAAAGCTCTTTCTACACTATTGTGAGCAGCACATTATAGTTCTTTATTAGGCAGCACCTTTCTCTCCTTGCTGACTGTTCTTCACTGACAGTTCAGGCTTTATCAGCAATATTTGCTTTGTCAGGTGTTCCTGATACCAAAGAATCCTGGTGGCTGTAGAAGATCCTCCCCCAAAGCAACAGGATTTTGGTCTCAGCAGCAGCAGTGGGGATTATTACAGCAGAATTCCAAACCAGCTCACAAAAACATGGAATAGAAATAAACATCACCATAACTGTGCTGGAAAGTGTGAAAAATTTATTTCTCCTGGAGCATTCAGCACAACACTCCTGCTGCTCCACGTGGTCGCCAGTCAGCATCCACAGCATCCCTCTCCCAGGAAGGGGCAATCCTTGCAGAGGAGGAGGGGAAGGGGAAGCTCTCATCAAATATCTGCAGTGGGGCTGAGGCAGCAGCACTTCAATGCATTCAAAAAGGGATCACCCTGCTCCGTGGGCTTTTCCACTGACCATCCTTCCAGGAGTGGTGGGAAGGGAATTCATGGGCTCTTCCAGCCCTCCAGCCCTCTGGGATGTGAAAGGAGGGTCACTGCCTTGGGAACTGCTGCCTGCCACTCCTGTTTTTATTGTGATGCACAGTTTTGAGTGAAGGGAGGGGACGGATGTCTTGGCAAACACCAAGGAATGGAAAACCAGGAGACCTCTGAGGTGTAATTCTTTCCAGTGAGGCACAGGGAATACAGAGCTTTATACAGCACTGCATAATATATCCTGAGTTCATCACAAGCTATGTAAAAAGTACAAGTTCAGAAACAAGATATTTTATGTGTTAATAACACTTTTTATGTGTTATAGCATCGTTTCACTGATTCTGCTACAATCAAGGTCACACATACATGACATTCTTGAGTAACACCAAGGCCACTTTTCCCTTGAAGTATCATCACAACTGAACAATAAATTATTCAATGCAGTTTTCAAAAATGTCTAAAAACACACTGTACCTTTCCTTCTGTTCCTTATGCACTGAATAATGGTTTAAAGAGACAGAACAGAACTTTGGGGGTTAATTTAGGAAAAGCAGAAAGAAATTTCAGGATTATGAGAAAACAAGTCAAAGAAATAAGATCAGAAGCTTGTAACAAATCAGGCTGGAGCACTCAAAAACTCCCCTCAGTACCAAGAGCCAATTATGGGCCCCAAACAGCTTTTGTCATGGTCTGTCAAGGTTTGACTCCCCAAGGCAAGGAAATAACCTTGGGGTTAAATCGTCCTGCCCTTTTGCAAGGCAAATCCTTCTCTTAACATCAAGAAGGTGAAGGCTGGGATTCTCAGCTCCTCTATTCCTATTGCCTACAAAAATATAAAACTTAGGAAAAATAGATTCCTCCATCTGACTGTTTTAATCTTGGAGGAAGAACAATTCTGTCTTTCAGGAACTTGGAAAGAATGCAAGGCTGTCTGTTGTAAAGTAGAGCAAGAAAACAAATATTTGAACAGTTAATTTCATTCTGTCCCGAACAATTATTCCATAAAATGTTGGTACAGAACAGCATAAAAGTCAATGTTCTTCTGCAAAAAGCAGTACAAATGTCTATAAACAAGCACATAACTACTAACAGATCCCTGTAGGAGCATTATTATTATTCTTGCTATAGATATTTCAGCTGAAAGTGCACTGACCAGGAGATGCTGTGAAACAAAGGGAAGAGGTACTGAGGAAGATCATAAATGCACTGTTTTGTGCATTTTGTAGTAGAGAGAAGCTGTTTATCAGTTTTAGGAAACTTTTGCCACAGTGACTTGAAATAGAAGAGGCTGGGGTTGGTTCAAGTCTGTGGGGCAAGACCCTTCTTAACAAAAGGGCTGAAGCCAGGGAACAGTGGGTGCTGTGGATTCAGTTTAGGGACAGGGGGGCAATGGCAAGAGAACACCTGGAGGAGCTGCATGGCCCCCACCTTCCTACCCACCATTCTCCGGGATGTAAAGGTCTTTATATCTACAGGAGGTTAAAGAGAAATAAAATCACAAAGCCAAAGCCCAACAAAATTCCCCTATGATTTCCATCAATGTTCCTCTCCATGAAAGCTTCATTTTATCAATCAAAATTGTCTCTATCCACCCAGACTTTCCTTTTACATTAGGCCTTGAAATTATTTTAAACCTCTCTCTCTATATATCTATATAAAAGGTCATTTTTTCAGCGCAAGAAATTTGCAATGATTAAAAGGCCAACCTGCTTGCAAGATCAAGCATAAGAATAACAGCAAGACACAAAGCTATTCCCTAGCTTAGTTCTAAAGAACAGATGCAGATCTGTTTATGAAGGGATATCCTCTCTACTTCTACTCCTTATTTAAGAAACCTAGAAGTTACTGCAAACAATTCAATGTCGTTCCACTGTAAATTTCCTTTCAAAATATTTGGGTTTTTTTGTTTGTTTGTTTGTTTTCAAGAACAACTTTAAATATAAATAACTTGGAAAGCAGATTTATAAGTATATGAGCATCCAAAAGGGAAAAAAAAACCACCATTTGCAGTATATTTTGGTATCAAGGAGCGGACTAATTAGTGTTTTAATGAGCTGAATGTAGTATTGAGATGGTCTTCTACTCTTGGCTACTACCTAGTGCCAAGGACAAAGTTTGAGGTACTTCTCAGACTTAAACTATCTTTTATTATGGATTCCAAAACAACTATTCCAAACAAACTAATTAAACCCCCTTAGATTCTGGCACGGAAAGCACAAGCCCATGCCACTCAGATCCATAAAACCTCCAGAGTGGAACCAAATGAAAAGAAAATTAGGCAAGTAATTTAAAAGGAAAAGACTGATTTAACTGTCCATCTTTTAAAGAATTCCAGTGGAAGGGAGGCGGAACTGTAGTGTCTGTGGGCTTCTGAAGAAAGATCTCCAATGACCAGGATTTAGAAGCACAGGAATATATTCCATAAGAGTTAGAGATGTAGCACAGCCACACTGAGGTACTGCATCAGATCTGAAACCCAGTCCACAAATCGGGAAAAAATCTGCAAAAGCCAAAGCAGGAACGACTTGAAATGCCTGAGAACCACAAATGAATCCCATTCTGTAGCTCAAAAAAACCCAAACAAACAAACAAACCAGGAGCTGGCATTGCTCTGGTCGTACTTGAATGCAGCCATTATCCCATTCAGCATTTGCTAAGTAGATTCCCAGGGCTGCAATCCTAAAACAGACAGTGCTCAGCAGAAAGAGAATTGAGGGTATTTTATTAAAATGAGATTGCTCCAGTGGCCGGTCTTTAAAGCCTCCTGCATTTGTGTTAGACAAAATAGAGGTAGCTCAGTGTTTTAGAGCTGTTTAAATTTAAGCCAGGATACGCCTGAATGGCAACACTTGCTGAGGCAAAGTGTTTCTTCTGAAAGGCAGCGTATGGGGGCAGTTAATCTTGGAAATCCTGGTAATTGCTTATACATTTGTCAGATTCTCGAGGACTGTTTAAAACGGAAGGCAACATATAGGTACAAGAAATTTTATACGGTCCCACCCTCCAAGATGATGACAAAATGACTCCCAAAGGTCCATTGTGTATGTTTTCTGCCCTGCTCATCCTACAATGTCCTAAATAATGGCCATAGTATAAACCAGCCTGGAGTAAAAGCTTTTTCAATGAAGGAATCATTTTATATCCACAGGAATCAAATGGCAAAAACCATATTGTACATCAGGAAACATTCTTGCCCCTTGCTTCAAGCCTGACTAACACCTGCTGTACACAGGGATGCAAGTGCTGCAGTTGACAGTGTGCTCCCTAAAAGACAGTCAAAGGAGTGGATTCAGTGATGCCTGACTTTATATTTCTCCCATAAATTTTACATGGCAGCTGTGCCATTGAAACACAGAGATTTGAAACAAAGACAGCAAAAGAAACAAAAAAGCTTTAAAGTTTTTACTTATTTTCTGGTCATTTGCTCAAACTCCTTTGATGTTACCATGGTGTTTACCTGTATCACTCTTCAAAAGGATCTCTACACCAGGTATAGCTCCCAAGGTAGCCATGGAATATCCTTGCTAAGCTTTCATCGGGGAACAGCTCTTACTTTACTCTCACTGACATTCCTTGGGGACTTGTGTTATCCAAAGGCAGAAAGCTCCTTGGCAAAAGTAGGAGGGTACAGGAAACCCACAGGCTGAGAGCGGAGGGCTGTGGGGCTGCTCTTTGGAGCTCCACAGAGGTAATGGGATCTGGACAGGTGCTGGAGGGATGGGTGGAATGACCACAGCTTCCTGCAGACAAACCCCTTCTGGAAAGCCCACAGGAAACAGTGCCAGGCTTCACCAAAGTGCTTGAGTTACAGATTTCATGAAGAACTTCAATTCCCTTTGTGCAACTAGGCAGGGCATTCCCCAGTCTGGATAAATGCAGAACAAAAAGCCCCAACAACATCTGGTTTTACAAATCACTCCTGAAAGTGGTTACAACATCAGAAGATACACAAGAGGAGCTCACCACAGAAAGGAAATCAAGAATAAATTGGGAAAATTGTTGCCTGTGGTGATGCTGAATGTCCAGCACCCACAGCCTCTGTCTAACACGGCCTCTCCATAGCTGAGATCCCATCAGGATTTCCAGACTATCCTGCAGCCCTGGAGGAAGCCCAGCCTGCCCCAGCAGCAGTGAGGAACAGTGGTCAATGCAGCTGTTCTGCAGTTGCCCTTTTTATCACCTGCCAGGGAACACCGAAAACACCCCAACTGGGTGTGGTTCTGATCCAACTGGGATCAGAGCAGGGAGATCTTTGCTACAACCCAAACAAGCTGCCCTGGCAGCATTAATCAGGCTGTACGAGTACACAGAGCTCATTAGACTAACAATTCCTCTCTGAGGCTCCGTGATTAAAGCAGAATGAAAATAATATCCAGCCAAAGACACACGAGAGGATACTGAACACAGTGTAGGTGTCAGCACGGTTAAGACTATATTTTGTAGCAGCCATAACAGCAGATATTGAGCCACTTTGTAACTCTGGGCAGTTGTGTGAACACAAATATGAGGCTTGGAAGCCCCCAAAGTCTTTCATTTGAGGTTTAAAGGGAACCGTGTAGACCTTATCTGTGTTATCAGCCAGGCCACAGTCAAACTGATTTCCTGCCGCTGCACCCAAACCCAGCCTAGTGCTGACCCTGCAGTAAACACTATTTTCTGCAAGTAAAGTAATCTCTTCTGGTGCTCACTCCTTATAAATGGAGCCTCAACCAGCACTTGTTGCTTTTTCATCCAGTTGTCCCAGCCACCCTTCCCAAAAGGGCTCCCTCATCCAGGAGCTCTTAGTTTGTGATTTTGGGAATTAAATATCAGCTCACAAGGTGCTTTCAGTCACCGTCTCTTGTTTGGTAGGTGTTAAAATGCACCTCAGTTACTGAAAACTTCACAAACCTGTTGGCTTGTTTAGCTCCAGTTCCGTGTAACCAGCTTTTTGCTCTATCTGCCATAACTATTAACATAAGCACAATAGTAGAACATTCTGTACAGAGGGAGACCATTACCTTGGCATTATTTAGCACAATGTATTGTTCTGAATTACTTTGCAGTGGTGAGAGAAAGAAAAAAGAAAAAAAAAGAGAGAAAACCCCTCCTGGTCTATCTTTTCTTGTGGTTGATCCCATTTTCCTAATTGGTTCTTGTGCTCTTGCAAAGCCTGTCCAGATGATAGAGTAGCCAGAGGGAGGTGAAAAAACACAGTAGTCTGTAAGCTCCATAAGTGCCTTCAGACAGAACGTGATGGTATTCTTGCCTCATCAAATTCAGGATTCATGCAGATTTTCCCTGTGCCTCTCCACACCATAATGGATGTGAGCCTCACCCCATGGACACAGCCTTTGTTCTTTTCTGGCTTTCTCCTGACAGTCTCCTGGTGCATCTCTCTGACCTCTTCCAAAAATGTTTGTTCCAAAGCCTCGTTTCCCCACAGCTGGAGCTACTCTCATCCTGTACCACTTTTCCTCTCTCTCTTGCATTAGATGCTCTTTCCCCCACCCCAAACCTTTGCTAAAAATGTCTTTCTCTCAATTCCTTTTAAAGTTTTCTCTCCTGCTGTTACTGGCCAAATGACAGACTTTAAAAATTCATTCACCACCGAATATCTTTAAATTGTAATAACCTGCAATTTCTATTGTGCTGCGTTTGCCTCGTCCCGCTTAATTCCAGAATGTGTTCTGGCATACAGACAATGCGTTAGGTAAGTGGAACTGGGGACAGCAAATGGCAGGGAGAAAGTTTGGAATGTTGTGTCTGCGTTGAAATCTGTGAGACACAGTTGATGGCTGCTGCAGGATTGTCTTCTTCAACTAATACAATAGCAGGGAAAAAATAAGTATATGGACATGATTTTTTAAGATACACAAGCCAATGAAATATTATCGCAATGTAAAAGTCATTTTAGGTATTTTAGACAGTAGAATAAGTTTGAAAAACTTGACATCTTTTCCTGACTTTGTTCTGACACTGGAAGTGCACCATTTGACAGAGAGAGGAAATTAAATTAGCCTTGATGTCATGTACAAGTTATGCCTTTTTTAAGTATTTTTCTCTCACTGGCTTTGATCGTATAATCCCAGCAAAAATAAATGTGCTTTTGGATTTTTGGTTTCGTTTTTTTTTCTTAATGCAAGTTTTGTGCTTTAAATTATTTTCAGGCTCATTTTAAAATGGTGAAAAAGACAGGTTCATAGACAGAATTCTGTTTAAAAGTTTCCTAAATAGCCTACAATTTTAAAAAAGCCCTGATCCTTCTTCTGCTCTTAAATATAATTTCTCTATTTAAAAGAAATGAATTATCAGAATGCAGAGAGTCAATGCCATTAACATGTCATATATTGTATTTCATGGAAGTGTAACCTGACTGAAAGGGAAAATGAGGTTGGCAGGTTCTGGGTGTAGCTCTGCTCTGCAGTTCTTGGGCAGGGAAGTTTTTATTTGTCAAAATGTGCACGACAGGAGAGGCTCAAAGAATCAAAGTCAAAATCACCTAAGATTTTCAGTAGATTAAACAAAGAGATGACTTATTTCTCTAGAGTAAGAGATTTTTTAAGAAAAATTAAATTGTTCATGTTTTGTTGTTCCCATATACCCAAGTATTTCCTCGGAAGTCCCCAGAATTTTGATGGAAGTCTAAAGTGCATTCAAGTGGAAACTGTATTTGGCCAGGAAGGAACTCAGTCTTACATCATCAGCTAAAAGTCCAACACACAAAGGCTTTTTTTCTATTCAATTCTTAAAATCTGTTTGTTTCTGCAGAATGTTAAGCACCAGAAAGTCCCAGTGAGAACCCAGAAGAACCTTTAGGATATATCCAGCTAGAATAAATCAGTGGGAATTTAACCCAATTCACCTTACTGGCATATGAGGAAGTTTACATAGGATTCTATCTTTTTTTTCCCTAATAAATAGCATATAATATTAGTTGATCCTGTTTAGATTAATCTAATCAACCCAATGCATGTGAAGAGAACATCATGATTAACTGCTCAAATAATCTTGGTCATAAAGGTTCTGGAACAGGTTCTCAGCTGGAAATTCAATGAACTCAAAACAGTTCCACATGCAAAGAATGTGTGGACATTGTCAATGACTTTGATGGAAATGGACATTGAAGTGTCCATCACCACATCAATGGAAATCTTCTAAAATATTTTTCTGAAGAGAGACACAGCGCATGTAGATAAATAACTATTCCTGAGTTTGCTAAGTACAACTGAGAAGAACCTGGCCTAAACTTGTATTTGAATATATTCAATTTATTACAGCACACCAGAAAAACCTTTAATGATTCTATCAAAACTATGTTTTTACCATGGCCTTCTATTAAGCAACCAAGAAACAACAAAAATGTGTTACAAATCCTCCACTTTAACTTTTGCAAATGGAATTGAAGATGGACTCCAACACACTTATGAAAATACAACATCCCTAATGCTATGAGTAAGTGGGAAAAAATGCACTTGGTCTATAGATCTAGAACTAAAAATCATTTGTGTTTTAAAATAATGTCAGTGAGGTATGCTGTGATATTGACTTTTTTAGCAGAAGTCTCTGTTTAATTCAACAGGGAAGTTCTGCTTGAAAACAAAAGGCTTCGGCATGCCTGCTGCACTTAGGCCAGCTGGTGCATAGCAGAATAACACTGATATTTATAGACATATCCTGATTCGTTTCGGCTGAAAATGTGCCTTTTAGAAGCTGATGGAAAGCATTTGTGTGTTCCTCAGGTGTATGAGATGGAGCAGGAGCAATGGTGTTATTTGGATGTGAGCAGGTAGAAGAATATTTGCTGCAGGAGAACATTTGCTTCTAAACCAAAATAAGAGCAACTGAAAATTGCCTTTTCCAAAAGCTCTCCATAAAGCTGTGGCTGTGGCTATTTGCTTACATGTTGATTTTATCTGATGTGGTTTTACAAGTCTGCCTGTGATCAGAACAGCACAGGAACACATTCTGCTTCCTATTCTTCAACTTTATCTGCTGTTCATAAAGTGATGAAAAAAATTATGACTCGAGTACCTTTAATAGAACTTAACTGAAGCAGAATAAACCAGGAGGCTTAATTTATATCTCCTTCAGTAAGAAAATATTTATTATCAGAATAAGTGCATGCTAAAGTGCTTTGTCTGGTCTCAGTGTGGAAGAATGTGTGCACTGAAGGAAAATAATGGGGCTGACAAACAGTGTGAGCACGCTGTGTGCCACACGCCCGAGTTCAGTCCCACCCTGGATATTTCCTGGCAGCGGCACACGGAGAGCAGGAATTGCTTTAGCTCGGGGAATTTGCCAAAGGAAGGTTTGCAGGTTAACCTGACCAAGGAAAACAAGGAGCATGAGGGACACCCCACTTGGCTTGAGAAGACAAAAGTGAGGAAGATGTTGTTTGCAAGGGTTGGAATTGAATTGTTTCGCAGCTCTGCAAAACTTTTCATTTTTGATTTGGTTTTTTTGTGGTTTTCTCCTCATAGAAATGCTCAGCTCAATAAGAACGAGTTCAGGGAAACCACCTGACCCGTGAATACAGACGGTAGAATTAAGTGGTCCTCTATAGACATGTAAGCTTTGAGTTTTCTCCAGAGTATGTTAATTACCGAAACCAGAAACATCTGTTGACATCACAATGTAATGGAAGATATTAATCAGGGTAAAAAAACCCATGATGGTATTTTCTAAATCATACCAACATTCTTAGTAAAGGTTTGTATCATAATTCACTTTAAAACAGAAAATTCATTATACTAACGCTAAGATACAGAGGAAATACAAATATAAAATTACTTGTATTAGAAAATATTAGGATTAATTTTCTACTTCTCCAGTAAAATCTCACAACTGTCCCAGCAACTTTTTAAGACACTTTTTAAATGCATTCTGTGATATTGCAAGTCACAGAAAGAGACAGCAAAGTCTTCTCTAGACTAAATGGTTTTACAGTACATTATACAATGATTAGAACTGATTGGCACTTAATTAAGGAGTGTTACTGATTGATTATTGATTCACTATTGGGAGATTTCACGTCTGATTCTTATTCTAATGTTAAATTTCACCCTTGAACAAGGTTATCTGCACTACATATCTCAGATACAAAAATATTTTTTAATTAAACATAACTAGTCCATATATTAGAATTGTTCAACAGCAGCATATCCCTGCTTCTCCAATAGTCTGATTCAGAGAGATGATTCAGATGTCTATTGAGATAACAGATTTTCTGAGCTTCTGAATCAGAGAGAGATAAAAACGGAAAGGAAAAACACAATTAACAAAATTCATGGGTTTGCTATTTTGTTTGACTTTGTCAGTCTATCACCATGACTTTGCTGTATCCAGCATCTGCACTGCTTTCAGGGGGTATTTATCCACATGCACCATTTAAAACACCACAAAAGTCCCGGCAATTGATGAGTTGGACTTTAAATTAATCTGACAAGAGATCAAAGCTGCTTCTACTTTCATATGGAACAGGAACGAGGTGTGGTCTGTGCTTGGTATCTCTGTGTTACTGTCATGGAGATAAAAGTATTGATTCTCTGAGCAGAGGCCCCAGAAACACAAATGCTCACACAGTGAAAATGATCCTGTTCTTCTTGAACCCATCCACTAAACCCACCATCCCTTGCCATTCATCCAGACAAATAAAGGATAACACAATTAAGATAATTATCCTCTGTGCATTCACGGTGTGTTTGATGCCTCTTTAGTCACTCTGAAATTACTTTATTTATTGGGAACAACGATTATAGCACCAAAACAAATCATAGGGTGAGGGGAAAATGATGCTGGGAGCCAGAATGCCCCTCTTATTAATTCTAACACTTTCAGAGTCAAGCAAAAGGACCAAACACCACGTGGTTTGGAGGTGGTGTTGGAGGGCAGATCTGGGAAAAAACCACCAGTGGTGGTGCCCTTCTCTTTGGAACAGGCTATGCAATGTTAAACCTGCCACCAAATTTGCATAATTATATAAACAGCAGAACACCAACAGCAGAAAGAGGAACATCTCACCCTAAAGTAAAAAGGGGATTTCCTCTGTCAGAGCATGGGCACCTCAGAATAGCCAATTTGTTCGGTGCTTTCTTGCTGTCTGAGAATCCTGCAAGTAGAAGCTAAATTATTTCCCCTTTTTCACGTACATGCAACAAATGTAATAGTAAAATATTCATTTAAATCAATTATGAAATAAAAAAGACTCCTTTTTACTAGCAAATTCCTCATAAATGGAGCCAGGAAAAAAAATGGTAACAAATCATTTTAACCAAATAATCCTCCAGCAAAAATAAAATAGCTCTGTTGGTGAAATTGAAAATTTATTGGAATATAAACCTGTCCCAATGAGAGAGCAATGAGGGAGATGTGTGACACTCCCTGCAGTATCATGTGCTGCTTTAGCCAGTGAAGTGCCAGATTTGGGCCTGATCCTCTCTGAGCAGACCAAGCATTATTTGCCCAATTTAACAGAACCCTCAAACCCTTGTATTTTACAAGCTCACTAATGATCCTTCTGAAGGCAGAGGATCTGTCCATGCAGTGAGTGTTTAACATCAGAGAGGCACTCGAGCACATATTTAACATTAAATAGAATCTAAGAAGGATTGCTCATTAGCTTGGGTGTTCTGGTAAATTAAATGATGGATTAGCACTCATTCCAAGCCGAGTATCCAGCCTTCCAATTTCATTGTCTCATTCTTCTACAGACACCCATTTATGAAAGCAGAGGTGAGCCTCTGCTCAGTTTGGTTTGTTGTGCATCCTGTCATCCTTACTTGGCTTCCCAAACCACGGCATGTTTTCCCTTATTTTAAAAGTGCGGTTCCACAAGGAAGTTATTGCTCCGTTTACTTCTTCAATTTCAAACCCCATGCACTCTGCAATTTTCTGTTGGACCTCATCAGCTATTCGTGACAATAAACAACATTAACTAGGTCATCTTTACATACTGCTTCATTTAAATCCTGCTTTCTTTAGCATCAGATTGGCTACCAAAATATTTAAAGAAAAGCTTTGGTAAAAAAGGTTGGCTGCTGTATCAGATGAACACCTGACAGAAATCAAAATAATATCAACCCCATGTCTGAAGGTCACTAATGAACTTCCTCTTAATTATATATTCTAAAATCACGGTTTAGAAATTCTTTTTCCTATCTTTCAAAACAAAACCTACATTTGGATTAAAAAATATCACCCTCACTCTTCCTCAACGCTTTCCTTGTCTTTGATCTTTGAAGAGCCCTGAAATGATGATTTGTCTGGAAACTCTTCTTCCCCAAGGATAAAGTGTAAATTTATTTTTCTGACTGCATTATATTCAATAACACAAACAGAAGTCAAAAATAGATGTAACTTCTGTACATGCTGTTTGTGAAATTTGAACATGTAAGACCAAAAATATGCATCTTAATCCAAGATGAAAGAGCAACTGCTACCAAGAGAAAGACAACAATTTACAGAACAATTACTTGACACCAGTATCTGAAATGTTTCAGTGAGGGCCTGACTGAAAAACCTGTGAAGTCAAAGGGAATTCCTTCCATTATTCCAAGCAGAATTTAGGCAAGGTCTTTGTTTTCTGCAGAATCCTGTTTATTCATCACATATAGAAATGAACAAATGCAAATAAAATGCTCTCATAGTACAGCTGCTCAGTGGTCACAGGAAATGTTGTCCTGAATTCCAGCAGCACAGGGGCAACACACATCCCAGCGTGGCACTGGGAGAGGGGAGATACGTTCTGGACACGGTTACAGGGTGTCACTCTGACACAGGAGCCAGCAGTGATGCTTTTTCCAGCCCTGCTGGCATCTGGAATATTGCACTCCCCTTGCACAAAGGCATTGACAAGGCACTGGAGTGAAGTACAAATAATCAAAGGGCGAGAAATATTGATCCGAGGCAATGACAGAGAGAGGCAGACACATCCAACTGGGCTGAGGGAAAACAAAAGGTGGGACCTGAAAGCTCTGTACAAACACACGGAAAGGGCAGCTTGCAGGAAGAGAAGGAATTATTCAGGTCTTTCACAGAAGAGTCAGCAGCAGCAATGGGAAAAAAGGGGAGGTGGCACCCTCATCTCATTCCTTGCAAAAACAAATCTACTCCTCTCGGATGAACAGAAGTTTGAGCACTGAGAATTCAGGGGAAGGCTTGGTAGTAACTCACAAATAAGTGACCCAGAACCGACTGGGCACACACAGAGCTGTCCTGTGGCTCACTCCGCGTTCGCAAAATCCACTTGACTCTGTAATTAGGCTGGAAACCCTTCCAGGCAAGGCACAGAGCAGTGGAGTCTTTATCTTAACTGATGTTCTGGTTATAAATAATACACTAAGCTGGTTAACAACAGACTTAACTCGTTAGAAAGCTTCAGGCCGGGAGCGTGTAAGTGCATTGGAGTTTGGGCTGTAAATGACTGCAAACTCCAACACAGCAGAGCTGGAACTTCAGGGATGGAGTAAGGAGGAAGTCTAATTTGGGGAGGTTTTGAAATCTAGATGAACATCTGTTTTATTACTGTCCCAGCAATCTGTAAACCCTCCAATTCAGAAAATTCCCTCGCAGCAAGAACATTAGTGGAAGAAAATCAACAACAAGAATTCCTTAAATTGCCTTCTTCAAGAAAACCAACATCTTTCTTCGTATTTTGAACTATGAGGGGAATTTAGGTTATGAAATCAAGGCAATATTATACTGTAGGAACTAAATTTTCCAGCATTCATTCGGAGCACTTGATACAATATCTCAGGCATATATTTTAAAACACTGCAAAAGAAAAAGGTCATATGAACCGAATACAGAAAATACTAATACAATAAATAACACCACAAGCACAATGCAGGAAATGGCTGTTTTCCCATCGCACTCCAAAACTCCATTATGATGCTGTGAATATTCTTATTTCCACCTTTGTTTTAGCTCTGTGTGGCGACAGATGGGCTTTAGACCTGAGTTCTGGGACTTACATTAGGCAAAGGAGTTGTCAGATGGAATATTTGTACTTCTTCTGGCTGCTGAAATATTTCAGAACTTGTTTATTTTCAAACAAGAAGAAATAAAGTGTAAGCAAAGAGCTCTCAGAGCCTGGGGGTGCCCGGGAAGTATTTTAAAAACATATTTACAAAAATTCGATTTTCTTGTATTTTAAATTCAGTGCTCCTGATGTCACAGGACCAAGTCAGAGGTCCACTTAAAGAAACCACAAAACTATTAAGATTGCAAATTCCACATGAACAAGAAAACAACTTCCGTGTAAACCACCCACTGTCCAAAGACAGCAATATTCAAATACATCAAAAATAGAACTCAGTTTCAGTTTGAGTTGAGCTTGAGTGACTGAGAACAAATAAAACCAAACTTTACAGCTCTGGGTGAGACATCAGCAGTTCCTGTTTGAGGTTCATCCTCCTGCTTAATCTGATGATGCAAAAAAATCAGACCAAACCGGAAACTTCAGTGAATATACAGATTTTGCCTTTGAGGTGACTAATCCCAATTTAAAACAACACCAATAACAATCCCATATCTCCTCCATACACTGCCGAAATCCTTGCAGGCCTCCTGGGGCACACGACTCTACTCAGAAGCCCTTCAGGCATATACCAAGTTTATTTGTGCCCTCAATAAAGTACAGAAAAATAGAGAACACAAAAAGCTACAAGTCCTCTGTATCCCCTTCAAAATTATCCTCTATATTTCTACCAGGCCCATATATTTCTACCAAGTAAATAGCATGAGTTCCCTGCATAATTCACCTCACTAACATTTATTTACATCATAAAACCCAGCTCATGTTTTTAGTGCGATAATTAAATACAGAAAGAGGGGAAAAAAAATCCTTGCAATCCAGATAGTCAACGTGCTCCCTGCAACCTGAACGTGGTCCTTGGCCAGGGCAGAAAATAAAGAGCCCAAATGAACAGAGATTTTGTCCAAGCTCTGCTCCTCAGCCGTGGAGAACACCTCGGGTTCTCAGACCCGGTGTGTTCCACAGAGTGAGCTCGGGGCTTCACCTGTAATGCGCAAACCCCGCACGCTTCATCTTGAAAGCTGATTTTCTTCAAGCACGAGGTTTAGTCCTAAAAAAGGACTGTGTTTAATTGCACTACAATGGAAGGATTTGAAGCAAAGCTCTGAATAATGGAACTTTATCCTTCCGCAAACAAGAGAGCTGACACAATGTATTCGATATTATAAATCCTGCTGTGCTGCCAAAGTTATAATAAGGCATTCTTACAGGAAAGTCTAATGATGGGGAAAAAATGCATTTTTTTCCTTACATGAGATCATAAATTTTCTCAGAATCACACCTAAACAATAAGGTACAACCTGCAGGAATACAAATTACCATAAAGCTGTTGTGTTGGCTTTGGGTGGGGCTTTTTTTTAGTAATATGTTACAGATTATTCTTTCTTCCTGAATATTGCATTAAATGTAGATGTTATAGCAGAGCTTTTAACTCCAGCGATTTGAAACGTGTGGAAAACAGCTTTGGTGAAAGATTCCTCTCAGACTCCTGCCCATTGGATTTATTTCAATGCTTCAATAAATTCATATCTGGTTAACTCTGAAGTCTACAAGTACATAATGATACTTGGTTGTACAGTTTGGAGGGTTAAGCTGTATCTGCCAGGAATAAGCCCAGTGCATTAAGAGATCATGTTCAAGAAAATCAGAGGAACTTTTCCGTTTCCCTTTCTAGAGTTGAGTGTGTTTAGATTTCTTTGAGGGAGAAGAAATCCCTTGTTTTCTTTTTTTAAGTATAAAGGCCTTTGGAAACCAACACAATTCTTAGTACTGGAACAACTGAGCAAGAAGCAAGTGCTCCAGGGCATCATAAAATGAGCTTTTTCCTCATTATTCCTACCTTGAGGAACACAGAATGTCCCTTTTTCTCACCATCCAGGAGGGGATAAACACAACGATTTGCAGTACGTTCCCAAACACTCCCAGGGATTACTAAATCCCTCACCTTCAGTTTACCATTTAATTACACACAAAAACTGTTTATTGACTAATGTGCTTCTGTGTTATGAGCAATTAATTGATGTGAGTGTTCCAGCCAGGGCTCAGCACACACGAGAACGTCACCCTGCACTGAGGCACAGAGACAATTAATGCTTCAGGTAGCTCCACGTGGAGGTTAAGCTGACTTTGGATGATCTCATGTTGCTATTGTTAGGCCATAGAACTGCACAACCAGTGCTGTGTTTGCAGATAAAACAGAATTCATGAGAGCATGAGGCTTTCAAGGCATGTGTTGTGCAGAAATCCCCCATTCATCACTAAAAGCTACGCAGGAGATATCTCATGCAGCAGCAGGAGTCAGATACTGTACACCCAGATAAAGAGTATTGGACAGGCTCACCACTCTTACTGTACTGGGAAAAAAAGATGAGCACTGCCAGTGCTTCTCTGAGCTCTAATAAGCAAATTATCCTCTGCTCTAATGACAGTAATGAATTAAATCACGATTGGGTAATGAATTGCTCCCATCTAGGTCTAAGGGATAAATCACACTTCATACAATTCCAGTGCCACAGACATTTTCATCCAAGCTTCCAGGGGTCAGCAGCCTGAAGGTGCAGAATTAAACATAGCTGGGGTATTTGTTTCATGCTGTGAAATTTGCTTTTTTCAGGGGCTGCTCCAGTGTCCATCCACATGGGACATGGTTCATGGACAGTGAGGCTGGACCTGCTGCCAAGACACAGTGAGGAGCTTTTACCAGGGTCTGACACTGACAGACACAGAAAACCTTGTTTCATTTAGTGATCTTCCAACCAAGACTTGGGACAGATCAAATTTGAAGTAATAGCTGTGAAACAACTTGAATTTTTTGAGTACATTTTGTCAGAGATGACTGTGCAAGGCATCACATTAAGAGAATCACGACACAACCAGCAGGTTCTTATCACCCAGTTCTGAGGAGGCACCTTGCTCTTGACTTCAGAGAATTCAACTGAGCTTTTGCCATATTTTCCAAAGGAACAGGATTAGAATCCCAGAAATACAACTACTGATGACAGCCTGTGTGAAAATTATCCAAGACATCTAAAATGAGAGAACAACTTAAGTCAGTGCAATGCCAGTGATGTGCCTTACCAAGAACATGTTTTGGTATGGCTTTGTGAGGGAGGATGTGTGTGAAGTGAGTTCATCACTATAGAAAGGAAGGAATAATTCAAGCAGTGATTAATTCTGTCCTGAGCCTTTGTATGGGCAGAGATCAAATTACTGAATAAAAAGTCTAAAATATTTTTGAAAAGTTTTGATCCTGATTCTTTTGAGAGAGCAAGCCTCAAAACTGTATTTCAATCACAAAAGAAAAGATTCTTAGTATTTATTAAAAAAACAAACCAACTTGTTTCTGAATAAAGCAAATTAACATAAAAGTGCAACTTTTTAGCTGCTGGCTAGAAGCAGCTAAATTAATTATAAACAGTTTACATTCCAGGGTCATGTGTTTCACTTATCTTAACAAGATAAGTGGGTTGGGCTTTTTTTTCTGCCACCTGGAATGTACAGCTTCTCCATGACAAAAAGGACTGAATAAGGCATTAAATATCACAAATTTATGGTATTTTGCAATAATCACATTAGTAATGTGTTAGTTCCATGACACATTGGACTATTAACTTAATTCTGTAATTATATGGTTTAAAACACACGGGTAAACAAAAGCTATAATCATGAAACAACTCTATGCCTTGTTATTATTCCAAAACAGCAAGCCAAACATTTGACTCCTAAATAAAAAACCTTTGTATCAATCATATTATGTATTAAAGTAGCAGCAGCATCAGGAGGATCAAAGGATTTATTGAAATCATAACCAGATTGATAAACTGGTTTTTCTGCTACCACAAAGCATTGGTATCTGATACATTTAACTCTGACATTTTAGATAAACACAGAGATAAGAAATGGGGACCTCATTTTGTATAAAAATACCTTTTACCTAATCTCACTTCAGGAACTGATACAGGAGACAAAAGAGCACCGGTGTATCACGTATTTCTTTGGAGCAGCTTTTAATTTGGAGATGTGGAATTGAATGCCTGTGGACAGACACTTGGGAAGCGTTACCAGAGAAAGATAAGGAAATGGGCTGTACTTTACAAAGGAGTTTGTGAGCTGCTGTCGGGGAACTTTTGAAGCACTGGTGTGATAAAGGTGAAGGCCCCTGTGGAGTAGATCTCAGCCACGTTCCATGTGCTAATCTTGTTATAAAGGATTGCTCTAATAAAAGACACAAAATAAAAAGCCAGGCTGACAAAGCCCAGCATTCTAAGGTTCAAAACATGCTTCTTTGTCATTAAAGTCCGATGAGAAAAACTCAATGCTTCTGTAACATAATCAAGAAGAAAGCCTTCAATAATGAAATGATGCTGTGAAGGGGCATTGTAAGCATGTCTGTCTTGAAGAGATCAATCCCACAAAAATCTACTCCTTTACGGACCTGAAGTAGAAGAGTCTTCTAGCACCAAAAGCTTCTCTTCCTGTGGCTTTCCAGCTTTGCCTTGGCTTTTTCCTTTCTAGTGGACAGGAGAAGTCGGTAGATTGTAGGAAGCAGCATAAGAAAAACATACTGAAGTATTAAAACTGCTACTGCTTCAAAAATCAAATCAAACCCCACCAAATCCGACTTCTTTCACATTAACCACTTTCAAAAGAATATGTGATTACATTTTAAAATTCTGCTGCTCCATGGTAGCAGGTTTGAAACATTTATAAGCTCAGCCCGTGCGTGCTCTAATCCCAGCGGCTGGCGAGACAACGGCCTGAGGATCCCAGGTTGTCAGGAACAACAAATTGCCAACAAGAAACACATCCTGTAAAACACTGCCTGGGTAGTTTATTTAAATTTGAATCTGTATCTCTGTTGTTGGCACATAGCATTAGTCATGACTTAAACCATTAGTAACAGAATGCTCTCCCCTTCCTAACACCCAGTGCAACAACAGACGCGACGGCCGTATCAGCAGAGAGCAGGCTTTTTATCGGTTTATTTTAAAACGTGGGTTATTTGTAAAAATAAAATAAAATCACAGAAACCGAATGGAGTGTACAGCAATCCTCCAGTGGTTATCTAGCTCCCAGAGCAATGACAGAAACCAGAGTATTCAAGGTGTGCCTGCTGTAGTGATTTTCATGCCAGCACACTTGGCATGGTGCAGGAGCATCAGCACATGATAAACTACAATGTATGGGACGATTTGCATTGAAAAGGGAAAACCAGGGAGGCTTGCTGGGTGCAGGACACAGCAGGCAGCTTTTAGTCTCAGGATAGCCTGATTTATGGTACTCCAGCACACACCAGTTTGAATCTGCCCCAGCAGATGTGTTTAATAACCTTAGCGTCCCTTTTGCCAAGAGGAAAGCATCCACAAGCAGTGGTGCAGTCAGCAGGGGATTCCTGTGCTCATACCTACAGAAACTGATGCAAACCAGCTTAAAACACTGGGAGAATCCACTCTTCTAAGGAGACTTGAGAAAAACAGAGAAAATGCACAGAAACATAGACTTTTCCCACTAAATTTTGGCTTATAAATGCTCCAAGAGAGGCTCAGTCAGCTTAAGGTCCCTCCACAGTCAGTGGATGGGTGGGTCACCTCCAGGGACGATGAGTGTGGATCTCAGGAAGGCTAAAATCACTCTCTGGTGGTACCCATGTTTTCTCCATTGATAACCTAATCACTTAGTGGTGCATCTCACTTTGGTATCCCAAATAAACCCTAGAGAAAGGTGGGATGAATGTATGGATCTGTACACTTCTTTTACTTGCTCTTTATTTGCCCAGTACCAATGACTAAAGTCTCACACTGTCAGGTGCAGAGGGAAAACTGGGAGCTTGTGGGAAGCTTGTGTCTCAACTGAAAGACATCCAGCACCTTTCCAAAAAGTATAATCTCTCCTGATTTAGCACAATTTTAGCCCACGATGTAATATCTTACAAAAGAATGCAATCTAAGATCTGGTGAGGCAGCCCATCCCAAACAGGGGGACTGATCCTAAAAGAGCATTTATACAGAGCTATGGCAAAGCACCAACGTGGAGGAGTTGGATTCACATTACAAAAAAAGAACATCACATTTTTAAATGGCAAACCCACAACTTTCAGTTTCTTCAGGGGTTGAACGTACTCTGCATCTTTAACATCTCTCTCTCCTTTTAAGGAACTGCTCCAGAGTCTGGTGTTTGGTCAGTAACAACAAGCCCAGTTGATTTGAGGTTCACACCAATTCCCCACTCAGCCTGTGAAGACAGCCTATGTTTGTGGATGCTACAGAGAGAAATTCTTCAAAGCAAATTTTTACTCTTCCACCCGAAGAAAAGCTAATTTTTACAGAGATTTATGTTTTTCCCCCTTTCACTTAGTCTTTTCCTGCACTTGGAATGCATTTTTCCTAATCCAATGACTCCATCTCTGCCTCACAGAATTGCAAACCTTGCTGCACGTGCTGCTTTGACAGGGTAACCTTGCAGCTTGTCAGGTTTTTAGCATCCCTGAGGGGAACTACTTAGCTCAGATAAACTCTCTGAGCCTCCCTCCTGCTCAGGTCCAGTTTTAGTTTCACATTTTCCTTTGAACCAGGCCTTAACCTTGCAAACACAAAGCACTTGTGAGCCTGAGTGCAGCCACGAACGTGGCTCTTCTACAATAAATTGTTTCTCTGCTCTTTCCTCAAGGACTCAGGTGGTCACATTTTTGTATTTTCAGCTTTCAATAAACATCTTTGGTTTAGCAAAATGCAGTCAGGAAAGGTAATAAAATATCAGATAAACCAAGAGACATAATGCATAAACAAAGCATTCGTAAGGACAGGAATTTTGCCAGTTGTTGGGAGCAGTTTGGTTATTTAATGGAGATTCATTAAGTTTTATACGTGCTCAAATATTTACAAGCAAAACAAGTTAAAATAGAGAGGGAATTAGATATCAAAACTTTGATTATTTAGGCTTTAGAGGAAGCAGATATTTGGAGCTGAAAGTATTTAATAAATAAAATTAAGAGTTGATTAAGAATAAAAATTTTCTCCTAAAGTCTGTTGAATGATAACAAGTGAAGGGGTGTTAGTAAACAAATAACAAATTTGATCACAACAGTCCTGTTAATTTGGAATGGACTCAAATACACAGCCAAATGCACTTGTATTCTCAGTCTGAATTTTCTTTAAAGTGTCCTGAGATTTTTATTAATTGCTCTGCAAGCAATGTATGTGTCCCCTAAGGTTTTTCATGTACTTCCTACTATGTTTATTAGAGAATAATTACCAGCTGCCTCTTACTAGCTTACATTTGTAGCTTTGAAGAAACACACTTTCATATAATATCAAAATGAAAACTGCAACTGTGTCCTCCAAAAGCAGTTGTTATAATTGCTTCAGAAACCTTGATCAATTTAAAATACGTAGCTCTGCTTTGAACTAATAAGAGTCAGTGTAAGCAGAAATATTAAAAGCGTGGTTCAGATCTGCAGCAAAGGTGACAGGCAGAGAAACCAGAAAAAGCTGCAAGAAAGAAAATCTTCAACTCCATGAAAATGGGATTAAAGAGTGAATCTTAAAATAAACATAAAGAGAAAAGATATTAAGCTCTAATCCAACACAAGCGAGCTGAAAAACATGATGTACTATGTTCATAATCATCTGTTTTGACAAAAACTCGCTGTGGTGACTGTTTAATATGCACGGTGTATATTCAAACCTTTTTTGCAAATAAAGAAGTAAATCTGTGAATATAATTGCCTTAAGTATACACTGGAAACAGCAATTAAGGAGAAAAAACAAAGTAGGAACTGGTGTTAAAACAAAAATACAACAAGCTGAAACTTATGAGCTTGGCTCCCAATTTTACAGTTTCTCCAGATTAGTTCTGCTGCCCCCCATTTAAATATTTAATAAAGACCCATCTGCAGAGGGCTGCATGCATCACACACTGCTTAATGAACCCTCATATTCTTTATGTCTCATTGCAGACTGAGCTCCTTCTTCCAGAGAGCTGACTGCTGCCCTCTGTTACTGTGAAATATAGGACACTTCCCAGCTCTGTCTCAGGAGTTTCCCAACTTTGCTTACCCTTGAGAATCACTCGAGCCTTTTAATAACTGCATTTTATCCAGGCACTGGCCTTGGGATGATTTTGCCATGCGTTCTTAAGGGATCATTTCCCAAGCCCAAGAATTCTGCACTCCAGAGCTGCTGGGCTGTCCCTGCTGTCCCAGCCCAGAGGGGAGCCAGCAGCAGAGCAGGATTTGATCCAGGGGCCTGGCTGAAGACAGGGCAGCTGGAAGTTTGGCATCTGTTTGTGATCCATGGCCATTTGAATGCTTGGGATATGACAGAACATTTATCATCCTCCTCCTCCAGCGGAATCCTTGTTCAATTACTGCACATTGCAGCTGCTTTTCTTCCTTCTATGGCAAGATCGGATTGTGACCCCTGAGAAGTTCACCCAGAGATGGCCATTCCCATTTCTCCTGTGCCATGAAGGCCAGATTCCCATGTCTCTGCCACATTTGTCTCTCTTCAGCTTGGACTCACTCTATAATATTCAGCCATCGCTGTTTTCATCTGTTTCTCAAATTGCTGAGAGAGGACCCCAGAACCTGTTCTCTCTTCTAATGTGTGAGGCAATACTGATCCCTGACTCCTTTCCCTTCAGAAACCAAAGGAAAGAGCATTCTGTTGGCATCCCCTTCCTTTCCAGGCCCAGGTGAGTGCCTGGTCTAGCAGCAGTTCGACTGCTTTTGCAGTCTATCCGTTGTCTTGCAGCCCAAACCCCTCCAGGTCCATAAGCCAGCACACAGCTTGGTTTGTTTGCTTCTACACATGGTTTTATTTGCACCTTCAACCCACCCCCTCCTTCCTGTGGATTGTGCTGCACTGATTTCTGCCACTCTGACACACAGGCAGAAGGGTCTGTGTTTCTAACAGAGAATTATTTACCAAGAAAATTACACCAGGAGGCACCGCATTCCAGCCTGGTTTCTCAGGGCTTCCACGGTCTGGCATTGTCTCTTCTCCTGCTGGAGTCCCAGTCTCTGCTATGTATCCACCTTCTTCCTCAGCAATCCAGGTGAAAGTCTAAAGCACTCATCCCAACAAATTTCAACACGTGCTGGAGAAACTACAAATAGACAAATGTGCCAAGAAAGCCAACTGTGTGGGAGCAGTGGATGTCTTGCTGGTGCAGCCAGAAGCATCTTTCCCAAAAGCAATTTCATGGATATATGATGTCTCACATTCCCTTTTATTCCCTTCCACCCCAACGCCCCAGGTGAGTCAGGAGGAGGAGGAGGTACAGTCTCTCTGGACAAATGATCACTCAAAGTGTGACTTGGAATAAACAACCAAAATTATGGTACTCACCCTCCAACTATTTTGTTGCAAAAGATGCCTTTCAGTTGACTGTGCAATGTCAGATTGCCTCACTTGAATTGCAGAGGAGAAATTATATATGACCTTTATCCTTATGCTCAGTGTTCTCTGTCCTAGAGCTTTTTAATGCAATTTAGCACAATTATTTAGAATGATTTCACAGCAACACGGAGGCAACATTTTTTCCTGCAAACTTCTAAAATGCTTCTAAGACATAAATTAATTTCATGGACACTAATTTTGCTGAGGTCTCAAAAGAAAACATAACTAAGAAAGTTCCACTGACAAATAAGATGGAACTATGCAATTACAGAACATTCTTATGGGGGAAAAAAAGCTGAGTTTTCATGTAAACTTAACTTTGGCGTTCTGCACTTTCATTGGAAGAATTTACTCTTCATCCAATACAGAATTTTCTAGCATTTTGGAGTCATACTTTATTGAAAGAGAAGAACTCAACTCACACTTTTGGGATAGATGTGATGTGATGTGGTGTCACAAACAAGGAAAATAAACTGGTTTTACCTGGGCCTGCATCCTACAAAAGTACTGAAATCTCCAGAAGGCTCCATTCACACTGCCCGATAGAGCAAACACACACTATACACTGTTTTATTTATTTAAATAAAGTCCTCTACCGCTGCCAAATCAAAACCAGTTTTCACCCAAATAAAAACATTTCTTAACAATGAGTAATTCTGTGTTACTGAATTTCAGCTGTCCTCCCACACGCGGTGAACTGTGAGCTGCACACGATTTGTTTTTACAGAAAGAAAATGGGCATTTTTATTTCTGCTGCATATAAAAATACCTGTTTTTCCTTTTTGAGTTGAAAACTAGTTTGCTCTTTTTGGTTGAGGTTTGTTTTTCAAGATAAAATAAAATGCAAACTCAACGAAAATACAGAGAACAACTGATATTTGTTGTTTCCAACAACTGAGATAAAAATGTCTCAAATATGAGAAATTAAGAAAACAAATAAGTTGAATGCAAATGCTTAGGCAACCTTAACTGTACATACCCTCATTTTTAAACGTATATTAAGTCCATTAAGGTACATTAACTTCAATAATTGCAGACTCTGATCATAAATCATTTAGGAATACTTTACATTGTTTTCTAACAAAACTTTAAATGTTGATGTTTGGTTTGGGTTTTTTGGGAGGGGGTTGGAGGTTGTTAAGTTTGGTGGTTTGAGGTTTTTCTTTTTAAGGTCAATACTGCTCAAAACTCTAGAGGGGCAGGGATAATTATCATGATCTGAAATTTAGAAATACACAATTTAGGATTCTCATCAGTGCAATCAACATCCCAGTACATGAGGAAGACAGAGAGGAAATTAATTGTTGAAAGGTTTGCAGTATCCATAAAATTAAATTCCCAAATACACAGTAATAATTTCTGTAACTCACTTAGCACTTTGAATGAGGATAAATGATGAAATAATTAAGTTGGTGCATCAGAGATCGTATTGATAGGAAAAAAACTTCTGGATTAAAAACTCATATTTGAGCTTCTACTAAGCCTAATTTTTCTCCCTCCAAAGGTCCACCACTTTCAGCATCATCCTTTAGAACGGAACTCAGTTTTAGCCTGACAGATAACTACTACTATTTCTTCAAAATAAAAGAAAAATGGATAAAAACATTCTTGGAGGCTTTGAAATTTTGTTACATGTTCCATGTCAGCAGTTCTTGCCCGTGTGCTTTGAAATAAAGTGCCAATTTAGACAGAAAAATCTTACAAAATCTTCGCCTTCAGTTCTGCTGACCTTGAGTCTTGTAGCTCCCTGCTCAGAGATGCCCAGAGTTACCACAGATGGCAAACACCTCACAGAAGTCATAAAACAAATGGACATGCTGAAACTTGAGTTAGTTTTCCTAAGCTTTGAAAGGAAATGGGAAAAAAAACCCCACTGAACATTTCACTCATCAGTTTGCAAACCTGCACCAAATAGGGGGTTTTGATTAAAAAAAGAGTCAAACCAGTTTATCTGGCATTAAGATTTCTGAGGGCACATTATCAGAAGAGAATTGTACACCCTGAATTAACAAAGAACTCACAGATACAATGCAGGCAGACAGAGGATGACTTTCATTTACAAGGACTCCAAATTAAACACTGACTTAGATAGTGCTGAATTTATATAGAGTACTGATAGAGAATCCTCCAGGAAAAAGATTGACTTTTGAGAACTGCAGAACAGACCCATGAAAGGGGAAAGGGCACTTAAACTTTGCCCACTTGTAATGACTAAACAAGTCAGTTTTGTGAGCATATTCAGCTTATTGACAGAGCAAGAGCTACACAGTGTTTAACTGTGCTCACTGCACCAGTTCTATACTGCAGCTAATTCAAACTGAGCAGCCTTAACCTTACAAATACAGATCAGCTTTTAAAAATTGCTACAAGCTTTTCAGCTTATTCACTGCACGGGTCAGGACCTGCTGTGCACACATTGCAGCCCAGGGAAGCTCAGCTGGCCAAGTCTCCAACGAGGCTACTCACAGGCTAAATATTCCTGCCAGGCAGGGACCACGGCCTCGCTCATCTGCAGCAGCTCTGACTGCTCAGAACATCAATAGTGCTGATCCTCACCTCAAAAACCTGCCAGACACGCCTGGCACTGCCATATGTGCTTAAATCAACTGCCAGGCACACAAACAATGGCTTTGACCTGAAATGTTGCTAATAAAAGTGGTAAATTTGGGCTCACTACCAGCTACCATAGAAGTACAAGCCCAAGGTGATCTAAGCAATCCTGGGATGCTTCATTTGTATGTTAAAATTAACTTCCCTCAGGGGTCCTGGGAAGTTTTGGGGCTCTTAATAGGAAAAGGGCTCTGGAGAACACATTTCAAATGAGTTCTTCTCCAGACACACCAAGCTGGAAGAGAGAGTGGGAGCCTTTGTCGGGGAGCAGCCCAAGAAAGGGCCCCATTTTCAAAGGGAGGGATTCAACATCTCCTGCTGGCTACAGTGGCAAAGCACTGCTGTTAATTGGCATCAGCTGGAGGGAGGAACACGGAATATTCCAAGCATGGCTTTGGTCTAAGCCTTCAAACACTGAGTGATTTATACCCAGCGATGTATTTCACACAACACCGTCCGTTACCCATAAATTAATGTTTTCCGCTGCAGAGTCTGGTGGGTTTTTGTTAATAGACACCAACAAGAATGGTAATTAAAGTATGCACTGATGGGTACTCATTACAAACAAAACGCTCCCTTTGATCCTCCAGGTTGAAAGGCCTTCTGAAAAGCCTTTATCTCGAGAGGAGATAAACACAATGTTTGAGAACCTTTCGACTTCCCTGCTATCAGCCTTGAAACTTTTTTTAGTCAGTTTTTAATGATTCTCTATGTAATTAGCAGCACCAAAGTAGAAGCTGACTGACAAGCTACCAGCAGCTGTTTATACAGTGGGAAAACCAGAAAATTATAACAGAGTGAGATGTTTACTTTACTCCCTGTGCACACACAACACACCTCACGTTCCCTGTGCTGCCTCAGAGCCCCTTGCAAACGGTGTGGCAGTGAAAGATGAGGAGTCCTCAGGGAGGAAAACCCCCTCCATGCTGGCTCTGCACAGGGAATTCCAGCAGACACACACACAAGGAATGGGAAATTCCTGCCAGCCTCCACAATTGCCGGAGCACAGGCACCTCCTCCTTGCTGTAACCACCACGGAGTCCAGCCTGGCACTGAGTTTCACTGGGATCAAGCCTCAGAACTGAGGCTTGGAGAAGCAGTCATATCAAACTTGTAAAATCTTGCATCCCTACCATCAAAGTGCATTAAAGTAGCTGACAGCTATGTCATCTCCATGTCAAGAAGCAAAACCTTCTTCTCTTAAATAGAGCTTCTTAAAGCTCAAAAGTGTTTTAGACAAGTTCTGTCTGTGCTCACCTTATTAGGAAACTGCCAAATAGAAAGAAGTTTCCTCTTGTATTCTGCAGACATAAGAAAAATGAAAAAAAAAGCCATGTATTTTCCAAGTGAATAAACTGGTAGAAAAGGCTTTAGAAAAACAGCCCTAGGAATTATGTCCTCCTTCTCCAGCAAATATCTGGAACACAACTGGAATTGACTCAGTGCCTACAGGTATTTAATAACTTGCAAATGTGTGTTTAATCAATCACAGAACACACTTGCAGAGAAAGACTTCTGCTTCCACACCTCTGTGCCGGACAGAGGCAAATACCTGGGCACAGATCACCAGAAGTACCTGGACACCTTTCAGGGATCTTTGCTGAAATGGCTGCCCACAGGAAATCTGAGGCTGCTGGGGAGTACATGGAAGCCTCCTTAGCTCTGAGCAGGTGCCTGGTCTTTAGACTGACACTTGTTCCTCATTTCTGAATGCTCTGACCATGATGAGTGTGGACAAGGGCCCTGCTTATCTTCCTCTGCAGTTCTGCTCGTTATTGCTATTGGAAAACAGCTTTTGGTCATTGGGATTTTGATCCAACTCATCAAAACTCAGCGGGATATGATGTTCCCAAATGTTACCATGTATTTGATCTATCTCTGTGTTTTATGGTTTCAAGAAGAGCATGACTGAATACAGAGGAAAAAAGAGAAGAATGTGCCTATCAGAACAGCAATATCAGACAAAAGCAAAATAGATTATTTTCACTCCATTTCTCCCACTGTTTAATAGCTTAACTTTTGCATACCAGCATTCCACAGGTATAATGTGAAGACAGCTACAGCATAATGTGTTTTCTTTTAAAAGGTCATCATTATATTAGCAGTATTTGATGCATTGTGACCAGAGCACACATTTTTAGAGATAAGAGCTTATCTAATATTTTTCTTTAATTTATTGGCATCAAGAAAGCCTATTTAATTTTTGCTTTCAGAAGAACATCTGCAAGTGATTGGCATAACTCAAGGGACCTTTGCAGCTGCAACCTTCTCCAACAGCAGAGCAAAAAGCCGTGTTTGTCAATATGCTTGAGTAGGATTAAAAAAGAACAAAAAGGAATAAAAAATAAAAACCTCCAAACTACAAAACAGTTAATTATTGGAAGTAAATGTTTCGTGATCTGTGTATGGCACCCAGAGCTGAATAGATCATTAGCTAAACTCCCAGTCAGCATTCCACACAAGGATATGTTTTCCTCATAAGTGCTTGCATAAGTGTGCCAGCAGTCTCAGTGCCTTAACTGGAAGCACTTATGTACATTGTGCAATGAGCAGGGCCAAGGAAAAGCAGTGATTTTTCTACGGTATTAACTCCATAATCATATGCATTTCCAACAGTCCTAAGCACTTCTTTCCAGCTCTTACTACTCTTAAATTTTCCCTCCATACTCAATGTTCAATGAAAATCTGCTTCACCTGGCAACTGCTGTCAAGAGCTGCATCCAAACCCATAATGCCATTTAGTGCAGCTCCTTCTCTCTTCTGTCTGTGCTTCCCTGTGGCAGCCTAATTGCACTTGCTCAGCTCTTTAAGGGGTCAAGGATCACGCACAGTGAACAGCTTTCATTCAGCCACCCTGGTTTTGAGAGGATTTCAAGGTTTGGGTAAAGGCAGTTCAGTGTCCCCTGGCTCTGGTGCCATGGAGCAGTCCCAGGCGTCATTTACCACCACCATAAATGTGGCTGCAGAGCATTAATGAGCACCATGGCCAGGACTTTGTGAACTCCTGTCTCCTCTCCTCACATTGTACACACTGTGCTGTGGGAATGCTGCCTGTAAATCAGCTGGCAGCTCCGGATCAATACACAGTGCACCCAGCTAAATACAACAATTCCAGGTAGAAAACACTGCAAAGATCCCAGGCAGGAATAAGTCAGCAGGTGCTGGCAGTGACTCCACCCAGTTCACACCTGACCCACAACTATTTTGGCACGATGGGCTCAAAATGATCATCAGGGTGTCAAGGTCCCATCAGCACTAAGTTCCCAGCTTGGCAGCAACAGCCTGTGCACAGGACAAAGTGCCCCCAAACAACCCTGAGAAATCTGATTACTCAGAACTCCAAAGCCTCCAGTGTCCTATTCATGTTTATCTTCCAAGAACATATTGAATTATTTTAATATTTTCAACATTTTATGAAATACTGTAAAGCCAGGAAAACTTAGTAATCTCCATTTATTTCCAACAGTGGTCTACTAAGATTCCAACTATCTGAAAATAGATGTAGGAAGACATTCCGTGTCTCAGAGGTCATATTACTTCTGGCAGTTAGAACTATTTCCCAGCTACAGGATGCTGCTGTGCGTGGTGTAAATAGGATACCATTTCAATAATGGACCTCTCCTCTCTATTACCCCTCAAACAGCCTGTTTGGAGACAGGTTCTGCATCTCATTTAATTTTAGAACAAGAGGGACATGCTGATAGCTGAAACCTTCTGGTCAGAGCTGTTTGTTTGCTTATTTCTGGTCTGTAGGTGGGCTGGTGCTGGAGCTCAAGGAAGCAGGTGGGTGCCAGGGACCTTGCTTCCCCCACTGCACCAATTTCCAGAGACAGAAATAAACATAAAAGAAATAAGTGCAGCTCACAAAAGGTGTTGAAGCACATCAAATGAGTTCAAAAGCCTCCTGGAGGTAGAGTCTTCCTGAACAGAGGAGTTACAGTACTAAAGGTGCAATATTAATTAAACATATGCAATAGTATCTGCTAGAAGACACTTAAGAGGATCCTGGCTTTTCCTGGAATTCTCAAAATGCAGCCATGGGTGGAGTTTCTATCATAGGAAAGAAATAAAAATCATTTTAGTGGATGTAACACATCAGGCATATGGTAAGAGAGAAGAACTTTCCCCAGAGCTTTATTACACTGTGAATTGCACGCCTCCAAAGAAATATGATTCCCCCAAATAAAATTAGGAGAGCTGGCACAAGGTGCTGAATTTCATCCTCAAAATCCTGGTGCCATCCTTGCTGATCCCCTTTTTTCACAAGCTTCATTACAGTATTAATTACTTTAATTATTGGTACTGACCACAACTTTGCATGGATTGTGACCTAAGCTCTCTTTCTGTTGCTGTACAGTCCTTTTGGGGCTGTTGTCTGCTCACAGGTACAGCTGGACAGGCACTTGAAAGGCACCAGGGCAGAGCAAAGGGAACTAAATACATTACACGTGAAATGAGTAAATAAATCCCAAGAAATGGAATTAAGATGAGCATTAATCAGGAGGGGTTTGAACGTGGCCCATGCATGGCCCAGTTCATAGAAATCTTGCTAATTGCCTTTCAGAGGCCTCTTTATCCTATTAAGATTATCCTCAGGAGACCCTCCAGACTTTGGGGGCAGTGGGGAAGACCAAAAGGCCTGGCCACATTTATCATGTTTAGAAACCAACAGGAATTGATTTTTATTTATCTTATGCAGCAAAACCTCCGTTATCTTTCTCTCCCGGTATTTAATCCTATTTTTTTTCCTAGCAGTACAAATAATGAGAAAGACCAATTAAGCTGAGGGCAACCTTGTGGGCAGGGAGAGATAAATACCCTGACACCACCTGCAGTGAGCAGCACGTGCCATTCCTCTCGTGCACTGGTGTTGGTGCAGATTGTGTGACAGTTTTAGACTTATTGCTGTGGCCAAGCTGGGTATAAATGATGACAGGTCCACATGGATTACAGATGATTTGGAGCAAATCAAAGGCATTAACTTTAATATGGTGCTTTGTCTCTCTTAAATGCCACTCTTACTTTCTGTAACGGCAGCCACTAAAAATCAATGACCAGAGACCCCTGCACGCACCAGAGCTGTTAACCTCTGGAATTCCAGCCAAAGGGGCCCGTGCACCCGGAGCCACAAACCCACACAAACCCACACTCCTGCTCTGCCACACACAGCATCTGCAGGAGCTCCGTCAACAAAATTTATAACTAAAGAAAACATAACTGATTTTCACCTTCAATGTCTCTCCTACAAGTGGCTTCCTGCAAGCTCCAGCCAGAGTTCACAGCTCCCTGCATCAGACAGCGAGGTGCTGGAGTGTGGCCAAAGGGCAACGGAGATGGGAAGGGTCTGGAGCACAATCCCGGTGAGGAGCAGCTGAGGATGTTCTGCCTGGAGAAAAGGAGGCTCAGGGGAGACCTCATTGCTCTCTACAACCCCCCCCGACAGGAGATTGTAGCCGGATGGGGTAGATGTCAAAATTAACAAGTGATAGGAAAAGAGTAAAAGGCCTCAAATTGCACCAGCAGAAGTTTAGGTTGGCTATTAGGAAAAATTTCACTGAAAGGGTTATTGAGTATTGAAACAGGATTCCCAGGGCAGTGGTTGAGTGCCCATCCCTGGAGGGATTTAAGAGACATGGAGATGGGACACTGGCATTTAGTGACTGGTGATGTTGGACTCTGTGATCTTAGAGGGCTTTTGCAACCTAAACAATCCATGATTCTGTGTAGCAGGACCACGTGCACGGCAGAGCTAAAATGTGAGACCATGAAAGAGATTGAAAATTGAATCAAAATGCTTATTACTCTTTCAATAACATGGCAATAGTTCAATGCAAGCCTCAGCCAGCTCTCAGTGAAGTCAATGAGAGTTGTTTCATTGAAATCAAATGATGTGTGATTAGGTCCTCGCAGAATTATGTGTAACACCATATTCAAAATTGTGAAGAGTTTCAGGTTGACATCTAAAAGCCCATTTTCCTTCTGGAATTTTGTAATGAAGCTACTATAAAGGAAGAATCAATACATAATTCAGTATAGCCGAAAGATTATTATAAGGGGTTATTAAATATAGCTCCACAATTGTGGATAAAAAGAACGAAATCCCTCATTTCTTCAGTCGTGCTGTACTGACTTCTACCAAACACACTGTTTCAGACAAAAAAAAAAGCTGTTCTAGATTTCAAATGGAAACACAGTAAAAGCAATAACAGCAGGTTTTTTCGCAAAAGGAGGGTAGACAGGGAAAAAAGTTCCTAAATCTCAAGACAAATTTTAGTTTTGTACACTGATAACAAGTTATAATTTAGTTTTCTGTGAAGTGTGCCAGGACAAGGCAGGAAAGTGTTTCTTAACTTAGTTTGCCAATTTTCCTTTCAAGCTAGCACTGTTATTGATAATATCCATCACAATTCTTTGTCTTCCCAACAGGCCTGCAGAAATATCTGAGTAAGTGCTGACTCACACACCTCAACACCTCCCTGTCAAAGTTAATCTGAAATTGATTTTACTTTCCAGAGGTAAAACAGAACTGCATGAAGTCAGCTACAAATGGTATTTGCAGATCAGTGTTCAGCACTTTTTATAATTCCTGTAAGATTTCATGGCTGCACCCCAGCGGTTTTCTACCAAACCCTTGGAACAATCAGATCAAAATAGTCAATTATGTTTCTATCTTTTTTTCCCGAGGAAAATTAATGTATATTTTCCCTTGTTTTGTTTCAGTTCCTGTAATCCTTCTAATGAGATCTGGTTTTAGCAGAGAATTGGAAGGGAGGTACACAGAACACTATTTGCATTCATTAGTGCACATCAGACTGTGCAGAGCTCAGGTCTGCCAGCAGAAGGACTGGTTTCAGCATGCCAGAAAAGGAGCTTTGAGATCAGGATCATTTATTAGAAGAAAAGGAGATGCTGCTAATCAAAAATTCTTCTTTGAAGATAATTTGTTCATCCTTGCTTCATTCCCTTCTTTCAAGGGAAGGTTTCTCTGCTTTTTGCCATCTAAATTCTCCAAACCCAATACACCTGAGGAAGCACATGCTCACTAAATCCACGGACCTCCTGGAAATCAACCATCATCACTGAGTTAAGATCTTCAGCTTTGCTCTGAAACACCACTGAAATCCCAAATATTGCTGCCTCCCACGCAGGAAGGCAGGCCCAGGTACCATCACCTTTGCCTTTGATGACACCACTACTCCTCCCAGAGCAAACCAGACAGCAAATAAATCACAGTGTGGCCTTTCCATAATCTATTCATGAGCAAGGAGTAGCTGATGCTCAAAGGAGGGAAGATGTGCTCAGTATCCTTCAAGGGCATCCATGGTGCTCTTCTCATTTCACAGCAACATCCCAGTTATTAATTTCCCTGCAAAATTACCATTGTCGTTTATCATTAATAATGATCACTTTAGGGCATTCCAGAGAGGAAACGCAGCCTTGTGTTGTACGGAAATCAATTTACTGACACCATTAGAGCTGTACAAATAATTTATTTTAGGTTCAGCTGCCAAGCAGAAGGTGTTGGGGTTCTCTTCCACCAGAATCGAATTTGAAAGAAAAAAATAATTTTCCTTGCCAAAATGCAAACAAAGTAAAAAACTGTTCAACGAAAGACAAAGCATTCCTTCCAACACACAAAACTTGAATTTCTAACAAATGGAGAAAAGATAAATAAGGTTCCAGAATTACAAAGCAATATGTTGGAGGAGGAAGACACATGATGTTCTTCAGGTACCCAGTAGCTCCAGTATGCCAGCAGGATCTGGAAGGCTCCAGTTCACCTGCACTGCTTGCTCTGAGCTACTGGAGCATGGACTGTCCCCCCTGCTTTTCACAAACCTCTCCTGCACCAGCAAGCCCTGCCAACCCCCTTGAGTTGGAACCATTTCAGCTGTATCCAATTAATCATTGCAGAAAAAAAAAAGAAGAAAGCAAACTTGAAAATGCGGAAAACAAGGCACTTTTTCTTCTGCTTTCTGCTGAAAATGATATTTAAATATTCCTACATACTTTGAAATCATGACATCCAAATATTCTTGTGCACACGTCACAAGCACGTTCCTGTTCTAGCTCCTTGAATACTTATTAAAATACCTCTAAAACCACTTATTTTGAAATCAGTAATGCTTCTCATGATTTTATTCATTTACTGATTGCTTTAAAACATTAAACATACAAGCACCCAGATGAGTAGCGGTTGAAACAACCACCTTAAGTCATGGAAATGGGCAAACTACCAGGCTGTGGAGTCACTCATTTAATCCACGTGTAATTAATCCATTTAAAATAAAGCTCTTTCAACAGAAGGAAAAGGTAACAAAAGTGTGAAGCAGGGGCAGATGTGCACAGGTAAGATTTCAATCTCCTGGGTATATGGCACATGCAGATACAGGTAAAAGCTCTGCTCCTCAGGAAAGCCTCGATAAGAAAACACTGTGTGGCACATAAAACCTCAAAGATTGTCTCAAGGACTGTCAGAGAGAGCTGAGAGGACAGGAGGAGAAGCAGAAGTTGCTTTATTTGCCCGAATGTTGGTTTGAGGGCTCTATTCTGTTTTTGTGTTTACTTTGGTGGAGTTTGGTTGATTTTGGTGTTTTGGTGGTGTGTTATTATTTTTTAAACAACCCATTTTCAATCTGGTCCCATTAAATATGGTCTTTATCTCACTTAACAAATATTTATATCTTTATTAAACTATACAATCTGTCAGTTCCCATGAAGGCAGTGCCAGCTGTTCCCCCCAGCCATCCCCAGCAGGAGCCCTGCCAGCATCCCAACTTCCTGAGGCTCTCACCCACGCCCTGCAGGCAGCAGGAGCAGCACCAGCCCCTTGCACCTCTTTCCAGAGCTCAGCCCTATCCAGGGATTTGTTCTATTTGATAGGACATTGAGAAAACATTAAAAAGACCAGTGTAGATTTGTTTTCTCTGTTACCTAAAACCCAGCAGCGCTCGCAGACAGGAGGGATGAGAGTTTTGGCACAGGCTTGTGCAGAAAACCCCATTTCAGCAGGAACTGCAGTCACCCGTGGAAATTGAACTCCTTGCTGTATTTATGGCTCTGAGCACAATCACTCCCAATCACCTGTTTCAGCAGAGAAAATGCATGTGCTGGGAAGCTCTCACGCCTTTCCTTTTGCATGGCTGCGTAGGGAACAGCCTCCCCACAGCCCAGCCAGAGCCGAGCCTTTCCCAAGGGATATTCTGCACAAGCAAAAACTGGTGCTGAAGCTCAGAGGATTTGGGCCTCTGGTACACTGACAAAGTTCCGTAGAGTGTGGGGGGAACTTCAATTAAGGTGCTACTCAAACACCTTCTAAATCAGGATCTAAAGCAAAGCTACAGCGCCAGAAAGAGTTAAGTCAGACGTGTCCAGCGCTCATTCATCGTACGAGTGATTCCATTTCAATTAATTACCAGTGCTGACTGTAGTTAGGATCAGACAGTTCTGGGAAGTGATGCTGACTTATAAAAACAGCAGTAAGTGGTCAATGCCTAATGTTTTCAGAAGCATTATGATTAATAGATTTATTATGGAAGTGTTAAAGCTTCTATATTTCAGCTTCTTCGAAATTTATTGGAGAAGCTATTAAAGACAGTGTCTCGAAGAATAAAAGTAAAGTGCCAGAAGTAATAATATCATTTTAAATAAAGTTTCTTATTTTGATTTACAACTGACAGAAGGTGCTGTTCTATTATGCCAAAAACCTTCTGCCTACCTGCAGGAGATCTGAGTGATTTCTCAGAAGAAACGTCAAATCTTGCAGAACATTTGGAGAGTCGCATTTTCTTATTAATCGGAAGAGTGAACTCATCAGCTCTGTTATTAAAGATAATTTTAGGCTATTTCCTCTGTCACAAATGTAACTTTTAAAAATTTAAATGAAATGAGCTCTTTGGTTGCAAATTACATTGTATAACTCCCACAATGCTGCTTTCATTGCTCTAGAAAAATATTAGAAAATCACTATTTCCTATATTTTTTTATGCCGCACTCGAGTGGTTTCTCCATAAATACAAGCCAAGCTGAATACCAACTCTAACTAGAAGAACAAACTTCTTCTGCTGATTAAAAACAAACACCAAAAAAAAAAAAAAAACACCACAAAAAAACCAGAACAAGAGTAACTGGACAACAAAATACCAAATCTTAGGCAACTGAGCTCATGGCCTTTTGTTCAGCCAAAATGAATCCCTGCAAAGTTCTTGATCACAATATTTAATAGCTGTCTTCCCACCCTCCATATTTTTTTTTTTGCATCCAGCATCACCTTTGAACACAAAGGATGTGTTGTGAAGCATCACATCAAGAATAAAGTTAAGGAACAAGGGATTTGGGCAGTTGATGCTTCACCTGTCAACAAACAGCAAAATAAAAACGTTACAGGTCACACAAGGGCAACTTATAACCTTGGCATTCACACATCTTCAAATTTTCTTTTATTATGGGACATAAAACCAACTCACTTAAAGTATCCTTATGTTTACAGCTTCAAGTCAGCTTCATTAAAAAAAAGGGTAACACTTATGAACTATGATTATTACATATCATATTAACAACAGAAGACCTGGAGCACAGTATTAATCACCTTTGTGTGGTGACAGAACTAAAAATACTGTGAGCTGCCACACCATAACTCAGGGACTATTTTAGCCAGAATTAACAAAAAATGCTTTTGGATTTGAGACCACTTCTGGTGCTTGTACAGCTGGGAGCCAGCACTGTTGCCACTTCCATAGGTCAGCGGTGCCATTCCACTGACATTCCCATCCAACACAGGCTCTGTTGTGATTGTCCTACTCCATTCCTCCTCTTCCCCACCTCATTCTTTCCTGACTCTCAACAGGAGAAAGGAGCACTTGGCCCAGGGTGCAATTCACCACAAATAGTTCCCTCTCAAGGGAATGCAGCAAGGAAAGGAGACAGAAGAGTGATAAGAGATTCGGAGGGAATGGGTGCGCACCTGAAGTTTCCTGAATTGGTTTTTCTGGGGAAGGAAACAAGCTGGTTTTTATCCATCAGCATTTCCTGTGTGATTTGTGCAGCATCCTTTACCCCAAGCCTCACAGCAGCACTGATTTCCCCAAGGCGTGAAAAAACCATGAAAAGATTCTCCTGCCAATGGTGCAGCAATTCTGTATGAGGATCAGAAGATGGATTCAGGGAACCAAACACACCAATATCACTTCAGTGTCCACACTAGCACATTTTTATGCTTTTTCCGAAAGTAAAAATTTTATAAGTACATTGTTTTCATAATTTCTTGAATTCTGCCTCCCACTGTATTTATTCTTTGAAGTTGAAGTTATGTTTTTGTATAGGTTGGTGTTAATGTTTTATAAAGGTCAAATTATAGTCATCTCCCTACTGTTTTATTGTAAGTGTTGAGAGCTGGCACTGTAATTAAAATTCCAGCTAAATAAAGTCTGCAGGGGTCCTACTTGTAACCAGGCAATTTGGGTTTTTAGCAGACCAGAGCACATTTTGTGTTACCTCTGATTCACTGCCACACAAAGGAAGGCAAACAAAGCCCACGTGCCTGAATGCATTTACACAAACAATGCTTTCTATCAGTGTGGTTCATCGAGAATATAAATATATTTAATTAGAGAATACAATATAAACAAAATAAAAAATGCACCCATTTTCTACAACCTGCTTCACTCTGTTTTGGCAAAAAGTGCAAGACAGGACAATTCAGTTTGTACACAAAGCCAGGTCTAGCCAGAGCATTCTCTACACCATTGATAAGTGATAAAATATCCACACTTTGCTCTTCAGTAAAACAAACCTCAATCCCTGGCAGCAGAATGGTCCTGTGCATCAAGGAGATTATCACTTCCTTCAGTCTAACCTGCACTTGAATCCTGGTACATGCCAGCAAGTGCTTCAAAAGTGTCAGAGATTTACCAATGCTGGCTCCAACTTCAGGGAGGAATTTCTCTTCTGGTATTGACTACCTGTAAAGCTGCTTCAGCATTGCCTCTGCTTTGCTGCCTTATTAAAGGCTCCTCAGTTCTGCTTCAGTTCTCTCCACAGTTGAGAGACAAATGTTGCACTGGGTTTTTTATTGCCTTTTGCTTTTTTTAATATAGTAAACAAATCAAAGTTAGTATTGTAAGTGGAGCTCCTGTCTAAAAAAGCAATATCCCAGATCACTACAGGAACCTTTTAGGCCTTCCCAGGGCTCCTAGTTTTATTTTTAACTTGTTTTAAAGGAATTCCTTGGTAAAGGAATTTCAAATTTTGTTAAAGATAATCCCTTTCAGGCAGGGATTCTTATTTGAGCAAATCCTACCCTCTGCCTGGTAGAGGTATTGGTATTTTTTCAGGGATTAAAAAACCACAACACAAACATTTAGTTAATATTCACATCACAAAATGTGACATGCACTTACTCCCCTATCTACAGGTTCACTTGTCTGCCCCAGAAGCAGCAGGTACAAGGCATACAAATATGCATAAAGCCATTCCAAACTGATGGGAGTTTCCAGAATGAATCCATTAAAAGTTACTTTCTCTTTCCCTTCTGTAGAGTAAAAAGTTCAGGTGGTTGAGCTGAACAGAGGCATAAAACAAAATCAGAGCATTTGCCTCCAGCTAGAAAAAATCCTTCAATCTAAGAAATTTCTGGAAGACTTCCTGAGTTTACAGCCAGTGTTACTTATTCTCAAGGCAAGACAGAAATCCCATGCTGCAGGAAAGCTGTGTAAAAAGGAGATGTGTCCATTAAAGCAGACAGACTGCTCTGTCTGAAAAGGACTGATTTAAATAAGCAAAGGGAAAGAAAAACTGCAAGTTGAAGCATGATCATAATTACATTAGAAAAGTTATAATTTGATTTGGATTAACAGAGAGAAATCCTAAAAGCTCAGAATTAATTGTGAACTACATCTACAATTATTTTCAAGAATACTTGCATGCTTTAAGATATCATTAACTTAAATGAGATTCTATGTTTAAAGGAAGATTTAACCTCACACACTCCCATTAATTCTCACTAAATGTCCACACTGCACTTTGAAATGTAATGGAAAAGGTTAGCTGGCCATGATTCTTTTGAATGGTGCTTTCCTAAGATCCTCAAATTAAAAGTCCTGTCAGACATGCAGTCAGTGAAAATACCCAGAAATGTACTACAGAAATGCATTAATGTCTCAGCGTGGGGTGATTTGTGCTGCATCTCTTTGTCATGTGGACAAAGTGGACAAAGTTTCCTCCTGACCAAGCTGGGCTGATGCTGGGGCCTCTCCAGCATGACCTCAGCTCTAACCTATAACCAGAAATCACATTCCCCCCACCCCTCATTTCCTCAAGAAGATGATGACCCTATTAAAATGTTGTCAACCATAAGCAATCAGTGTCACATTATTTGCTTGTGGAGTTTGCCCTGAGCTAAACCACCTATGTTTTCCTAAAAGAGATTTTGGCCGTCCAACATATTTATACACCTGCGGAGAAGGAGCTGCCTCTTGGCCTGCCTCGGCAATCAGTTCAGGAGTAATAGCTTGGTTAATTTGATTTTTTTTTGTTCTGAAATTGCCAACTGGAAATGAGCAGAGAAGTTTTCCACTGAAGCACCTGGGGACATTATTAATCCAAGGTTTGCACTGCACTGAGCAGGAGACCCAACCTGCTAATGCCGAGCAGTTGGCCATTGATTTAGATTATTAGAAGAGCAGCTGGCATGTTTCAGCCAACCAAAGCCCACACGTATTTCAAAAAAGTATTAGCTGTGAAACATTATGGCTCTTGGAAAGCCTCCAGAAACAAATTAAATCTCAAACCAAGTAATCTGCTACTTTTATCTTCCTAAATCCGGACCAACCCGCTAACGGAGCATTCGCTGTCGCTGTGAAGATCCTCACCCGCTTTCCCCATGGGTTTGTTTGGTTTGGTTTTTAAACAGGGCTGTGTGACTTCTCTCAACAAAACAGACAAGACACTTTGAGTTTAGATCTTTATTTCCTCCACCTCGGAATTCAAATGCCAAGAGGAGATTTCACCAACACAGGTGCCTTTCCCTCTGTTACTCCACAGCAGTTGACTGCATCCCTGGGAGGTTTTGATTCAGCCCTGATGTTTTTCAGAGACTGAATAATTCTTTCGCTCTGCTCTGTCTAGTGTCCTACCTTTTTAAAAACTAGTTTAATTAAATGTATATGCATAAAAATCAGTCTATTTTTGACTCCTTCCCCCTCGGGTCCTGGCAATAAGCTGGCACGCAGTGCTTGGAGTGGAACTGTCTGACCACCTGGCACTCAACAACTATTTTTCCCTATTTTGTTTTGCTTTAAACATGTGTGAAAGCAGCCAAACAGATGATGTGATATTGTTATGTTGCAACATCAATCTGCATGTGTCTATTCAGACACACTTTCGAGACATTCTATATTATTTAATCATTATATGTACTTCCAGATAACTTTCTCCCTCCATGTAAGAGTTCATCATCAAACTTCAATTAAAGGCAATTAGATATTGAAGTGCAAAAGGGTCTTCCTCACTCTCCCTCCACAAACATGTAAAGTTCCCAATCTCCCACTTTCAAACTTCCACAATTTTGCAACCCCTTTGCATACCTCCAGATATTTCCTGGAATTTTAGTAACACAAGTTTGGCTTCCTACAGCCACTTAAATAGGGATTGTGTGGTTAAGGTGTGTGGCTTCAAATCCTGACCAATATTTCTGCCCACATGAAATAAGAGTCTCAGATGCCTGGTCTTAACCATGTACCCAAGTGTCAGAACTGAAGCTCTGATATTCAAATTCTATCCATGCATATGAGCCCACTAAGATATATTTTAGGATATAACAAGCATTCCCGTATCTGGGTAGGAAAGTTGAGATGCCTTTCCACAGAACCTGTTCCCACATGCCAAGGAACGGGAACCAAGTCATTTTTCGACATTTTCTGAAGCACATTCTTAACACAGTGAGTGATTTATATGAATTGAAAGAATTTTTAAGATGTTTGTAAAACTCAAACGGCATTAAAAACTTCTCCATTTTGAAAAGCCATAACTATGTTCCAGCAAGGACACACCGAATAGGTGAAAAATCCACAGTTATCTAGCTATCACCCAGAAGTCCAGACAGCTTTCCCTGCAGGAAATTGCTAAGCTTAAAATCTTACCTTGCTTGAACGTGTTCTTTTGCAAACTACAACTACCATCTGCGGTTCCAATTACCCAAACCCTGCAATATTCAGCATGAAGAGTTAATGCTTGCACCCAAACCTGGTGTCAAAACTCTGCAGAGGGCTTGGCATAGCACAAGGGGCTGGATTAGGCTGCCATGCTGGCTCTGAGCAAGCTGTGGGGAAAGGGGAGCAGGGGAGGTGAATGAAGTGCATGTGATAACTCACAAGGATCAGAATGAGCAGCAGAGGAACAGCAGGAATATTGGTGCCATGAAACAGGCACGAGGAGAGGCCATCTGTGCAGTCAACTGGCATGGGATCAGTGGGAAGAGCGGATGTGATCAATCACAGCTCTCACATGGCATGAGCTTGGAATCAACAGGAACTGTTTTGATGTGAGCACGATCAGGGCCATGATCCATACACACACATGGGGCTGGAGGAGGAGGAATGGTCTTCTCTGATCTTTCCACGGGCTTTATTCAGCTTGAACAAAGTAAATCTTGTTGGAGGTCAGACCTTTGCTAGACAATCAAAAACCTGCTTTTAAGCATTAATGAGTACACTGTGATATTTCACATCATACGGGTAAACAATGATTTTCAACATGGTTGAATAGAAAGGTCTTTGTTAAAATCCACAGAACAAAAAGTACCTGAATGCAGACAGACAAAGCCTTGATCTTGGAACAGCCCAGGCTCTGAACATGCAATCTATCACGTAAGAGACACAAGAGGTCAGCCATTAATTAACATCCAAATTAAAGCTTTTCAAGTAAGGGTCAAAACTTCCTTTGTTTTGACATTTAAAGCACTGGCGACGCACGCCCCAGTTTAGTATGCACAGCACATCACCTCGTGCTTTATGTTAATTGCCTCCATTTTTCAAGTGCACTATTTGATTCATTGTCAATTAAAAACACCCCCAAAAGCCAAGCCCGATGTGTGTTAAGTACAAATGTGATTAATGTAACACAATTACATTCCCACGTTGGCCGAGTCTGATTAGGAACTTTCTCTCAGCCCAGCGTGACTGAGCCCTGTCACTCCCAGTGGCCCGCCAGCCTTGGCAGGGACAGGCTTTCTGATGGGGGAGCATTTCACGGCCACAAGTGCTCCTGACAGGTGTAAAACCTGTAATTAAATGCTGCCAATTAGCACTTCATCAAGAATGTGGCAATCTTGATGATCTTTTCCGTTTGATTGCGAAGATGGTCCTAGGTGTAAACTAAAGAAAGGATAAAGAAGGAAAAAACAGGGACACAATTGCTTGCTAGAATAATAATTACGTGGACAGACCAGCTACTATTTCCAGGAAGTGATTCCGTGGATCTTTTCCCACTACATCAAGGGAACATCTGGTTCTGCACACAGAGAAAACATTGGGCAGACCAAAAGTAGAAAAGCAATGGCTTATTTTGTTTATGGCCATAGAAAACACAAGTTACAGGAAGATAAAAGGGTCTAAGGAGGAAAAAATGTCAAAATTAGAAACAAAATAAATGACAAAATTGGGAAAAGAAAATGGTCAAAGACTGGAGGTTGCTGTTAAATGAGATCTAAGAGCAGATACATGAATAAGAATTAAAAAACCAGTTCAGCTTGAGCACAATAAGAGACAGACTAATAGTAACTGAGTACCAGAGAACCCAATGAGAAGGAGAATATGCCCACAGATTTATGGACTTCTGACACACAGAATTATGGACTTCTGACACACACACAGCTGCACTTGCATGGCCAGCTTATAAGTAGGCTTTAACACAAGTTGGTACAAATCAGAACAAGAAATAAGCGAAAATTCTCAATATGGTCTTCTCTTCCTTCTTCCCATCAGTAAATGTAAAAGATAATTAACGTTGCCATATGTAGAAGTAAATACATAAGAACCAGACGCAACCTATATGTAATCACAAGGGAGATGCTAGCAATGAAACTTACAGTAGGTTCTTGTTAAAATTGGAAAAGAAAAAAAGAAAAAGACTGTTTTATTGCACTTCAGAAAAGAATTAGGGAGCTCCTTGGCTTATTGAGGACTACAAAAACAATCGCTGCTATAGGCCTGGTTTGCATATTTGCTCTATTAATTTACATAGCCCTGGTAAGCCTTGCATTGCAATGCAACTCCTAAATTACACTGCTCTTGGTAATGGGCAAAAAAAGATGCAAGAGCATGCAAAGTGTATTCAAACAGACAATTAAAATTATCAATTCTGTTGACAGCTCAAATGAAGAAAGTGTGCTGAGGTTTAATGGTGCTGCATGAAGGACACCCTGTTCAGGAGTGATTGAATTAGCCAGGCTCACGCGTCCACAGTCTGCCTCTGTCAAACACTGCACATTAGACCAATTTGGTGCCTGCTTATTAAAATAATTTAATTCCAGAGATCGTTCCCAGGCATTTCTGAATCTCTTCCTGCTCTTCCCTCCCCCTCACATTAATGATGGCATCTTAATTATCATGCTCATTTTACGCCACTGCAAACGGCTGGGTCACCATAGAGCGGTCCAGTCAATCTGGCTGAACCAACTCATCCTTGAGGTGATCCTCTCCAAATCAGCAGGAGACCTGGCCACACACAATACAGCCTCAAAGTTCTCAAGCAGACAAAGTATACAACAAAGGTTATTTTTATTCAATTTAACACTAATTTAACAATATTGGTTTTTTCACATAGGTCTTCAAATTTGCAAGCTTAGCAAATCTGTTATGCTTCTTATATTCTGAGAATTTTGACTTTCAACCAGTAGAAATACTGTGTTTAACAATCTTTTAAAGTAAAAATTCCAAAGAAAACAACATTGCCCAAAGAAATAAGTTTGAAATCTCTTTTCTAGGCTGAATAACAATCTCACTTCTCTGACTAACAATACTACTCGTGATCTACAGTTCCTGTGAAAAAGCAGCTCAGACTAAGTAACATCAAAATGCTGAGACTAAAAATGTCCTCCTAAAGGTTTATCTTAGCACCCCTTAAAGGCTGCATGACTTAAGTTTAAGAGAGTTATTTCAATAGACTTTGGCAACTAATTCTGACATTTCGTTTTGAAAAGTTAGTGCTATTTTATAGTGAACGTGCACAGATTACACCTTCATCCAAAGTGAAAATACATCAATATATAGCAGTGGTATCTGGAGGGAACTGAGATGAGAAATGTGTGCATTTAGTGAGTAATGTTGGTTTGCATATCTTAGTTTCACCAAGCTACCAGGATGTATCCTGCTGTAGGATCCAGACATTCCACGGAGGAACCAAGCACTAATGCCCAGTGCTGGACACCCAGAATAATTCCTGAATTCAGCACCAAGCACGACAAAGAAACTATCGGTAATAAATATCACATGTAAAAATGCTGATGTGTTACAAAAATGCCAGCACTTCACACCCTTTTTAAGTCTTTAAAGACATCCACCACTGGCTATGGTACTACCTTAGTTTGTCAGTGCTGCAGTCCCAAAGCCCCAGAACTGAATGAAAAGGTTGTATCACTGAAGTATTGGAAGGAAGTAACACCAGAACCGAAAAACTGTTAAATCTGCTTCAGTTTAATGCTTTGAGTATATGGTGCCAGATTGGATTTTATACAGTGACACCTGGTCAATGGAAATATACTGAATATTCCAGCTGTGTGGCACATGTAGCAGCACTTTGCTATCACTGAAGATCCCTAGCTTCATCCAGCCTCTGAATTTCATGCAAAGACTTGAACTTGCACCAGCTGTGAATGAGGCATCTAAGACACAAACTTCTAAATCTGAATTGCAGAGATTATTTAATAGAAATGTTCATAGGCAAATCCCAATTTCCAAGCTTATAAGTAAGACTATAAAAAAATTTCAGAGTGAATTTAATTTTTAAAAAGTGGCTGATTCTGGGTTTTCACAATATTCATCCAGCTCTAAATGATTATGTATTGTATTTTGCCATCTCTGATATATGGAACAGAGTAAAGTCTGTAGAGATATTGGATTAATGTAGGGGAACTCAGACAGAATCATGGCAATATCCAAAATCTTAAGCACCAAAAAAAAAAAGCTTTCTGATAAATGGCAGGAATGAAATGAATATATAAACAATTCTGATTTTTGCACTATAGTAATATATGAAAATAACATACGGTTCAGAACCAGCTGGTCCTCTGTGAATTTAAATGGCTTTTCAATATAAAAAACCTTCTGCTGGAATCCAGGGACACATTCTAAATCTTCTGCACATGCAAGCAGCAGAACCTGAGGGGAAAAAAAACAGAAATAGACTTTTAACATCCATTCCTTCATCCATCATGTTGGCTTCTGGGAACGATACCGGGTTTAGGCTCAGTGCTCATAAAACAAAACATTGGGCTCCATACTCATAAAACAAAATATCCATCACATCACACTTCCCCTTCAAAACTTGCTAAACAATTTTTTATGTAAGGTTTTTGCTTTTCTATATATGGCCTGGCATTGAAATTACAAAATAGTAGTTTTCAAGGTGAAGTTCAATTCAGAAAATCAATAAAGATTATTGGTCTGTAAAAACATAGGATGTAATGTTGCTCCTAAGAAATCACATGTATTAGGCCCAGCTGAATACAGTTGGACTTAAATATATACTTAAATTGTTTGTTTGAATAATTGATAAATTAAAATCTGCAAATCTGTTTCAGAAAGTTGATCACCAAGTTACAGAAGACATTCTGTATTCAAGAGTAAACTCTCACATACAGAGGTTTCATTTATAAAAGAACTTCTTGGCTAACAAGTGTAAACTGCTGCTTTTCTTTTCTTTCCTCTCAGCCACAGTTTGTCCATTTTCCCTATAATCAAAGGCTTGTTTACACCAAGGGAAGAGTGAGAAAGAAACGTGTGCATCATAGTGGAGGTGGATCTGAAGGTTCCAGCCGAATGCAGTTTGTGTCACTGTTAGCGCATGGTCACCCAAGTTCCGTGTCACCACAGGAATGCCTTAACAAAGGAGGAAGCTTAAAAGCAAAATAAAATTGCTTGGGAAGAGGTACAATGCTAATCTCTGTCTCTGGAGCATTTTATCCCTGAATAGAGAAAACAACCTGAAAGGCTATTTTTCTTGGCAGCTGTTAAATGAGAGCATGGACGTAAGAATGGTCAAGAAAGAAGCAGAAAGAAAAAAAATTACGAAAAAGTTTAAAAGGTTAAAGACAGAGGCCAAAAGAGGCAAGTTTGGGAATAAGAAAAGCCAAATCATATTTTTCAACCCATGTATGTGTAACTGCGTCTTCAGAGGTAATTTCTGCTTCAGAATCCCCAAAGGTGTTTTTCAAAACCCAGCTTTCAGGTGGTGTATTAACTACTCTGATCTCAAAGTGGTCATGGCCAATCTGCTGCCAAAGGAAAATCAAATAGAGAGGGCACATGTGGCAACCGAGAAGGAAAGAGTCAAACAAGGGGGTTCTGAGTGATATTTGCCCTTAAATTCCTGCACAAATAGGCCTATTTACTCAAGACATCCTCCACACATAATTACAGTTTTGCAAATAAAGTTCTTCAGGTGTAAAATGAAGATGGTTTCTCCCCTATACCACACCCATGAGTGACGAAGGCTCTTTTCTCCTTCACCAGCTCAGGTGACAACCGCACTCTCACTTCTCCCAGCGCACCAGCAGCACCATTCAGTTCAACCTCCACCCCTTTACCATCCACGGCTGCTGGTCCTGATCCTAGAGAGACGTCCTGCAAAATTTCAGCATCTGCATGTTTCCCTATCCCTCACCGCTCACAGTCCATTTGATAAATCAGTGGTACATTATCTGCTCTCTCCCTTCTTGTACTTCCCATTCACTTTTTGTGTGATCCCATTTACAAAAACCAAGGGCAGCAGTGCCCCACCTGGTCTGCATTTGTTGTGCTTATGGAAACCAACTGCTGCATCATTTGTTTCATGTCACTGACATTTGCTGTAAAAGCTTGGCCAGAAGTGCCAGCAGACTGCGAGAAACAGCCAGAATATTTCATGGCAATTAAGCTGGTGGAAGGCAAATGCAGCAGATGGACACCTTTGCCTTCCATCCCGACCCGATCTACGTTGGTGCCTTGGAAGGATTCCCCAAGAAAGAAGAGAAAGATTTAAAGTAATACACCAAGAAAAGTGCAATACCCTTGACCATTCTTTACTTCTTCACACCACTGCTGCCTTTCTTAAAGACACAGTGCCTGATCCCTCATTCAATTATTGACGTTGATATATTGATTTTATTGGAGATTTTGGACTCTGTAGGGGTTTAGAATTTGACATATCCCCTTCAGTCTTCCAGTATGAGACATCTGCAAATGTGAACTGAGGTATTCAGAGCCTGCCCTGAAAATTGTGCGTAAAACTTGATGACCAGTTGTTAAAAACCCTGCCTTATATGCATTTAAATGGGCACATGCATGGGAAGAAAGACATTCATGCATCTTGTGCACACATTTTGTGTGTGCACAGGTGCAGGTTTAAAGTACCTGTCTTTCTGACTCAGTGTTCCTGAACGAATATACATAAAAATGCAATCACAGCAGGAGAAAAAGTCTTCCCATCTCAAGATGCAAGCAAAGTTATATAATGAGTCCACACCAGAAAAACACTCCAAGCCATATATCCTGAAATTCATCTACAAACAGAGCTTCCCCTAAAGGATTAACATAGCAAGTAAGAGGCAAATCATGTTCTGATCTCCCAGCTCCTCCAGTCTAAAAGCTGAAACTCTTGTCTCACAGAGCTATAAATAAAAAGCCTCTTTGGACATCATCTGTGTCAGTAGTTAGAGAAGGGAATATGTCTACTTTATCAGATTTGTGACAGTATAAGTTGACTTTGAAATCTGGGCAATCTAAATGGGTCATGAGTTAACTTCTGTAAGCCTGGTACAGAAGCCTCACATAATACAGATGCAGCAAATGGAAAATGACCTTTACTCCCTTTGAAATAATTACAAGACTCAGCCTTGGCCTTGCTGTGAAATGGAACATTTTATCCCACGTATGCAATTCCAGGCACTTTTTTCTTCTCAACATATCAGGCAAAATGTTAAATTTGTCACCACATGGACAGTTTTTAATTAATTATCTTTTAAAAGGAAAATTATTCTTTTAATTTATTTTTCTCATGAAGAAATTACTGTTGAAATAAATGCCTATCTCATTAAAATAATTTCTGTTAAGGTTCTTCACATTGGGGAAAGTAGTCTTTAAACATGTCTTGAAAAAAAATAAGCCAAGGAGAAATATGTTTAAGGCAAAGAGACTTGTTCAAAGCAGAATACACTGAATTCTAACACCATGTAGATTTCATATTTTTGGATAAAATAAAAGGGTTTATGGGCTGATAGCTTCAGGTAAATATACTATAAATAATATTTAACTGTCATATGTAGGGCTCAGAATATACAAATATTGTTCACACATCTGGGAAATTAGTACAAAAGGATCCTTCACCTGTTACCAAGAAAAAAGGCATATTCTTGAACAAAAATGACAATTATGCAGCAAACATAATTTGCTCATGAAAAACTACAAGCGTAGAAGTCTGAAAAGCAAAGCAGAGTCGTGACTACTCAGACCTACAGATCCTGTGTTCACCAACAAGCAAAATCAAAGTTTTTCACACCCTACTATACAGAGCAAAGGCTCATTAATATTCTGACAATTTTTCTTTCTGAATTTATTTCCAGTTGCTGTAAGGAAATGTCATAGTTCAGATAACTCCTGTGCTAGTTTGGCCACTGTGGTGGAACTGTACTTCTGGTGAAGCATCCAGTCTAAGAAACACCTTTTTTTTAGTTAATAAGCAGCACACACAGGCTGCTGACCTTTACTGACCTCAGCATTTGCACCGTAAGCTGCTCACACAGAATATGGTTGGGAAGCAAAAAAGTAGAGCAATTTTATACCTTCCTGCACAGAAAATTAATAAAGCCCCTGATGTTAAAGTACCGTTGGATATCGTGACACCTCAAAAAAACCAGGGTTGTTCTACCTCCTCTTCTGGTGACTGAAAGTCCAGCCTCAGAAAGGTCCTTCCAGAGAGTTTCAGAATCTTTTTGTTCTTTTTAACTTGCACAGTTTCAGTTTGGCCACGTGCTCACTGTGAAAATGAATTTTCTCACCTTGTACTGTGTACACTCTCATATCTTCATTAGCCCTACCTTTAGGAGATCACCTAGCACAAAAACACAAGCTGCAGAATATTAATTGCATCTCACACACATTCTTGGGGTGTGAAATTCATCCTTGGGTAAGGCTTTATTTAATTAGAAATGTAAATGCTGCAGACACCTGTGAAAGCCATCTGCCCAGACAGGAATTCTACACACAACAAATGCAAACAAATCTCATTTCAGAGGGCAGTATTCTGTAGGACCATATTCTATCTTTGACTTCAGGAGTAATCTGAAATGAAAACAACATAAAACCCAAAAAGGAGGAGCTAAAATAGAAATCACACTGATTTTTACTGAGAGTGATAATTTCAAGTGTTCAAAAATCGAGTCACTTTCCGAGAGAGGAGTTTTTGGTTGTCAGTTTTTTGTTTGGAGTTTCTGGTAGGTTGGGGGTTTTTTAAAGTATGATTTTGGGGTTTCTTTTTTGACTCATTGACTTGGAAGTGGGTATTGAAAATTTATGCTTCTGAGCTTCTCTGTGGAAAGATGAGAAGTAGAAATTTGCTTTTTGCATATGAAAACTTCGGATTTTCATAAAAAACATGGTGATCCTTAGAGCTGAGAACGGAGAGAAAAAAGTAATCAGAATAATGAGAACTGCCAACACTGAATTAAATTGCACATGACAAAATATTTTTATCATGCAGATTGAGAACTCTGAATCTTAAAACCCTTTCCATCTTCAGGTGCTGCAACACCAGATCCACAAAAATGGATAGGGAGGAGGACATCAGAGAAGGAAAACAAGTGATAAGAAAAAAGTGATAAGCAGCACAGCCACAGTGAGATGATGAAATTTTTGGTCTCTAGATGTAAATGAGGGAGTTATTGAAATGAATTTAATGGAGGGATACTTAACAAAATAAAGAGAGCACTGCTCTAAGATTCTGATTCTGCATTATGCAGACTCCAATTAGAGTGTCAGCAGGTCCTAAGGCAATTATTTCATCAAATTACACAGCCTGGACATGAAGTTCTCCTTGTCTTCTGTGTTTTTTAACATCAACTGAAACAAAAAAAAAAACAACTCAAAAGCCTGAATAACTTATCCTCTGATTGGCATAATTAACAAATTTACATAAAGGTATGTTGAATTATTTACCTCTGAAAGTGACTAAATGAATTAAAACACACAGTCCTTTTAAATTCATTTGATTTCTAGAGTGCTATGATTTGGGGCATTTTTTTTTGCAATATTTTCATTTTGGAGGGACTTTTTCACTGTTTCAGGGTTTAACCGCTCTTGCCCTTATCAGGAAAGAAGTTAAAAAAAAAAAAAAAGGACTATTCACAATCTCTACAGCTTTACCTCTATATCTGATAGTGAATTCAAGTCATTTTTGTAAGAAATGCTATTAAGATTTGGCACTAAGATTCTTCAAGGATGATAAATATCCTTTTAAAGGGCCTACCTATCCATTTACTGCACGGCTCTGTCCTAAAAGGGAAAGTCACACTTGGAGTACTGAAGAGTGGGCTATGAAAATGCAAATTAGAATGGCTTTATTGGCTTAAATGAATTCAGTTCTCCTGTCACTAAAGCTGTGCGACTGCGGTAGGCATCCATTAAGTGGAAACAAAATGTGACAAACTCTTTTGTGAGACAATCTACCACGGGAACTTTCTTTTTATGAGCACTTTCCTTGCGTACCTATGTTTATTATAAGAATTTTATCACATATTCAGTAAAAAGTGTGCACCTTCCATGGCACTGGGAGCCTCGTTAAGTTATTCAAGAAGCAATTTGCCAGCGGTAGTGTCTGAACAGGTAATTTCAGAGAGCAACTTGCCTTCTGAAATTCAGGATCTCTGCAAGAGGCGCCATCATTTTGTTCAGAAATGATTTATTCGTTTATTGTTGCCCCCAGGGTCTGTTCAGAGCCCAAAGTGACTGTGGAATCCAAACTGCTCAGGGTGAAGGATAATATGAGAAGTGTTTGCAAAGCAGGGGAGTATTGAGAGTATCCCCATTTCAAGACAGAGCTGGGACAACTCCTCTCTCCCCAGGCACTTTTCCTGCTCTTCCAGTCTCATCTGCTCCCTGAGCCCAGTCACCAGGTGGCTCTGTGAAATCCAGTGCCCACAGGACTATGTAGCTGGAAAAACGTGGCCTGGTGTGGCATCCCAGTCTGCACCACAATCTGGGTCTGCTGCCATGAAATGCACCCTAAAATAGGCTTTCTAATAAACTCTTTCCGTGTTTCAGAACTTGATCTAGCTTAAATTTCCCTTGACTTGGGAAACTAGGGAAAACTCGGGAACTCCAGGGAAGCCCTGGAGACATTCCAAACCCATCTGGACATGTTCTTGTGTAACCTGAAGCAGGTGACCCATCTTGACAGGGGGGTTGGTCTGGATGATCTCCAGAAGTCCCTTCCAACCCCAGGAATTGTGTGATTCTGTGAAACCCTTATGCAGGAACCACCTCTGGTGTCACAAGCAGGCACAACACAAAGTCTCCTGGCCGGATCACTTGATCCCGATCATAAATAATTCTTCCTGCATTTCACAATTCTCGACCCTTATTCTGATGGTCATTTCATATCTTCCAGAATAAATTTGTTCACGGTCAATTTACAGCCATTTATTCCTGTACAAGTCTTGTCTCATAAGTTAATTAACCTCTGTCCTCTCTAAATCTTCAATTTATTAGGCTAGACAAACCAAGCTCTTTCCATCTCCTTCTACATGGATACATCCCTGTGATCGTCTCAGTAACATTTCATTGTGCCTGCTGAAGTTCATACCTCTGCAAAATACATAAAGATAAACGTTCTCCGGGGCCTGGTAAATGATACTGATGTTTCCTTAAGCCCAAAATGCATTGCCTAATGCTTCCTAAAATTCCACTTTTCCTTTTTGAAGTCTCATCATGCTGCTGGGTCACAACCGTTCTAAAATTAGCCAGCCCACAAAGAGCTGGAAAAATTGACATTGACAGAGGTATGGCCACCATTTCCCTACAACAATGTCAGCAGCTTCTACAAACAGTCAGGATTCATCTTTCTGAAATATAAACACAGATGCAAATCCCCATGCACTGCTAAACCTATGCCCTTTCTGACCAGCTGGGAACCAGCTCTGCCCACAATCAGCAGGGATCTTCCAGCCCAGAACCTTCCCTCTCCACAGAGATTCTTAGCTGAGGCTCAGGATCTGCCCGTGGATCCAACAGAGCTCCCAGCTCAGAATGGCTTGTACCCACATGGCTCAGAGTGTAGGATCAACTTACTCTTCCATCTGTGTAGATGTATCTGAACATTGTTCAGATTTTTGTAATCCGGGGAACCACTGTCATCCCGGCTCATTAAGTATTTTAATGATTAATAACAGAGGCTAAAACATGTTACTCGTGCTCAAAGTAAGTAATATTTTAAGTTACCCAACTATTTAATAAGTAAATAACTACCCATTGTGATTACTAACACCATTTAACACACTAGACTTGAGCAAAAGGACGGGTTGGGCTCCAAGGTTATTTTTTGTTTATTTTTAGGCATTATGAAAGAAGTAATCATGTTTTGCTGAAACCCGTACACCACTGGAATGAGATTACAACTGGTTAGCCTGTTTAGAGAAGCTGCATAATAAATTCATTTTACAGGGCACAGAATAATGCAAATGAGCCATTCAATAGCACTCCCATACCAGGGAAAGAGGCATAAAGAAGAAACATTGAAAATCAGAGTTCTGGACTGGTTGTACTGCAAGGGGTGGAATTGCTGAAACCTAAACTGCCTTACAACAATAACCTGTTCAGAGATCCGCTTATACCAGATATTTTAGTTATTTATTGCCTAGTGAAATAAACAGGTTGATCCTATTTTCCAGCAGTAACGGCTTCATGAAGCACTTAGATGAATGAAAATATGGATCTCTGGTTTTCTGAAAACGAAATAAATTAAAAATTGTTTAAACGTATTTATAGCCCTTCACGTGAAGTTGCATGGGGCAGAGCCGTTATTCCACATAGGGAAACACTGATGTGGCAAAAGCTGTTAGAGAAAAAATTAAAATCATCTTTCTTACAGCAGATAGTGGGGTTTGGATAGGACAGCTGGAGACTATAAGGGACATGATACATGTTTAATTTCCCAGCAGTGTGATAGTTATCAAAAAGAAAATGCAACCTCCCACCTATTGTTTTCCTCATATTCCGCAAAGTTAGAGTATAAAACAATTATTACTGCACCAAAAATTGAACTTGGTGTAACACTGAACATCTGTCTTCTGCACTGCTAAGCTAAAACTGAAAATGAGCCTGCTGAAAACAATCTTTCAAAGTATAACCTGGATTTGAGGATTAAACACAAACGCAGTGCTATCACCTTCAAACATTACAAAAACAGCAACCAACCCCCAGAACTCATAAAAGTATAAGGACAAGTGAAAATGTCTGGTTTTCAACTTCAAAACATGATTTGTTGAACGTTTTCTGACCTTCTCCTAAACACTCACAAATGCGAGGTTTTTTAAAAATTAATGCTTTCAAGTAAAATCCCTTGATTCCAGCAAGGTTATTGGAGAAAAAAACAACCTCAACATCCAAAGACTCATAATAAAAATTGAGAAATTTCTACAAGAAGCCCAACACAAACCTCTCTACCAGTTTTGACATGCTTTTATTTGACTTCAGCAGGAAGAGGACAGTCTGTTCTGCAAAACAAGCTACAGAAAACTTTTTCCACGATGTTATCTGCACATCACATGGTTACTTTTTCTTACAACACATAATACAGAGCAATAGTAGTATGATAGCATTAAAATAAATGATTGTGAAGACTGGCTTCCTGCTGATTTCTGTTTAAAAACCAAGCTCAGAGGTGAACTCTTGGTAAGGACAGGGCCTCTAAATCACCTTAATCTCTCTTTCAGTGGGTCAACACATTCTCCATCTTCTCATCTGCTTCTCATTCTCATGAAAATCCTGCAAGCTGAGCTTAGAAATCTTCTTTGGTGCTGGTTTTTAAGTGATTTTTATTTCTTTTCCTGAAGAGCACTAATTCTACCTTATAAGTAGTGGAGTAGTAACCCTATATGGTTTTAATTCATTTAACTGATAATGACTGAAGCTGTTGCATCACTTCTCATTTTACCAGTCCAGGGCTTGTGCATTTATCTACAAGTAGTAATTTTCAAACTCATGGATTCATCTAGAAATAAATAGAAAAGGATTAAAAAAAAAAAAAGACCCAGGTCTCCTTGGCCAACTACGCATTGAGGAGTACTTTTAGTGAATTGCAAAAACACAGTCAAAACTTAAAAAGAACTCAGCCAAAAATAAAAAAGAACTCATACTAACTCTTGAGTTAAGTGAAAGCAAACCCCAGGGGAAAGCCAGCAAGTAGTTCAACACTTTTGAGCACATCACAATAAAGCAAAATGTCTAAAACTTACAAGCTCCCTTGTGTTAACAGTGACATTACATCAAGAATGACCTTTCCAAAGAAATAAAACCCATTAATGCTGGGAACATGATAACTATTAAAGATCAACACTTAGTAGCCAAAGCAGGGGAAAAAAAAAAAAGTCAGTCTGGTAAGTTAATTAGAACATAAATAATGTGAAACCAAGACCCTGGTCTATAACCCTCTGTCTTATAATTGCTTGCAATTTAAAAGCTGAATGAAATCTTTTATGCAAAAGATAGAGCTATTGACCCCACATGTATTAGGGAGTCAAAGAAAACCCTGACACATTGAGAATGAGCCCTCAGGAGTGCTGGAGAATGCCTCAGTTAAATACCTGTTTCTTATTTCTTTACAGTAGAACTTTTCTCAGCTATAAAGGAATGGTGTTTCTGGGAAATATTGCATGTTAGTTGCTAAAAATCTCAGGGTTTTTTTTGTTTATTGTAGGAACAATAATTGTAGAAAATCATCTGTAGCCGTGAGAACAATGTTTTCCTTAGGTGAAGGAGCAGCTGCCAGTCCTGAGGCACAAGGACAGACTGTATCCCAAACTCCACCATGGAACTCTACAGTAAACTACAATTTGGTTTTGAAATGCGTAGTTTAAACCCAGTCAAGTTCCTGCAGAGGTCAGGAAACCACCATAGCCTCCTCACTTAACATTGTGGACAGCACTTCCAGTACATTTAATTGTTCTGTAATTATCTGTATTTACCAAACCAATCAACTGTTCCACGTGACACCCAACAGGCAGCAGACGCGAGTAATAAACACAAAACACATGAAAGGTTGTGAAAAATGAGAATTTCTGCCTTGGATCTTGCTTTTAAAAATAATAGTACTGAGAATTCCTACAGCAGGGTATGTGAGATTTGATTGTGGAATGTCCCACCATTATTACATGTAACAGAGATTAATGTGATATTTTGCAAGTTTATACAATCAGATTGTTTGGCTCATTTTTACAAAGTAAAGCTGTTTGATTTGTACATAAAAATATGAAAAATTAAAGAAAGAATTCAAGTATTCAACAATTTAAAGGCCCTTTTCCTTGTATATAGCAATTTAAATTTACTGGAGCACTTCAATCTTTTTTTTTTGTACGTGCCTCAGCCTGGAAGTGATTGGGGTTCTGTGCTTGCACAGTATAAAGCAATTTAAAATTATTCAACTGCTTCAATTTTTATAGGTACTTTTATTTGAAAATGATTGGGGTTCTGATCATGCTCAACACTGAACAATTTTAAATTATTTAAATGCCTTTTTTAAATCAATGCCACATATTTGGGCCTGAATTCTAGGAGGCTATAGCACATTATCAGGCAGCTTAAATTATACAAGAATATTATATTTTGCACTATCTTTCATCTCCTAAATAAGAATCAGTTTGCAAGGGTGAAAGCATAAAGCATTACACTTCAAAATGAATCAGCATTATGCAAAACCAGAAACCTAATTTTTCTTTTTTAAATATTGTAGGAGACCCTTTTTCCATAATCAAATTTCCATGTCTTCCTACGTCTTATGAAGCAGGAACATTTCAGAATCTCCATATTTCTACTTCCCTAAACTGATATAAACAATTTCGAAGGAGGAGAACAAAGTTTTAATGAAGTCTGAGTCCATGAAAAAATGAGAAGGATTTATTCCCACAACATTTGCCTTATCAGACATTTTATCAATCAAGCACTGAAGGCCTCTGTTGTGAATATACAGAAGCTCAACAGCTTCTGGTTCAAGTTTACGGTAAATATTAAGTAGGAAATTCAGGTTGAACTTCAAGGACATCATTCCTGATTGAACAGGACTGATACACAGAAACCTGTTTTGTTTGGGGTTTTTTTAACTGATAACTGAGTTATTGTTTTCAATAGTAAAGAACATACTTTGCTTTTAAGTTTTTTTCTATAAAAAGAGAGGAAATTAAGGCGTGACATTTGAAAATGGCACTGGAGTTGTTCAATTCGAGAACTGAGAAGTGCAGGTCACATTTTTAGTGACTCCTCCATATTTTTCCTGCCTGGTGTCCTTCATTAATGCTCTGCTAAGATGTTTATACTTTCCATCAAACAAAAACCCAATCCAAGTACATTTGTACTTCCCACCAAGATATTCAACACACGTGAATATGACCTAACCTCCAATTTAAACCAAGACATCCAGGAAAGAAAAACTTCATGATTAATTTCTTCCAAAGGCTTATCTCTATATTTCACCTTTCACTTTTCACCACAAATGACGTGGAAGAAACAGGATCATTTCTCACCAAGAAAAACAATCCAGGGTTCCTCTGCTCATTTGAAAAAAAATGGGAGTTAGTCTTCAAAGATATTGGCATGCCTTACTAATCACAGGCTTTTAATTGTGCCTCTCCAGTTTCAATTAGTGAGTAAACACTGACATCCTCAATTGCACTGCGCCGAGCTCCCCTTTATCCCGTTAATCGTGTTCACTGCAGCTATTCCCCAGGCTGAGGCTTCAGAGTTCCCAGCTTCTGTAAATCCTCGGCATTACATCTTCTGATTCAGAAACAAAAATACTGACATATCTTATCGTTCAAAAACACGTGTTCTGGCTTCGGGAAGGAGCGTGTTTTCCTCTCTCCTGCCAGTCAGCTGCCGTGCTCCATGTACGGAATTAAGTCGCAAAGCATCGCTAAACTCATCTGGAATATTTTGCTTAAGTTAAACCTCATATTATAGTAATTAAAGTAGCTGTGAGAAACCATAATTAGGCTAAGTGTCCAACAAATATTAATCAGTAAAGTAATATTCTATTATTAAGAAGCAGCTCTTCACAGTAGGAGTTTCTCTTGTGAGAAGCTAGATTAGGAACTGAGCCAAAATCAAACCAGAAGGCACAGCAAATTGGGTCATTGGGAGCCTCATTTTAATTTGTGAATCCTCTCACCTATATTTCACTCATTTTGTAGTGCCATTTTAGTGCAAAAGGTATAAGCAGGCTCCAGGCTTCACTCCTAGACCCGTTGGTTATTCCCAATGTTCCCAGTTGCTGTGATAAGGATTCCCCTCCCTCAGTTCTAATCCACGCCAAGAGACAAACTCAGACCACACCACAGGGAAACCATAGAACAACCCCACATTCCCCCATCTGTAAATGAAAATAATACAATTACCACACAAAGCAGGGTGACTCTGTGATTTACCTCAGTGGTTTTAAGAGATTTGGAACCTTGAGTAAGACATAAGATATAAATGCTGACAAATATTCCGTGTTTGAGGCACCATCAGGAACTATTTTCAGTGGACAAGAAATAGGATCATGCCAAAAGCATCAAAGTTTCTCAGGTGCTGGGGCTGCTTCAGCTTTTTGTCTTCTTGTGGCAGCCTCTTCCTGCACATCAGTGAAAACCCAGTGATAGCAGTCCCAGAGCAAGTCTCTATGCTGAGATCCAGAGCTTTCCCCATTTCAGTCTGCTCCTCTGCACTGGGAAAATCCTGACACTCCACAGAGTGGAATCCAGCAGGAAGAAGCATCAGGGGCTTAATGCACAGTACTGTCATTATTTCAGTAAAAAGTTATTTCTAAGTTACCCCATTAAATACCCAATTATACAGTGCAAGGCCACAAAATTATTTGATGGAACAATCCATAATGCAACGGCTTATAAGAAAACAAATATCAAAGTTCTGTTCTTTCTACTTCTGGGTTATTTTACGCAGATTCTGATGAAGCAGCAGATTCTTGGTAGTTGAGTTTCCACTGCTGTCCAGAAGAATTATTTTTTCAACAGTGTGCTAAAGCACAAATCACTACCTGAGCTGTTACAAAATAGATACAGCTTAGATGAATTTTCAATTTTAAAATTTATTTTCTATATCTGTAATACACCGTTAACTTCTTTTTATATCTCTATAAAAGGAATATATATATTGCTCTTACATGTATTTATCAACCCTAAAGGAAGAGACACCTTCTTCAGAGGACAGAAGGAAGAAATATCTACAAAATGTAGGAATTAAAAAGTTGAAACTCTAAATTATTTTTTTTTTCTTTTAAATTAGGCTAAGTAGGTGTATTTATAGATAGATATTTAGGGCACACACCCAGCCATTATGACCTTTTCAGCACCATTGAAAGTCATAACCAACTTTTAGTTCTGTGATTTCCAGCACTGATAGAATGTTCTTTATTACTAAATAAGCAACAAACAAACCAAGCACATGGGTTCCAGAATATTCACGTTTTATAAATTATGAACTGTTATTCATCGATTAGAACTCACGCTCTAAGTTCACATACACCACAATGTTGCCTTTTCCCTTTTGCACTCATTAGTGCCTTGACAACAGCAAAGGCTTCATTAATAACTAACATAAAATTGGGATTAATACACAATTGAAGAATAAAGCTCTTGAAAGATGCACATGCTGTGATAGTGGCTTTCAAATCCACTCAGGAGATACTTTTAAAACTCAAATTTAAAGTAGTGATCTGCATTATAAGAGACAAAAGAAAGTTGGAAGAGCAAAGCCATAGTGCAAATGAGAGGGTCACTTTAACTTCTGCCAGCAATAAAACTACAGTCCCTTATTGCATTCATTGGCCACAGAAATTAATGCCGAGTAGCAAGAGGAACAAATGTTATATGGAGCAGATGGAGAATGGGAAATTGTTTGATCAGATGTCAGGGAAACCACTCATTTTTTCACTTTTTATTTAAAAAAACCCCAGTGATATCCAGAAAAACAGGCACAATAGATGGGGTAATAGGTATCTACTGCTAGAAAAGTTCCTGAAAAGCAACGGTTTGCTGCTATTATTTATTCCCATGTAGTGAGATAAGAAGGCATTTGGAGGTTGGTTCTGATTTTCCCTAATCAACTGGTAAAAACTGGGGAAAAAACTCAGTTAAAATCAATTAGCCCATTGGGGAAGCACCACAATGAGAGGATTTGACGGAGAAATGAGGGGGAGGACTTGTAAAAATTCTCTTGCTTGCTCTGAAAGCTCTCAGGAGATGCTACACAAAGTGTTCAGTGCAGGGTGGTTCTATTTTCACCCCGAACAGCTCACAGACATCTCGGAATACAAGATTTTGGATTCAATATAAGGGCTCCAGTGTTTCTTGGCATTCAATTTGTTTCGCTAACATAGTTCATATTGTTTCCATGCTTACCAAAAACTGTTAAAAGCGGGTGAGGAAGAAGAAATAACTGCTCTTTTCTCACAGCTTGCTCTAGTCAGCTCAGAGGATGGAGAATTCCATCAACAAACAAGGGCAAAATCCATCCTAACCCCTAAGGAATGTGTCATCAGTGACAGAGCCAGAATCCCACCCCATTTATTTTTATTTAATCTCCACGCCTTTCATTTTGAGTTTCCCCTCCAAATTGCTCTGCAGCCACCAGATCATACCAATATATTTATAACCTTCACCTCCACAACAATATTAACTCTTCCTAAAGTGCACCAACACATTAAGGCTTGAGGAGGTAAAAATTATTAGCTTAATTAACTCATTAATAGACACTGATCTCTAAGTGAAGGATAAGGGATGAGAGAAATCAGTAGCTGAGAAGGGCTGTCTTCGGTTAAGATATCAAGGGAAAGTTTTGTCAGGGAGAAAATTCCTACTGAATAATTGATATCCACCTTTCTGCCTGTGAAGAGCCCAAGGAACAAACAATAAAGTCCCTCTCTTTGAGGTAGGTCACTATCAAAGCACTGCAGTGGAAGAGCAGAAGATCATCTGAGACTAGCAAACAGTAAATTAGGAACAGAAATTATACTAAACTGCTTTTTCCCCCCAGAGCCAAGCATGGAGAAGAATAGGACCTCACAAAGCAGAAATTAAACAAAACCATCCCATTCTGTTAATATTAATCATATTTGTTGTCATCTGTTTTGTATAACGTAAATAAAATATTCTATTAAAAGAATTCAAATGTGATTTTTTTCCCCTCCCCTGGGCAATGTCACTGCTTTATGGGGGTTCACTGGAACCGTAAAAACCAACAAAACATTTTTTTAAAATTAGAAGTGTGTGGGAAAAAAACCCAAACATTCTGGAAGTGTTGGATCACTTTGTTTTACCATTTTTGAACAAAATGAGCCGTACAGGAGAAGGGGATCCACAGATGGGGCACCCGAGCTGTGGCCTTGAGGCCATCAAGTCTCACCAAAGAACCCCAAATCACTCAAACTGGCACCAAAGAGAGAGTTCTGCTTTAATCTTCCAAAACTGAAGTGTATCAACCAAAGATGACACAATCTGAAATCTGTTCCCATTTCTGATTTATAAATGGAGAAGAAAAGGCAAAATTCTCTAGAAGAAATCAGAAAGGACACCTTTGTTGCCTGTATGGCTCCACTGGCTCACTTTAGCACGAGTTTCTAGTTAATTTTGTCAATGTTTGTCATCATTAGAGTGGCAAATAACACTTGCCTTACTTCCACACAGTGTTCTATAGACACACCAGGGTGGCACAAGTGAAAATACACAACATCAGTGAGGTGTCCCAGCACAGGCTGAACTCTGTTAGGAAGAGGGATGAAACTTCAGCCCGCAAAGAAAGTTGCACAAATGCAGCAGAGTTGTTTCTGGTGCCCAAAGTGCAGCTTTCTGAGCAAGGCAGACAAAGCCACAGCTGGGAAGATGCTCTTCCAACCCCAACCAAGGCTGTGAAATTGGTATTTTTTTTTTCTTACAGCATAATCTGAAAAAAAAACCCACAAAGAAATAAACACTGGGAGAAGAAATAGCAATCTTAAGGTGTAAAGACAGGTGTTTCCAAACCAGGCCCATGTTTTGAAGTTGTTCAAGTATCAACAAGCTGCCTATATAACTTCCTAAAGTATTACAAGCCAGACTTGTGCTCTTTGTCTAGTTTTAATCGAGTGAATGACATGAGAGGTTTGTGATGAATACTATCAAAAACTACCCTTTTAAATTTCTTTATTTGGACCATTTGATCTATAGTTTAGGAATGAGTAAAGCTGCAATAGCATCTCCAATTTACCTGACCTAGTTTCCACAAAGCTACGCCGTAAGCTACGCTTTCATTATGCTGAGTGAATGCTCACCAAAGTGGATTCTGGCAAACAGGAATAACACATGAACTCTAAAGGCATTGAAGGACGCTTTCCTTCTCCATTATCTCCCTTAGTTTGTATTCCCCATTATATTTTGGGTCCCCTGTTGTGCCTCAAAGAATAGTGAATCTCTCTTGAGCATAAATTAACGTGAAGCTATTGCAGCGGTTTCTTGCTTCCCCCATTCTTGCTACAACACACCTGTTTAAAAGCTGCACTGGTTATTTTGCTGTTACCTGCTCCAAGAAGAAAGGCAGCTCGATAGCAATGAATTGAACTTGCCCTTTGTCTCCTCTCATTGTATCTGCCTACAGCAGACAGCAGCAAAATGCAGCTCAATTAAACACAGCGCTCTTGTCAGCACAGGAACAGCAGCTCTTCTCACAGCACAAGCGGGAAAGTTTTGCCATGACACTCCTCGTTGCATTTGACAAGTTTATTCAAAAGCAAATATTTCAGTGGGGAGGTCTGTCATTCTAATCCTGCTCTTTATGCCAGAGCAGCCAATGCAATTTCAGCTACCTGAATAGAGAGGCTCTCGCTTCCAGATGTTCTATTGTGCCTCACAGACAACGACTGCTATAGCACTGACACCAAAGGACAGGTATTAGGAGTGTTTTTTCCATCGTTGGCTTCCTCTTAGCACAGGGTTTATGGCTCCTTTGTTGATTCCTGTAATTCTGATAGGCATAGTAGCAGCCAGTGTAATGCTATCCCTCCACGGCTCTGCCATAATAGCAGCAGAAAGAGGGCAAATGTACTGAGCGAGGTGGCAAACTTAAACAGCCTTTCAATAGCTCAGGAGTAACTTAAAAGATGAAAAAGACACTGATTCGGTGAATCAGGGCTGGAAGAAATCGTAGAAATTGTCCTGTTTGTGCTGCCAGGACACGAAGCTCAAGCCGCAGTCACAGGATAGCTGCTCCTCCTCTGCCTGGAGCCAGGGCAAAGCTGCAGGAGCAGCACTGCAGGGGACTGCAGGGCAGGGACCTGGAGCAGCCAAGCCAGAATGGATATTCCATCTAACTGAGGAAAAGCCATGGAGAGAGGCACTATTAACTTCAGCCTCAGAAGCCATTCCAGTGCGTTTGTTGCCTGCTGCGCTGCAGCAGAGCTAAAAGCGAAAGGAAATACAAAAATGCAACTAAAACCAAGCATCAGCTTTTCCTGTTGCATGTACCATCATGGCTAGTGAATAAGCTGGTTTCATTTCATTAATTATGCACCAGTGTTTATCATCAGCAGAACGGGCTCTTCAAGTATTAAAGAAATAAGCCTTGCCATGAAACTGCTGAAGTTTTTTTAATCCCATTGGAAAATAGCAGCTAAATGCAAGTAAATCCAGGCATGAAAAAAAGAATGGTTTTAACAGATTGCTATTTACACTTGTCTTTGGCTCTTAATATCAATCTACATTATTTGAACTTGCTGTTTATTGTCCAACAGCAAGTTGGTTTCTCTCCTCACCTGGGATTTGTGATGTATAAGTCATGTCTGTTTTCCATGAGCTACTGCTGGGAAATAAAGTGCTTTCCTCATAGAATTTCATTCTACATACAGCAACTCAGGCATGAGCAATCACTAAGTTATTACTTCACAAATGTTTTCTAGTTGCCAAAACCTTATGGAAAACAATCTGTTCTAGTCATTTACTCCTTCAGAATAGGGGATGTGTTATAAAGATCAAAATCTGATCCAACTGGATCAGGAGTCAGTGGTATTTAAGAAGTGACATCACCACAGCCTATCCAATCTATTTCCTAAGTGCAGAGATGCATTCAGACACCACAGATGCCTCACACTCAGTGAGACTGAAAGAGATGATAGTGTCTCAGCTTACAGAGAGAATGATTATTATTCTCCAGGGGAAAAAAAATCTTATTTTGAAGTACTGTAAGTGATCCCCTTTTCTCTGAAAGAAAAAAAGTAATTGCTCCTGATTTGCTTGTTATCAAAGCATGATGATGCATTCCCTTCTTCTGTACCAATTCATGTAATAGACACACGTAGCTGTTCAGATATGCCACTTCTCATCCATATGCTATTTTCTTTGCCTAGTGTTTGGGGAGAGAAAGGCTACAGCACAAAGGAAAGCAGGCAGAAATTCAAAGCTGTGCGGCAGTGCTAAATAGCAATAGAGATGTTCTTCCAGAGACTTGACTGCAGACTGCACCCTCCCTTGTCAAACATACTAACTAATGGCAGCAAATTAGCCACCTGGTCTGTATTCAAATTCCCCTTCAAACAGCAATCCTTTTGCAATTCTTTCCCCTGTTAATCCAGTGGCAAAATAAGAGAAAAATCTGTACAACCTGAGAATCTAAATTGCTGTTAGATAGTGGTTCTACATCTCTATGAAGTATATTGTTTTTCTGACTGCAGAAGGAGAGGAGAAGTGGCTTGTAATGAAGGCACTGTCCTGTAACTCAGAAAAGCCAGTCAGACCTCCAGCATTTGTTTTCAAACACCTTTCAGAGTGGCTGGCAGGCTTCTGACTGACATCCATGGAGCTTGGCTCAAGTCCTTCACACCTTGGAGGAAACGTGTCTCACAGCCGCTTCCTGTGCCTGTCTGATCCCCATCTCCTTTATTTACCCCGGAATTTGGGGGCACAGATTTATCAGTCACACCTCTTGGCACCTCTCCTCCTGCTTCCCAACCCCAGTCAGGCAAGACCCCAGAAACCCTCGAGGCCACGTCTGGGTTTCCTCCCTTCCTCCAGCACCGAGCACACGGCCCCTGTTATAATAAATCATGCCCTGAAATGGTGAGTGACAGAGTAAAAACGCTTTGAACAGCAGCATATTTACACCAGATGCCAGCACAGGTCACCAGAAAGATGTTCAGAGTAAAACAGATGGAGAATCAATGAGGCAGAGAGCTGTAGGAAAGCACTTCAGGATAGCAGGAGCAGCAAAGGAGGCTGTGACTTGACTCCAGGAAGGGAGAAAAACTCTGAGGAAATCCAGGGAGAAATCTGCCAAGGTCCCTAAGATCTTCCTTTTTCCACACTGCCACAAGCTGCTTTTGAACTGAGAGATCTTAAGAAATGTTCGAAAACTTATGGAAATCAATGGAAATATGTCCAGAAACCATAATGGTGTTTGGATCAGATAAGCAATGAAATATTTCCTCATAATAAAAAGAGATCATATTTCTAAGATCATGAAGTGAGAGTAATAAGTATCCAAACATCTGTCAGTGCTTGCCAGGGGACAGCAGCACATACACAACGTGGGCTGTTCAATTTTACATCAATGCACAGTCAAAGGGAGGGTTTATGGCATCTCCTACATAGGAAGAAAAAAGAATAAATGGATAGAAAAGGATAAAATATTGTAGGATCTGACAATAGAAAAACAATATAAGCAGAAAAAATGCCAGAATATCTTAAAATAAATCATAGATGATATGCTGAAAAGACTGTCAAATATATATTATTTTATAATACTCATATGAATATTCCTTTTCTATAGAAAATATTTCTTGCTATCTTATGTTTCACCTCAGCAAGTCAGAGCCTAGAGCAAAAAACAAAATTATATTATCATGTTCTTTCTCTGAGATTTTGAAAACTTCATTGACTAAGTGACATTGGTTTGTGTCCTTCCTTTTCCTCTTTACTGTTCTGCTCTAAATCAGCAGTAGATGCTTCAAAACACCTATTTCAACATGGAACAGGTTTTAATATTTTTAGTGCAATTTCACAAGCGACAAGGAGGATGCAAAGCATGAGAACCAGATGATCTAATTGATCTTTTTATAGCTAGAATGTATTTGCACAGTGGTGACACACACCAGTGATCCAGGCCATACTAGTCCTTGAAATCATCTTCTTTTTCGGGTTACTTATTTCCAAGCCACACAAATGATATCTGACTTGATCCAATGTCTACTGGAAGTCTCTCCTTGGATCAGGTCACAGATAAGAACCCTAAGAATTCTTGCCATTGCCAGCACATTGACACCCAACAATTTCCTTTCAAAAAGTTCCCCAACCTCTCTTCTGTCCCAGTCCTCCCAGTTTGCACCCATAGCCTTAAAAACAAGATTTGAAAAAAAGTTTCTATTTATTTCCATGCACTAGCAACATGATAGTCATTAATCCAAAAAAATCCAGAGTAATTAAGGAATAAAGCAAAGGTGTTGGATGTGTGTTTGCTACTATAGTCAGTGTTAAAAAACCCCAACACTTTTGACTTTTAAATGCCTTGGCTCAGTCAGGGTCCCCCAAGTGTGAGGACAGGCTGACAGAAGTGGAGAATAATCATTTGCAAGAAGAGTGTTTGAAACAAGGTTCTGTACTCAATTGGATAATGAACCACCAGCAGCTCCACAGGCAGTATTTTTCACGTCTATAAAGAACAAATTTACAGGATGCTTTCATCTAGAGGGCTTAATTTAAAAAAAAAAAAAAAAGCAAGCACCTTCTTTACTTCATCTCTAAACATTTCCTTCTCAACCAACCCAGCTTTCTACTAAGTCCTTTCAAGACTATTATGAAAATGCTTTATATCAATACAATTTGATAACTCCCTCACTTGTTCCTTACTGCTTTCCTCTCTGCCTTGAAAATGTTCCCTGGGTAGACACAGCAATCATGTTAGGAAGATATCCAGCTGCCCAAAGCTTTCTTTTCCAGAGATGCCAACCTGCTGAGCTGACATGGATTGAGCACACACATTAAAGAGCAACCCTCAAACAGGCCCATCCTTTTTACACTACTATGCTCATGCCCAAGATAATTTAGCCAGGCTGCTTCACCAATCCATGATTTCTCCTGTTGCCCACTTGCACACAGCTGGGGAGGTTCCTTTCCCTACTTTGCTTTCAGAAGCCCATTTCAATCCAAAGCCTACCTGTGTGGAAAACAAAAGCCAAGTGTCAAAGGGAAGAGCTGCCTCTGCCGGCTGAGATCTCGGTCCCACATGTCGGGCACAGCAGTGATCCCATTGCTTCAGTGAAAAAAGCCAGGAAATGGGGATGAAAAAATGTATCAGGCTGGTGACTTTACTCCCGAGGCAGTTTTCCCAGCCTTTCAGATGAGAATCCCATCCAACAGTGCCTCTGTACTTGGGATTCATGATCACAATAAGACATAATAGCAAGCAGGGAATTGGGTTCTCCTAAAGAGGAGCTTCTGGAAGGGCTGTGATAAATGAGAAAGGTACAGCAAGAGAAGGTAGGCTTAGAGGTCCTGCTGCTGTTGCAAACTCTGTGGCAAATCACTGGAGTGTTTCAGGCTGCATTTTTAATTTCCCTCCCCCAAAATCACTATGTGAGGGGCTCTTCAATAGACTGAACTCCTACGTGACAGATGAAGCTTGTGGCTTCGAGACTGCTTTGGCTCCCTCACAGCATTATAGTGATACTATCCCTGGGACTATTTCCAAAGAAATAATTATAAATCTTCTTAGAATTCTGCAGTTCTTAAGGTGACATAGATTTTAAAGTCGAAAAGAAACACAGTGATCACCCAGGCCCAAACTACTACAAAGCAAATGCCAAATATTTTCCCTCAGTAATTCTTCCTTGCAGTTCAATGACTTTAGCTGTGTGCACCAAGGACAAGAGGATGTTTTATCTCATTGAAATAGCCTGCTTAGGGACTTGGTTTCAGCAAGGGATGTAAAAGTATTGGATCAGAATTCTCCTGTCGTGGAAACCCTAAATATGGAGCAGAGCCAGTGTCACAGAGCAGTGAAACTCCCAGCAACTGCTAAAATATTAACACCTTCTCCCCACTCCCTGGAAATGAGATTTACCTGCCTCAGCCCAGAGAGACTCCCCATGGTGGCCCACAATAACTCAAAATTAGTCCCTATTATAACTGAATCATATTGTGTATTTTAACAAGAATAATCTTAATCTGTACCACATTAAGTCATATCAACAGAGGAAGTAATAAACAGAGCCTGTAGTGGATATTTATTATTTCTTTTTTACACAGCATGCATGCACACAAGCATGCCAAAAACTTTTGCCCTGTCTGCAGATCAGAAAATAGAAATCAAGTTCTGGAAGCAGAAACAATTTCTGCTGGAGAGAGCCAGAGATACACAAATGGGATAATTCTTGCTGAAACACAGAGCTGACCAGTTAAACACAGTAGCTTTTTATCTAAAAAGGCAGTTTTACCAAGAATAAAACAGTTCAAGGGCATATGTTTAAACCTGATTTCAGTGATGCCAAAAGAATTAATGTTTTGATCTGCATAATATTGAGTTGCATAATGCCAAAGTATTTAATATTTAATATCAAAACACAATGGTTCAGTAATGAGAAAATACAGCATTTAGACAATTCCAGTGGGTTGTTTGTTGATTTTGGCATATGAGTTCTATAGTCATTTTACTGGGGAAATATTCAACCATTTTCTTGGAGCGTTTTCCTTTCCTTCAGAATATCAATTCCACTTCCCAGCCAGTGCTAATCCAATCCACTTAATTGAAATTTTGTTTCACTCCATCTCAGAAGTCCCAACCCAGATGCTCTAGACTTGTTTTTTTCCTAAGGGTGTCATCTATAATTATAACCCTGGGAAGAAACATGCATCACACCTCTGTTAATTCCAGGAGCAGGGGGAAGATTCCTCAGCTTGCAGCACCATGGCCAGCAAAACAGACCTTGGGTAAAAGCCTCAAGGATACTTTCCAAATGTACACACTTGTACCTGAATTCCTTTTTGTGTTTGCTGCACAGTTCTTGGGCATATTTACTTGTGATTTTCAAAAGCAGAAATTTATTTCTCCAAAGACGCTGGGACTTTTTATAATCAGCTGTAAATGAGTCATGCTAATAAACCCTCATAGACCAGTTTGGGTTGGAAGGGGATCTTAAAGCTCATCTCATTCCACGGCAGGGACACCTTCCACTATCCCAGGTTGCTCCAAGCCCTCTCCAACCTGGCCTTGGACACTTCCAGGGATAGGGCAGCCACAGCTTCTCTGGGCAGCCTGTGCCAGGGCCTCCCCACCCTCACAAGGAACAATTCCTTCCTGATATCTGATCTACTCTCCTTTATCTTAAGGCTATTTCTCCTTGTGTTAGCACATTTCTATAGCTAGAGCTTATTCCCCAGGAGTAAGCTGGTAAGGTTTTCATCACAGGCTCCATTGGTTTTGACTCAAAACGATTACTTGGGTAAAAAAGATGCAGATAATCCTGCTTTTAATAGGCAGCACTTGCATGCAGGCAGTGTATTCCTACAGGGCTGGATCTGCCCCAGGAGAGAGCTGTTCTGCTGATACAGCTGAGCTGGCACAACTTTTGTTGTATGGAAAAGCATTAAACAAAAGCAGAATCAGGCCAAAAAATGACCACTGCTGCAAAAGCCCACTTATCACTCCTAAGGAGGAAGCCCAAACAATGGCCCTGGGGAAGTGAATGTGAGGCCACAATAGCAAATGCCAGCAGCCTCCAGGCAGCCTGCCCTGCTCTGCAACCCGAGGGAAGGCAGCACAATGCAACCACCAACACCTACAGAGGCACCACAACTGCTCCTTCCCTCCTGCCACTCCTCTGTGGGAATTGCAGGCTCAGCTCCTTCCCACCAGAGTTCACCCGAGTTCCCTCGGGAACACCCAGGACAGCAGAAATGGTGCCGGTGAGCGCCTCCCGCCACAGCCCTTCAGTAATGTGAGATAAACCACGACACTTGGGTGCCACGTGTGGAAATCAGCGTGATTTCCCTCAACCCTTCATTGGCATGCAGCATCTCATGCACCTTCCTCGGGTATTCCTGGCAGGAGACAACAATATCAGCGATGAAATCCGTAGGCTTCTGCCAAATTCACAAATACTGGCAGCGAAACCTAAGGAAGGGGCAGACAGGGCTGGGAAAATGAGGAGTAATTTAATGCAAATGTTCTGTAGAGCTCCCCAGGCTCCATGATTAGGGATGTCAAAAAAATTTGAGTGCTCCTTCTTTAATATTATGGAGAACTGATTATTACTCACTGTATACAAGGTTTTCTAAAATGATTGTATTTTTCATAAGTAAGTCTCTCATTATTTCGTTCACTAAAATGTATTTTGCTTTATGCTCAATAATTTCCCCCCCAAAGTGAAAGTTAATTCTTGAGTTCTGATTTTGAGCGTGATTTCCTTTTACTTAACTTATTTTACTCCCTGGTGTAGTAGATAATGGTATACGTTAAAAAAATAGTAAGAGGGGGAAAAAAGAGCAGAAAAAAGAAATAGGTTTGTTAAGGCAGGTAGGCATAACTAACTTACATTGAGGGCTGGATTGTTTCAAACACATACCAGCTAATTTTCTAAGGAAAGAAAAAATGTTTCAAAATCCTATTCAGAGATTTCTTTTGAAGGTGAAAGTCCTCATGAGTACAAGGTGAGTGGAAGTTATATTTATATTTTTTGTGCAGACTTCCAGATGCTGGAGAGCACATTTGCACAGGTCACTTTGATTCATGGAGCTGGATGCACCTTACAGTCACTTTTACATAACAGAAATAGTCCTGATTAATTACTGACAATTTCTGCATTAACAGCTGTGCTCTCATACACAGCTGAATAGTTCATTAGAGAATTTAACCTCCCTGCAATATGTCTAAAAAAGAATAAAATATATTGAGAAAGAATTGTAGTCTGCAGTCACCTGTGAAAACCAAAGCAGACTTTCATTTACACTGTTTAATGTTTCCTTCAAGGAGGGCTGAAGGAAGAGTTTGTTTCGTGAATCAACATAGAAAATACTGCCAGTGAAAATTCGTCATCTCTGATTTATAAGCATCCTATTCCCAATGGGTAAAGACTTAAATGGTAACATCCAAGAGCTAATTCTCCACAGAAATAACAATCTATCTTCAAAAATGAATGTTTTCATGGGAATACAGCCTGAACTTCATCAAGGCCTTTGGTTTGGCATGACTTTGACATTCAAGCTGTGTTCCTGAAATAGAGATCAGTCTTGCACAGTGGTTAAGTGATTCAACTGTACAGATAAACCAGGGTGGTAAAACCCTGCAGAGCTGCAGAAAGAAATTGTGTGGGTGCTCCCTGGAAAGCACCACTGTTTTCCAGAGTGTGGAATCTCAGTACTGAACTAACACAAACATCTGTTTGACATTCCATGATCCAGCAGTTGTCCACAAGGTCACATCTCAAAATGTGATTTCCACATCGTTGGTCTTCTGATCCATGGAAAGCAAGATGTTTCTTTAATTTGAATGTTCAGACATATTTTAAGATTGTATATAAGGAAAAGATCAAGTACAGTCCAAAAAATGCTAAATCTTCTTCTTTGACTATCAAAATAGCCAGGAAAACAAGGTCAAGTACAGCCAGAGACAGCCAAAGCCTAAAATAAGATGAGATGTGTGTAATGAAGCACCCAAAGAAGGGGCGTTTTTGAGGATCTGACTGTCGCTCTACAAGAATGAATATACTTAGTCTGATTCAACTGCTCCTGTAAGTGATAAAAGCCACCTTCTTTTATTCAGGGAGATCCAATTCCTCAGTTCTTATTACAGCTACAAAACTCTCTTCAGCTGCTTTTAAAAGGTATATATTTTTATCCTTCCTTATTTACTGAAAACAGTCATCATGAAACTCAAGCAGTTGCTTAAATGTTTTATTTCCAACAACAACACAGTCAAGGTAAAGTCACTGCTGGAAAGCTGCTGGAAAGGATTCATTAATAACTCAAGTGTAAGTGCATGGGAGATGCAAGTTTGTTTTGGTTGAGAAAGAGATAATTTAAACTTGCCCATATTACTCAGAATCAATCTAAATTCTTTAAGAGATGCATAGCAAATTAGTCTATAATCAAATGTTCTCTAATAAGATTAAAACTTTTTTAACTCGATCCACAGGCAATGGGAGGTTGGTTTATTATCCAAAGTCTAAAACTGGATGTGAAATTAAGGATATGGTATTCAGCACACAAAGGCAGTATCTCTTATTGGAATTCAAAGTGCAATTAATTAAACTCTTACTCGGTGATTTATCCTACCCCTGTCTCCACTGCTGTTCCAAATGCCTGCTGTGAACATCAGGTGTATCACTCTGCTTCACAGATGAGTCTGATTTGAGAGCTGTGCATTAAACACTGAACTCAAGATTTACTAAAATTCTCCAGAATTTCGCAGTTCCTTATATTTCCAGCTAAAGAAATTAGTATCTACAGATACACCCAAACTCAATCCTGTTATAATACACCCCAGAAAAGTACAGAACCCAAGGATAAACACAATCACCCAGCTCCAGAGCCCTGAAGAGCACATGAAATCACACAAATCTGAATGCTCAGAGATTGCGTTCCTTGTGATTTTATGGCTTCAAACCATCACTTATTCTGTCTTTATATGTCTCTGCTATGCCAACAATAAGCTGCAGTTTCTTAGATTTGGATGCTCATCTGGTCAATAAAAGGAGAAAAATAAGAAAGGGTAACATGATATTTTGGCAAACATCTGGCAGCTAAAGGTATGATACCGCAATGCAGAAGATAACATTGAAAATATTAAGGTAGATAAGGATAAATGAAAATGATAAGAAAAAAAAAAATAAAACCCAAGCTTTTTCTATGACACCCACTTTGGAGTGGAGGAGCACCAAAAAGATAAAAAAAAAAGATTAAAAATATCTACCCATTAGACCCAGAAATCCTCCAGTTCATTCTGCTGCCTTTATAAACATGCATCGTTCTGATTCATGAACCAGAAGAACAGAAAACCTTCCTGCTTGGTAGTAAAGATGTTCAGAGAGTTGTTTTACATTTGATTTTTGCTTCATCAACTTCCCACCCCTCAGGGGACTCAGTCTGAATTGCATGAGCATGGAAAAGTCCACACTGCATATAAATACTTACTCTTCCAACCATTTTTGACTGGTGGCTGGATTATCTCATTCAAGAAAAGAATACTCAGGTAAAACAGCACAAACAGCACAAACATCTCTAAGGTTAACAAAACCATGCAAAACTGTCAGTATGTCTAAACAGACCTACTTTCCTCTAGATAAAAATCTCAGGTTTGGTCAATTTTTATGTCTGGACCATATAAAGTAATGATGTTGCTTTGCATTTTTTTTTCAGGCTGTTGGAAAGGAAAAACAGATCCTTACAGGAACAGATCAAAAGGGAACATCAATTTCTGAACCAACCCAAGCAGTCAAAAGACATGGTCCTTGCTCACTGCCAAGGGCATAACATGCAGATTTGTGTCCATTTGGAACCCATCACAACGTAATCATTAATCAGTCTGATTTAGAACAATGTTTGCAACAACTGATTACGGCTGCACAAAACCGTTTATCCTTTAAATCTGAAAATGCTTCCCCTGCCATCCAGGACAATGCCACTAATTCCCCCAGTGGGCTGGGGCCAGGCAGAACTGCCAGTGACTGATGTCAGAAGGATGGAGTCTCGCTTAAAATAAATAGCACATGCTTTCAGTAAACTCAAAGGCCAAAAGCCACTGTTCTTCTGGAAACACTCATGGTAGACATCTGCACCCAGTGACACTGTGACCTGTGACTTTAAACATCCCTGCTCCCAAGCCATGTGCTGGCAGGATACAGTTTTATTGCTCTGATTACCAGATCAAATTCCTACGTGTCGAAGTTTGATATAAGACAAACAATTTCATGCCCCACAGTAGCAGGAGCTATGGCAATATCTGTCACCCACCTATCACAGAATTAGAATTGCTCTTGGTGAGCGTGGCTTCAAATAAGAACTGATCAGACTTCATAAAAGGTTGGTTCCAGACAGATTTTTTGTTTATCATTCACAGTGTATACAAATGAACTGTTGTTGCTCAAGCTCAGACATCACTGGGAGATTTGGATCTGGAAAGGGACTGTTTAACATGGGACAAGGTGCCCCTGACAAATCCAAAGGGAACATTGGAACTGGGAGGAGAAAGGGAAGCAAGCAGCTTGATGGGGGGAACTGGAGTATTTTTTTGCTGCGCAGGTGCCTGCTCCAAATACAAGTAGATTCCAATAGGTCAGGGATAGGCAACAGCTCCTTCCTGTCACACCAGCAGGGAGGGAGACCACAGCAGCACAGACAAACCTCCCTTGCAGTTTGTTCCCACTGGGTTCCCAAAAGGTGATGGGGTGTTGGAGAGGGGGGAGGCGAAACAGAAATCCAAAGGACTGCAAAAACTTCAGTCCTAGGGGTAGCAGGCCAGTATTTACATCCAGCTGCCAATGAGGTACAGCCTTGTTCCTGTCACAAACATCCTGCCTGAAACAATAGATGTAAATGGATAATGGGTAAAGGAAGGATGTTAGAAGAAACAGAATTAATCCATGTTTGGGAAAAAGAGGCTTTGCCCATCTAATCTTTCTGCATCTTCAGGGGAAGGAACAGGGAACATTTCTCTTGCACTGCTGATTGCTAAAGAGGTGATTAAAAACTTTTTCCAAGTAATTCTGCAAATGGGCAGAATGCCACCTAAGTGAAAACTGAACAGCTCTCTGTTGGCATCATGGAAGGACTGAGGCAAAGTGCTTTCATTTGAGAAATGTTTTGTCTGTCTTGACTTACAGCCTGGCACGGAAGTGGCAACACAGCAGTGATGGCAGAGCCATCACAGCAAAGTGCTGACAGCACTGCTCGACATCTGCAGCATCCCTGTCCTGCTCCAGAATTAGATGTGCTTTTCTCCAGCCTTGTCTAACCACTTGATTTGTGTATTGGCACTCTGAAACAGCAAATGGAAACCTTGCCCCTCCAAATGTAAATAGTGCTGAAGTTGCAATAGGAGACAATGAAGCCAACATTCCACATTAAAGTGGAAGCCACTCCTCATTACTGTGGGCTGGTTTCAAAGGGGAAGAGGATATTTTCATTAAAACATTCCATTAATTTGTCACTATTTTGTTCCATCTTCTATACGGGTCCAAAGTTACTTATGTTTTTGCATAAAATATCCAGTTATCTATACTTTTGCATTCACTCTAACTCAAATTTAAAATAAAGACGTGAGAGAGTTTCTGTCGCAGGGAGGGAAGGTTATTTGAGGGTTTTAGAGGGGAAAAAAACAGAATCATGTAGTGTTTCCTTTCAGAGAAGTTCTAAGAGAGTCTTTTAATGTACAAGTGGTGGATCCCTACTGCAAAATACCTGGATCTGTACAACAACAACAAAATCAGTGGAAATCCTTATCTTCAATCTCTGTAAAGCACCCCAAGAGAAAACTTCTGATACAGCTGGCTACGAGCAATTAACTTGGAAAGCCCTCTGGGGAGGTGTTCTCATTGCTCAGCACCACACTGAGCATGATGGGGTCTCAGGGAAATATTAAGACACAACCAGAGTGTAATTAAGTTATTATTTTAAAGGCTCAAGAGCCCTCATTCCTCTTACTCAGGAAAAGACCACCTTCTACCAAAACAAACCCTAGCAGAAAAAGGGAAGAGAAAGACTAAAAAGGTGTGACATAGCACACAGTTAATGAGAAAACAGATGAAAATGGAGATAGGAAAAACTTTATCTCCCGTTTTAGAGGCTTCTTTTGGAAACCAGTATTCTTCTGTGCTGGGAAAAGCAAAATTAAAGCCTTTCCTTAGACTCTGAATTAACGCTAATTTACTGGTAAGGAAACTTAATTGTTTTCTGTAAGGAAAAAGTAAACTCCTAAACAACAGAGCAGTGTGTGAGTGTGTCGTCTTGATGAACAATCACATGTTAGTAGCTGAACTGCAGAAGTGATGAAGGAAGTCAGTGATATAGCCGTACATAAATACAAGAGGATCCTGATATTTAGTACAGAATATACACATTTTGCATTTCAATAATTAATTTTCAGTAGTAAAAAAATGAGATTCGGCTATATAACAGTCTAATTACATCCTTAATCAAACTAGAAGATATTAAAAAAGGTTACTAGAACACCTTTGAAGGAATATCAGGAATCAGGAATAGCATTAGCACTTTGGTATTACTCTGGTTAATTAACCATCCAAAAAATTAATACCTGTAGTTAGCCAAGAAAGAGCCTTTATTCAAGGCCAGGCTAACACCAAGCAGAATTACAGTCTGTACTTCTCTTTATACAGATCCCTACAAAGGGTTCAATTCTGCCCCAAAACTCTTCCCAAGCAACAAAAGTGTAGGTGGGTGCAAAAGAGACAGGGGCAGAAGAATGACAGGTTCACAACCAAGAGTTGTTCCCTCTCCACATCCTCTGCAAGACTCTGAAAGTTCAGAAGGCTTAAGTTGTTTTCTATAAAGAAAAAAAAAAATTTTAAAAAGCTGCAATTGAAATAAGCTTAAAATAAAAGCAAGATGGGGCCATATTGCACCTGCACCTTCTCCATGGATCCACACTGGTCATTAACTCTGGCAGTGCTGAAACATCTGTGGCAGCTCAGACGTTGCCTATACTATTTGCAGAGCTGGTGCAGTCAAAAGAACATTCCATATCAATCTTTCATATCACATTTCCGTGCTCAATGACACAGGTGAAAAGAAACCATTTGCCTGTGTGTTTTTTGCATAAACTCATCTGCATACTGTTAATAAAATTAATATTATTTAGACATTTATAGCAAAGTATTTCTGATTCTTCTAGCTCACAATCTGGAGACTGCAAGGCAATTTCAGACCTAAGTGAACTTGAGGTCACTTCAAAAGCCAACTAAATTGGGAAGGGGGAGAAAAAACAAACAAAACAAACATTTTTGTTATGAAGCAACAGGTCACTTGACTTGTAACAAGATTATATCAAAAGCCAGTTACATTTTTGTCAGAATAGAAGATTCGTTCAAGGGAACATGACAACACTAATGAAACATAGATACTATTTTACAAAAACCTGTTTCATTCTCATCCTGTTCTAATTTTGGTAACACCACGCATTGAGAGGCAATTAAAGCAGCTCTGATGTTGTGAGGATTTTTGTTTTGTCTTTGCAATGACACAATTTGCTTCAGAAGCAAATCCAATAAGCCATCTGAAATTATCTTTGAGATTGTGTTTGTGACAGTTACTTAAAGCTACAGAGACATAACAGCTTCACTGACATCATTTATTCCCTGACACATGGAGGGAATCTCAATTTCCTGCACTAGCACGGGGAGGTTGATGTTATCCTGTGATTAATTAAGAGCACTGGACTCTCACCCGTGCTTGTTGGACGTGCTGCTTCAGACCCTGGAAAGCAACTCCCCACAAACCTATAGAATCCCTTTTTTTCATTATAATTTGGTTTTTGCCAGAGATGTAATAATTTGGCAAAGCATTGTGTTGTAAGTGGCTTTTTGAAAATGAATGTTCCACTGAGAAAATGGCTCAGGTCGGTGAAATGGCCAAAAAAGCTCCAGCTTAAGAAATAAAGTCATGGTACTTTTTAGGCCACGTTTAAATTGCTGTGAAGTGAATAACCTACGAAAGGAGAAAGATCAGTTTGCTGGTCTTAGAGGAGCCTGCTGGAAGCTGAAACAGCACCTGTGTTATGGTGATAAACAGTGAACACCTCTGTGGCTGCTTAATTTGACAAATTAACAGAGAAGGTCTGTAGTGGCCATACCAGTGGGAGTCAGACTGGTTGCTTTATCATCTCCTCTCATATCAGCTATTTCCAATTGAGGAAAGAGTAGAGTCAGGCTGGGGCCAGCACAAAGCATCATTTAGAGTCTATTAAAGAACCTTTTAGAATCACATTTACCACCAATATACTTTTTTAGCCTTCATAGATAGTCCAAATACTTAAAAATTTCATGCATTAAGGAATCATATTTTAGGCGAAACAAGGTTAAAACTGGTGCCAAAGAGAATGAGAAGGAACAATTTCCCTTTTATGAACAGCAGATAACACTTAGAGGCAATCAATCTACTGCTCCTGAGCGGCTCTTGCTCGAGTAACTGGGCTTGGGATCGAGATTGTCCTTGTGCGCACCAGGCTGATGGGTTCAAATCAGCCCCATGATAAATAAACTAATCTCTTCAGATATCGTATTTTTTTCATTGATGTTCGTTCCACTTTTTTTCACCGCTTGGAATTGGAAGTATTTTAAGTTCATCTTTCCGACTTTCACATGGGGACATTTTCCCAAAAAGCTGTTTGTTGTCCTGTCTTTTTTAACACTAAAGATGTTGGATTTGTCCAGATTACTTTAAAATGTCAGAATAATGTATGCAGGAGTCCTTGGGCTACTAAGTGAGATTTGAATGTTTGTAAAGTAATGTTGGTGTGAGCAGCTGGACTGCTAAAAAAAAGAAATTTGAGAGGGGGAAGAGTTGATAGACAACATTGCTATGGATATTTACATACCATAAGCCAAGATATCCCAGCTTCCCATGCCTTAGTCTCCCACGTTTATTTGAACACAGATCTACTACCCAAATCAGTCAGGACTGTTTGGATTTTAAATGCTTTGGAGTAGAAGCTGTTAGACTGTCCAGGCACAGAAGAAGAATTAAAACTGACATGTGAGGTAGAGCTGAAGGAGAATTTCTCGAAGTGCAAATCAATTATAACAACTTTAAAATGAAATAGATCTTGAGTTGGCTTGATTTCCTTTTCCTGAACGTTGGGATGACCTATATATAAATGTGTCCAGCAAAGAGGGCACTGTATCCTTGAGGGACGTTTTGCCTCTGTCCCAGATCTCTGAGATTCCTTTTAGCACTCCAGAGCAGCTCAGGAAGTCAGGCACTGCTGGCTCCACACTGCAGAGCATCCTGTCTGCATCAGCACGTGAGCCTCTCCACTCACTGAGGGGGCCTGTGTTAATGCACATTGATCATTCCAGCTAATTAATTTTAGCTAAGATGCTCAAGCTGATAATTTCTAAAGTTGTGCATCTGTGACTTGGGATGCGCAGCCCCCAGGAGAGGTTTATTTATTCTGAGAAGGCTTGTCCCAAAGAGAAAATTCCATCAGTTTGTTTCCTTCCCCTCCACTAGCACTGCTCAGAGTGTAGGGCACTGAGGCATCACCGTGTTCCCCATCCCCACACCCACGGTGGAATTATCATCTCCTGGCTGGTGCCCTGCAATGCAGCTACTCCCATTCCCTTCCCACTCCTACCAACAGCCTGCAGCCATTCTGCGTCAACAAGCATTTGATTTGCAGCTCAAAATCAGCCTGCTTACACAGGGTGATTTTAAAACTCATTCACTATTTTGTGTTTTACTTATCCATGTGAAACATTTCAATCAGGAAATTGAGTTTTGACGGAAAATAAAGAAATGGTTCTTATTCACTCAGTTTTATGTGCTACTGTCCTATGTATTTTTCCATTGTTCCTACAAGGGAACTAGGGATAGAAATGAGTCATTTGTAACATTAAAGTTTAATATAAATTTCATATCTACATAACTGAATATTGATGAATTGTGGCTAGCTTATTATGGAGAAGAAACATACTTTCCAATGTTACAAAGCTCAACTCAATTATTTGTGGTGGAAGGAGCAAGGTGAGCAACTGCTTCTATACCAAGTGTGTTCTGAGAGCGTTCTTGAGCTCTTTGTTCCACTTCTTACTACAAGCACTGACTTTGTAAGGCTCCCTCTGGCCACCTTTCTGCCTTGGAAAGTTGGAAACTTTCCCAGAACTTTGCATGCTGCTGTAGAGCATCTCACCTCCCAAAGGCCCTTTCCCACCCTTCTTGTATCCCCAAATGTTCCAAGTCCATAATAAAATACATTTATTTTTTACTTCTAAAACTGATATGGAAAAAAAAAAGTGATGGTATGTTGACTTAAGAAATACATTTTTTTTTAATATTGTGGTCTTTGTTAAAGCCCTGCTCCAGAGCCTTTTTCAGCTTCAACTTTCATCTCAAACTCAGACACTTTGAGGCACCAAATCAAGACACACAAGATGCTCCCATACAGTATGGCCTTTCCCAGACCAAGAAGGTAAATAAAATAACCTGAAGAACTATTCAGAATGAGAGAATTCAGTAGAAAACTCACTTGTTTAATACATATCTCACCTTCTCCCTTTTATTAAAATGTTGCTGGAGTGCTGCATATGAAGCTAACACGTGAGAAATACGCTGCCCTGTAAAAGGAAAGTTCTGATCTATAACTGGATCTCAGCCTGTTCAAAAACACACAAGGAATCTCTAGTTTGCAATTTTAAAATACACCCTCACTACCAAGTAACTTCCTGACCATGACAAAAAAAATCCACAACTTCAAATTTATTACAGCTTTATCCAGAAATCATCCTGTGATAGAAAATAGACAATTTTTACACCACTGAGGAGCATTTATAGGCTTTATTTGTGATTGCATTTGTAATTTGGGTAATTGTGCATGCACAACTGGCCAGCTGCATGCAGAATCACCCAGTTTGCACATGTTGCCATAATTGCCACTTGAATTATGACATTTTACAGTTATGTGCATGCAAATATGAGCAGAAAAAGACTCCTCTGATAAACAAAGCACTTTGCACTGGTTTTCAGTCCTTCCTAATCAGTCAGAGTACTTGAGGCCATTTCTGCTGACACTTGAAAGAGCAGATATATCCTGAATTTGGTACTGAAGAAGCTTCTCCCAACCTTATGTAAGCTTGGGAAACAGAGCCGTGCAACATGGCTCGAACTGCAAAGCCACCGTGGCTAATTACTCAATTATCAGTTGTGAAGAAATAAAATGAGTAAGTGGACAGTTATTGGTCAGAATTCCAAACTAGTTACCAAATATACTCCAGTGATTACTTCTTAGGTAATAGCTAGAAAGCAACCTTAAAGAAAAAATCAGGGAGCACCTTGCAATTGTGCAAGGTTAAAAATGTTGGGGTTTGAGGTTCTTCTCCCTGACAGGAACTGCACATAATAATAAACTAAACTTTTTATCAAGTCATCTGTGACTAAGGTACATAAATACCTGAGAAAGAAATATACAAATATGAGGTTTGGCGTGTTGCACACAAAAATTAGTCAAATTTTTTAAGGAAAAGAACCCCACTACAGTTAATTTCATTAATATACACAAAATGAATTGTACAAACACCCAAGGAGTCACATTCCAAATATTTGGAAGACTTGAACATTAGAAATAAATTGCTTTATTTCTTGTGGCTTGTTTGAAATCACTATCTGCCAAGCACCTCAAATGTGCCCAAATTTTCATTCTCCACAGCTCATCTTGCATTCATCTCTGCTGCACAACGAGGCTGAGGAACTTTATTTCCTCAAATATAAAAGTATGACTGGACAGAGGCACCCTGGAGATTACACCATTCTATCTTCAATAAAGTCACAGCTTCTTTTTCATTAAATAATCTTTCCTGCTTAGAGAAAAGAGAGCCTTCCTGTTTACACTGAAAGACAAATACAGAGAAAAGCCATCAGCATGAAAAGATGCTCATCCTTGGGAGCACAGAGTGAAGATTTCCCCCATCTTTCAAAGCAGGAGGATTACAGCAGCAGAGCCCATTGTTGCAAAGGCAGCTTCATGTCAGGTGGAGGGAGTGGATGTTCTCATCCCTCTCCATGCACTGCACCTCTGCTGTGGATCAGATTCACAGAGCCCTGGGCACAACTGGCTCTACTTTTGTCACATCACTTACAAAAATACTGCCTGATGCAGCATTAAGTTCTGACTCCCAACAAACTGGAAGTATGAATACTGAATTTCCTGGGTATGCCATTCTTCATGTAGATATTCTCATCCCCAACTGTTTCACTTTGCTAAGGTGAAAATTTATCTTCACCTCCTAAAATTCAAGTTCTAAATGGTTTCCAGGTATTTTTAGTTTGAGATCAAGTTTGGTTACTTTTACCTCATCTGCAAAAATAAAGGACTTTGGAAGAAATAGGAATGAATTTGTTTAGAAAAATGCATTTCAAGTATCACTTCTGGTAGCCCAAGAAACACCAGAAACAAGAGTCACATTCTAAAGTCGGTCCCAACCTGAGCATGTGTCTCTGGAATGTGTTGTTAATAATGCCTGAAATGATGAGCATCTATTCAAATCTTTCTTTTTCCACACGGACTACAGCACTGCAGGACCTGCAAGTCTTCTCAATTCATGAATTTATTCTCATAATACTTCCCTGCAGCTGGGAAGAAAGTGTGACGCTTTGTTTAAAGGAGAATGAAGAAAGAAAACCAGGGACACAGATCTCCATGGCCTGCTGGGAGTGACAGAGGAAGTCTGGAGCAGATGTGACACATTTCACTGCTTCCACAAGTAACAGCCAAATCAAGCCAGGTTGACACTCCATAGCCTCAAAAGGGACTATTCCCTACAAAAGCCCTTCAGTCTGTGACAGGGGATACCAGGAGTGCCTCCTGGTACAGGACATCTCACCTCTCACTTGGTTACATCTCTCCTAAATCATTCCCATTACATTAAAACCACTTACCACTGTAATTACAAGAGCAAATCCTCCCTCCCTGCTGCATCCCCCTCCAGGAGAACACAGGCACATGATGGATGCTCCTTGTTCAGCCTGGGAGGTCAGGTGTATGAGGGCTGTAATTGCCATTTCACATCTACTCGTGCCAATTGTCAACACATTAAGGAAAGAAGGATGAAACTGTGAGTTCCTCACCGCCATTGGACACAAACAACACGTTACACTTCTTTTTTGCACTCTATAAGCAATTAATAGGCAGAGAGAGTTAAGCAGGTATAAAGATATCACACAGGATATGAACTTCGAAATAATCGTTTTTCAGCTAAATAGCCTGGTTCTCATGTGAGGCATAATTCTATCTTTATTTCTTGTGTATTGCACACAGGTAGTTGAAGAAAAAAATTTCAGGCTCTGGCAGTCATCTGCCAAAAAATATGGGATAGTCAGCCACTATTCAATTCTAATCAAAAACTGTTTCTTCTGCAAAACTTCCCAAAGGAAAAATAATTAAACAAAGATTCCATACCCTTGCAATCATCTCGTCCAAACTGTGGTTTCTTCCTGCCTCTCACATTCCTCAGGTTTTGTTTAGCCTTGTTTCAAATACAAGTTTTTTCCCACTGAGTCATGGCACACTGAAGCATTTCATTAGTGTTACTCACAACCATGTCCACAAATAATCTTTGCAGTTGGTGAAGCCAAGGCTCCATAAGGATACAGGAAGTTCCAGCCCATACCAGGGTTGGGTGTGTGTTTCTGAAGCTTATGGTTGCACTCTCCAGCTTTTTTAATAAACTAATTAAGTGAACTGCAGATCAGGAAACTTGTTAAATTCCTTCTGGCAAAGGTAAAACCCAAAGACAAAACCCTCTTCCGTCGCCTTCTACCTCTCAAGAACAAAGTCCGCATTTACAGAATTCAAGCCCCTCGAGTTTTGTTTTTAATTCACGCACTTTGGGGGACAGTAGATTTCAATCTCTGTCATTTCAGGGATTGGAGATTAAAGAAATATGTCACACCCCATTGAAATATTACAGCCTGCATTCCATCTGCCAAAACATTGCTGACATTTTAAAGGTCAAATGCTTTCTCCTTATATTCTTCTCTGGACCACAGCATAAAGTTCTGCAGTGCTTCACACTGGTTTTATAAATGCTCTTTGTTAATAGGAGTACAAGAGCAGGAATCACACACTATTTTTACACACCCCCTCCATCTTGCACATACCAGCAGTTTTCAGAACCATTTTCCCCTCTTTCTTCCAAGTGTTTGAATGGACTCAAACTGGTTGCATCAAAAGTGTGTTTCTCAAGTAGCATTAAGAAGGCCTTATTAAAAATACCTCAAGCAGCGTAACAAAATAGAAAACAGTTGCCAGAAAAACAGCAGAACCCAAAGTCACTGAAGGCAAAACGGGAGCCAACTGGGAGATTGACTGGAGTGTTTCTTTGGAAGTATACAAATCTTGGTTCAGAATCCCAGGCTACATTCCAGATATCCTTGCAGACAAGGGATGAGGGAGCAAGGTCTCTTGATACACCAGTCAAAGTGAGCTTGCCCAAAACCCTCTTGGCGTATTCCAGCAGACCACAGAGGGCATGAGGCACCCAATACATAGAATTTCCCACATTTTTGTATTCAAGCATATCTATAGAGGGATGGAGGACAAACTCCTCTAAATGCCAGGGTGCCATCCTTCCCCCCTCCTATAATGTGCAGAGGGCTCTGCACATTTTCAACTACTCCAAAAACTGTAGGATACATAAAAAAAAGCCACTTCAGTTGAGAAAAAATATCTAGATGGGGACAGACCTTTTATTTCCTTGGTTTTTAACACCTCCACAGCAAGATATTCCTCCAGTGCACACTGCAGACCTCCAAAACTCCCACCTCCTCTGGTGGTGTGCATCAGTCCAAGCTAAAGTCAGCAGGATGCCAGGCACACTTCCTCTGTGAAATCTCACCATTTCGGGTAAAAAAAGGCACTACAGAAAAAGTGGTTTTTTACTCTTCAAGAAGTCTTCATTTAAAGCCATAAAAAACACACATGCACTTTTGAATTATCTACGAGTTAAAGAGGATTTAATAAGCGTATTTCCTATTTTTAGAGGAACACTACGAAGCCTACATACACATGTTTTCTACTGCCAGTTTCCATGCTTTGGCTTCCACTGTGAAAACTTCCTCTGCTGTTGTAAATCTACCACCCACTGGAACAAAAACCTAAATTAAATATCAGGCATTTTTACCAACGTGATTTATAAATGCACTAATCATTTCCCAAAAGGAAGGCTTTATCCAGTATAGAATAGGAATCACTTCTGATTATTCTGTACAGCTGCTGTCCACCAAGTTTGTGATTATTGCTTTACACACGGTGGGGAGGGAACATACATGTATCTGTCACTCACAATTTATCATAATGTCCTGAAAGCAAGTCCATGAATTTATTTTTAATGGAATCCTGAAAGAATTTTTAAGTACATCCCTTAGACTTATTGTAGTTCACCAACACTTTCTCCCACCACATGATGGATAGTTTCCATTTTAAAATATGACATTTGTTGTAATACAGTTTAAATTACTTTTCTTCCCAGAGCATGTGTTATTCAGAGTTACCATTATGCAGTAAGAAATTGTACATTATGTTGCTGCTTTATCTCCTTTTATGGGCTCATGTTACAGTTGCATCTATTCAGGTACAATTACACTGGGGGAAAATGATTTAACATTTGTATTAAGAACAGTTCTGTTCAGCAAATTTATTTTAGCTTTTGGTTAATTACTAAAGAGTAGTGAGGATAATCCAAAACAGCTCCAGTATGTGGACTTTTAAATTAAGTAAATAAAACATATTCACCCCAATACTTGTACTCACAGTGCAACAGATTTATGGCACTGTATTTATAGGTGAAGTTGTAGCAACCTTTGTGTATTGAGTAAATTCTTTGTAACATGGGCTAAAGAAATTTTTCCCTACAGGATTTGCATTCAGGATTAGTTCATTTTATGTCTGAGTTCTCTGAAGTTTCACTGAGGGGAGTTTCACAAGATGAATGTCATTGGGAAAAAAATATTTATCGTATATGCTTGTAGGAATGTATGAATTAAGAGCACCAATTTCTCAGAGTCTAAGTACTATTTTATGATATAGGACTCCAAATAGAATAGTTAATATCTATTTAAAATTAAACTATTTCTCTCTTCCACTTCCAACAGAAATCTGAAACATTCTCCCTATCAGTTATTATATCTATGGATACAAACAATAAAATTCATGCTGTAAATTAGAATCTGTTTTGTTCACGTTGCCAGTAAGATGGTGAAACAATATTTTTATATACACAGAGTGTAACCTGTTGGACAAGTACAAAGACATTTTAATCAGGCTATAATAGGTATTCTTTTTCTGTTCATTAAGATAAAGAAATGTTTGGCAGGCAAATGTTTCATTAGGTTGTAATTTGCTTTGATATGCAAATTAAGATGTAATTAGTTTTGAATTTCTGAAGAGGTAGAGGCTGTGTGCTTCACATTTTGATGTGTTGAGCAATGAAAGCTCAAGTAGTTACCTCCCTTACTCCCCAGCACAGACCTCCAAAACCCCCACTCCATCCTCTCATATATATTCTTAAAAGCAAGAGCCTTCCACACCTTTCCCTCAGATGTTTTAAGTTCTTAAAAATTCACTTTAACAGGCACTCTCCAAGGTAACTATTTTTTTTTTTTAATGTTGTTTTATTTTTTGTTTGGTTTCAGCTCTATTCTGCAATATTGGAAAGTGTGAGCCAGGAGGAGAAGCTGCTGTAAATAAACACAACTCCAGCATCAGCAGGACAACTATAGCAACCAACACCAGCTGTAAACCTGGCACTGGGAGCAGAGCCTGAGGTCAAGCAGGGCTGCATATTTGAAATGAGAGAATTAAGCTCCAGACTCAGAGGTATCTGGGGGTTATTAACGAGCAGGGAAGCAGAGCGTGATTAATTCTAACTCCTCTTTTTCACAAGGCAAGTATGAAGTATGAAGATAGATTTGAAACTTAGAATAATCTATTTGGCTCAGCCCACTACAAAAGATCAGGAGGAATTAAGGTTGCAAACTATGAAACAAGCCATGGCATTACAGGTTTTGGAACATATCAGAAATTATAAACCCTTCAACACATCACAAATTATGAGCCACCTGTCTATGGTTAGGGCCTGTCAGTGTTGTATCTTTTAAAAGTCATTTTGTTAGAATAAATTTTTGTCTTCATTTAGTCAGAAACCTGGAATTGTGGTAGGTATAAAAGATTAAAATATTGAAGTTAAAGGTCTCGGGTATCTTCTATTGTGAGCCAAACAGTTCCTGATGTCTACCAGTTTCATCAATGCTGTTTGAGGGTTTCCTCATTGTAAGAAGAAAACACACATCTTTTTCAGTGTTTTAAGAAAGTATCAGTAAGAAAACTTACACCAAAAAAACTGTTAAAGAACTTGGTCAAAAAATAGGAATCTCCTTTTTACTTTTTTATTCATTTCTGCATCAATTCATGAGTGTCTCATCACTTCAATGTCTCAATGCATTCATGTTCAACAATGAACAATGTTCAACAGACAGAACTAAAAGTTAGCTATAATGTCAGCAGGAACATCTCACAAAACCTCAACATTTCATATAAGTATTTTAAGATGGATATTAATAGATGGATTTATTTCCACCCAAAGCCAGGCTGCAAGCCATCTCAAATAATTCACACAATAAAGAAACCAAGATTTTTAACCAGATTCCATCCTGAAAGCGAAAAGACTGACAGCTTTATTTCTCACAAAGGTTTACATAACTGGATACCATTATGGAATTATTGTATAACTCTGTACTCTCATTCCAACACTCCAAGCCAGTGTGAAGTTTGCCAGTGTTGCCCTACAGAATGTCTAACTGCCTCTCCAGCAAAGCAATCATTTTACTTCAGCACGAGTTGCCTCTGCAGGACTTTTGGGCATTTGCAGTGAATAACATACTTGCTATTTCTAAATTGGGCTGAATCCAAATGGTAAGGAGAGCAGGAGCACTAAAAAGTTAAACCCGTACATCAGATGGGCTCTTTCATGCTGTCCCATGACAGACATGCATTTGTGATTTTTGACTCAGTTTTAACAATGCCCTTGCTCATAGAGGCTGATTGGACAGTGCCATGCATGGAATGCAATTATTGAGGACTAAAGTTACAACACAGTGTGAAACATGACCGCCAATGTGCCATTAGCATGTATTTAAATCAACTTTATCCACTGGTTTTATCTTGTGATCTGATAAAATGGGGAACTTTGGAGATTACAAAAGGAGCCAAATCGAGACAGGAAGCATCCAGAGAAAGTGAGGAGGCACAGAACAAGGAGAAGCCATCCCAGAGGCCAGGCTCCCATGCTCAGTTTTACTCCTAGGCTGATCTGTTCATCTTTCAAGAGATAGGGAGGGAGTAGGAAATTATTTTGTAATGGAACAGCAGGTCTGAATTTGAAAGAGGTGAAGAGGGACGATAAAAGATAATATTAGTCCATAAAATTGAGGAATTCCTGTTATTTCTAGATGATAATTTTGGTTTAACACACCCAAAGTTATCACAAACGTGAGGGAGCAACGCTTCAGACTCTGCCTTCCAAGAGCTGGAGATGTGGATGTGCTCAGCCCATCATGACAGCAGTCACTACTCTGTAATTACATTAAATTTCCAAGTTTCTTGCATTCACTTCCTCCTGAAAAGCAGAACCTGTCATGAGTCTGCCTGTTTGTACTTCCATGCTTTCACATGGCAGCTTCAAAACAGGTAACAGATGTCACTGGAGAACAACAAGAATTTTCTGTAGATATAATCACTACAGTAGTGGCTTTCAAATGCATTAGTGGCACTTACAGATCATCTGCAGCTTTTGGGTTTTAAGACAAATCGTTCTTCAGAAAACGTGCATCTTTTATCCCACAAGCCTGAAGTGTTGAGATCTATCACACTGAGAATTTGCTTTGCTTATAAACAGAAGTACAACGTTCAAAAAACAAGAGTTTACAGGGATCTTTCATCCTGACACTACATTCTGAATGTAGCAAAACATTCAGTTCCCCTCTGGTTTTATTTTCACTGCCTGAAACAGGAAGATGACATGGATTTAATGAAATTGCATATGTTCTATCAAGACACAACCCAAGAGAAGAGGGTTGAAAATGAAAAGCTTCAAGTTTTGACAATGGAAATAATGAGGAGACATTCACAAGAGGTAAGGAGTGAATGATACTGATCTACAAAGATTTACAAGTGTGATTTGTCTTGTTCTGAACAGGTCTGATTTCATGCCTGTCAAACTCGATAGAAATACTCCCCTGAACTCCACTGGGTTTAGGTGCAAGCCCTTAATCTGTAATCTTAACAAGATCTACAGGCTAGAATTTCAAGCTAGAAATTCCACCTTGAAATGGGATCACAGTTTAAGTGAGTTGCTCTCCAACTTTCCAAGATATATAATGGATAGTCCATCAGTGCAGTCTTTAGAAAGACATTGAATATTGATTTCAAGATAAGCTGCGTTTGAGTCACAAGATTGAGACAGAAATTCCCTTTTCGGATCTACAGACTGGTTGTCCACTGAACCAGCTCGTTCTCCTCTGAAAACTCCTTGAGGCTGCGACTGAAATAAAAACGTTGACTGAACTCCTTGGCTGTTTGCAGCAGAAAAGACAAAAAAAAGGAATCAAATCAGCGTCTCCATGAGGTGTTTGGTGCTGTCACTGCTGCTCTGAGGGAGCATGGATGAATCCATTTGCAAGGGAAGAGCTGTGTGAGAGCAGCGGGCTGGCGCTCGCCGTGCGCACGCGGGAAGGCAACTGAAGCGTCGTGCTCAAAACAAACAGCGCCCAGGCTCCGGCACAGACACATCTCACAGGCTCTGCCAACAGGCTGGAATAAAAATAAAATTGTTTCTTCTCTCGCACTTTCCCTTTGATAATCCTTCAAGTGCATTGCAAACATGAATTAATCAGTTCTTGGATCACTCACGGCACAAAGAGGAGGCTCCGGCGGAGACGGGGGAAACAAGATAAAAGAGTTCTGACTGCTTGTGCTGGAGAAGCCATCAGCTGCTAATGTAACACTGCCTTATCCCACTTCTCAATGGGAGAGCCTTGGGATAGTCCACAAGAAATTAAGGAACAACATATTAAAGGGTGCCATTTAAGAGATCATTCCTCCTGTGTTTATTATCAGCCCAACTCTGCTGCAGCAGAAACATTTTGGAGCTTTATTATGGGCTCACGCAGTGGCACAGTAAGACCAGTAACACTTCCTTTGTGCAGTCTCACCCTCAGGCTTTTGCTGAAATTTATCATAAAATGCTGTATAGAAATTCTCATTCTTTGGTCACTGGTTTTACTGGTTTGTTATTGCCTCAAAATACCCATGCAACAGTGTGGCTTCAAACTATTTTCAGTAAAGCAAGTGATCTCTTTGAGGTGAATTCTTAGTTTCATAGCTCTAACCTGAGTAGCAATAACATCATTTTTTTGCTGTTTAACCTCAGCAAACAAGTTTTAGCTTTAATGCACCTGTCAAGCCCATGAATTTTTTTTCACACATAGAAGCCTCTTAATACACATTTGCAAAAGACTATGTCAGACATTTAACTGATAATGATTTAACTTTCCTTTTAAGAGTTTTTTAACAGAAGCAGTGCTGCAGACAGATGTAGACAAGGTCTTGGAGTGCAATTCAAACAACTACAATTAGTAATGAGAAACTGCACAATTTAAGTTACAGACGTGACCCATTTCACCTGCACAGCAATGTTAACTGCTGTCAGGAGACTGCAAAAAATATCTTTGCAATATTAGATTTCAGTTGTCTCACAGAAAAAATATCCTTTTTGGTGTATTATTGCTAAACTCCTTTTGAATATCTGCACCAGAGAATTTATATCTTTTTTTAAAAGTCAGGTTTCTCATTTCTGCTGAAAATATGTGTCTTAATTGGCTTTGTTGTTGGTAATGGACAGTAGGAAGAGTAAAGCTTCACTTCATAATATAAGCAGAAAAGACACATCTGAAAAGGAGAGCAGGATACAAATGTAGTGTCATGCTCTAGTCCACTTCAGACTTGCAGCACAAAATAATTCTAAAGGCAAACAGATCCCAAGGAGTTTTCAAGCATCCTCAGTCAGATGGTGCAGGTATGGGCAGATGGGATTTTACCTCATCCCTTGAGTTCTTTAAATGAAGGTTCAGTGTCTTTATTAAAAAAAATATGTATTCTAAACAAGAGAACAACTTGACATCACGATGAAAGTATGGAACTCTCAGGGTCATTTGTCTCTATGCAGTTGTTCTAAGAAACTCCTTTATATACACATCTCTTACACCTCACCATCAGCTTCCCAGAAGTCTACATTAGAAATTTCAGCTGGTGGCTTGGGCAACAGAAAGTCAAACAAGCCCCTCTATTCTTTTCTAAGGTGCTATGAAAAAAGGTTTATAAATCTCATTGTTGACTCAAAAGTTATAACTCCATGCACCTGACAAAGTGAAATTTTAACTGTACTCATCTTGAAAAGGTGGAAAAATGTGTATATGCAACAGTCATGTGATCCTAGCAGTTACTATGCTTGCTGCTCACACAGTATTAATACAAAATAAAAAGAATGTTCTGCCTTATTGATCTTCAGACCACGGCTAAGAGCTCTAATGCTTGAAGCATACCAAAGCTGTTTTGCTCTTTTCCTCATTCTCTCCCTCTTTTTTTGGTTACATTATGCTAACCTCTACAAAGCGGTTTTCATGACTCGATATGTTGTCGGTCTTTTCACCTTGAAATTGTTGACAGGAGAATAGAATGTGTTGTATTTTTAATCTCTATTCAAATATACATCTTGCTGGTTTTCAACCCTGTCAAGTTAATCCCTGGGAAGTATCATAAAATAGCAGAGAGGTATAAAACTGTGGAACTGCTCAGTGTGGGACAGAGCTCAGACGTGCCAGGCATCTGCACGGAAGGCTTGTCTCTCCCTCGGAATAGGCAAAGAATTCCTTTGGGCTTTTTGTTTGTCATCTGAAAGTGAAAGCTGTCTCGGCGATAAGGTGACTTGAAATAGAAAGACTTGCATGTGAAGCAGCCTCCCTTTGTGCTTTCTAGGATCAAGTGGAGGTTTTTTTGTTTGCCTGCTTTTATTGTGCATTTCTTTACTCCCTTCACAGCTATCGCTCTCTAGGATTTTAATTATAAGCCGTATAGAGCCTAATATTCCTTTTTCTGCTCTTTTGCTACCTCTCACTCGTGTTCTGAAATGTTCATAACCATCTTATTACAAGAGAGATGACAAAAAGGCCTTTGAAAGAGCTGGCACAGGGAGCAGGTTCTATCACAGGGTAGCGATCAGCTGCTCTATTCCCACGAGTGTGCATTGGGGAGATCAAAGGGAGCGGTGAGATTAGGATTCCTCCATGGATCCATAGGCAGGAGCAGATGAAGGTCACTCTTTCATGAGACATGGAGTGGATACCATCACCCTGTAATTCATTCAAATCACATATGGAATTTGCTGTGAGGATTTCCTCGCTGCAAAGCAAGGAGATTCTTCACAGAGCTGTGAGGGGCATTGTGCCTTTTGATGTACCAGGTTTGAAGGGCAACTGGAGGAACTCCTGTCGGAGAAAATGAATTGCTTTGGTTTCCACAGCCACCCTCACCCTTCTGTAAAATACAAGGAATTTGCTTAGATGTTACAAAGCCACATTTATCAAAGTTTCATAAGGTATAAATCAGGAAACAAAGAAAGATTCTTTAGTTTCTTGTGTAAGACTGTTCATCACTGGTGCTACATTATTTATTTTTGTTCATGTTATTTTAAGTTAGATGCAATCTATGCCAAAAATACAACCTGTAACTTCAAAATAGTAAGATGAAAAGGGAGTCTTGGATTTTTAATGAACTTTTCCCCTTGCTCTCCTGGACACATTACTCAAGTTGGGTTCACAGGAAAAAGGGGAGCTCTTCACAAATTTCTCTCCCACATAATTGACGTGGCAATGAACCAGATTAAGCAGCCATGTGACAAAAGTGACATAAACAAAAAAACCAAACAAGTCCTAGTGTAGAAATACCAGAATTCCTGTTGTGCACTCTCAGCCATGACCTGAGGTTCCACGACAGCGAGACGTCCTGCACCCCCTGGGCTCAAATTCCACTTCAGCAGCTTCCTATTGGCTGCCATGCAAGCTTCAGCAAAACCAGTTTTAACACAATATTAATTGCTATGTCCTTTGAATCAGGACCAAGATTTTGTAATGGCTGAAGCAATCTTGGAGCTATTGTCCCCATGTGAAGCTGATGTTAAAAAAGGAAAAGACGAAAGTTGAACTATTTAGATTCTCTCCTTGATTTTCACCACAGGCTGTCACTCTGTTCCTCTCTTCAGGGAAGAGCAGTAGGATAAAATAGTTGAATTAATAGCAGGTATTATGTGCTAATGCAATCACACTGATGTTGACTGGACACTGAGTATTGAAATATTTTACTTTAGGTTTTAATCCGTTCCCACGACACATTTTAATGCTTCATTCTTTCATTTGCTGCCATAATATTTTCATTTATTCAGTAAAACTCCAAAATCTAGAGAGAACCTGCAGCCAAAGGGTTAAAATAAATACATACTGGGGTACAAGTGTTTAAATGCTTCTAAAAGACATAATTAGCTGGGCTTCTGGAATGAAAGCATAGTAGTGTTCCTACTGGCACAGGGATTGGCTCTCAATGAGAAAAATGATGGACCAAGTTTGGTTCAAATTGGCTCCAATTCCTCAGCCAATCAAGCAATATTAGCATTTTCCTATGATATCTAAATTAAAGGAAGAAATGTTTTGGACTGCATGTTTTGAATGAACCCACAGGGAAGGTCATGGGGATGCTCCATCTGTGCTATATTCATCTAAGCAGCCATTCAAATCCATCATATAACATGCAATTAGAATTGCTATTAGGTTTTCATTTCCTTTTGAATGATGTACAGCTGTTAAAAAGCAACCATTTTGTGGGAATATGCTGATTTGATTAAGGTTTTGTCAGAAAAACATTCCTTAGCTCTACATCTTAGGAAGGTACAAATAGGAATTTCCAGGCAGCCAAGAGATCCAAATTTAGAGCAGTTCAGTTAAACATCTCCAAGTTTTCTTTTCCTGCTGCCTATTCAAGAGTGCATCTATCGATTAGTTAAGAAAAAAAAAAATAAAAAATATTTAGAACTTGGGGTCATAACAGAATGCCAAAGCAAAACCATTAAATTCTCAAACATTTTCCTGAGAAAATTATTTTCCATGAAAACTCATGTTAAAAGTACTTTGACTTGAGCTTTAAAATTTACAATCAAATGCTCTTTGCTGAGTGTTGTGAGAAGTTACACTTCCCACTGCTAGTAACTATGAGAAGAACTTAAAATATGCTTGTTTTATTTAAACCTTAAGGTTAAAAACACGTCATGAACACAGAAATGGAAGATTAGGACTCCGTTTAAGCCTGACATCACTTCTGTTGAGTAAATAAAATTTTCATTGCTGTCTTGGTTATAACTGTGTTTCCATTCCCAGACAGATAAAAATATTTACGGTTTTACAAAATATGTTGTACTGCCAGCTCTGTTTATTGCCATATCAAGCATGGATGATGCATTAAGATTGTATAGGATGAACACCTACAGAAATTTAAAAAGACAAATTCAGGCAATACAGCAAAAGTCAAGTTGCGGTCAGAATGCAATTTAGAATAATCAATTCCCTCCTCCAGATAAATATTTTAGTTACCAAAGCTGGAATCTCACTTTGAAATTCTAGTGGTGAGTCAACAAGCTTTTTCTAAATGTCCATTAGGAATATTACTTTTAATTTGTCACATTAGAGATGGAATATTAGAGATAGATCGTGGGGGAACCCTTTAATTCCAGATGACCAGAATGAATGATCTGAGGAACATTTCCTGGTTTCAATACACCCCGGTGAGTTGTCATTCACCTGTGTTTTTTACTGTGCTCAGGCTTTAATTCCACTCTGTGTTCTCATAGAAAGAGAGGTTTGCTGTCCACAGCCCCCACATTTCCAGTACCTTCTGGGCATTTCAGATTCCTCTGATTTAAGTAAGGAAGACTCAGTTTCCTATCTAGAAAGCCTAATGTACATTTTTACTGCATCACTGAGAATAGCAGACAGCTTTCAGCACAAGTCCAGGTCACTCCTTTTCCAAGTGTTTCCCCCTTCCCATTCTCCCCACCCGATCCCCTCAGCTGCCTACAGAGCAAAGCAAACACTGTGTCCATGGGATCAGGGCAAACTGGCAATGAAGTATTCACAAGTTTTTCCTCTGTTTCACACAGAACTTCTTCAAAACTTCAGAGTAGTGTAAGCTGATCTGAATTTTGGCATCCCAAGTACAGAGTATCAGCCTGCCTGGAATAATAGCCCTGGAGAAGAGCTCTGTAGGGCTGCAGCTGCAAACCCTGCTCTAGGCAGGGAAAAACAGGGGCAGAACAAGGAAAAAGAAACCAGTCCCTACAAAATGAGGTGGCACAGCACATGTCCCTGCCCCTCTCAGAGGCAGAGCTTGGAGAGCCATCAGCAGCCCTGTAGGAAGCAGACCAAGCTCTTGAGGGAGCTCAGAACCCTATTGCCATCTGCCCCAGCTCAGAGAACACAGGCATCCCTTTGTGGAGTCTCCTTGCCACTACCAGCCCTTGAACATTGCAGAAAATCACCTCCTTATTCCTAAGGGTGACTCCAGTGCTGGCACTAAGGTGGGGTCACACCTTGTGTAGGAAAAACAGCAAAGAAACTCTCAAAACAGAGACAAAGTGTTTGCAAAAGTTGTCTTTGTTCATCCTTTCATTAAAGGTGTTTCTCACTCTCTGAATTATTCTGTACACAGTGATGCATCTTTTAGCATAGAGCAGCAATGGTCATCAATTTTTGTAGCTCTACCAAACAAGATTTGTCTGTCCCCCAGTTTAATTTGTGCAATAGTGGAGGAAGAAAGCCCTTAGGAATGAACATAGTTACCTGTATTGTAAAAGGCAAATCAAAAAATGAGCCTTGAATCGGCATTCAGGTGTACTGGAGAAAGTGTTGCCAAAATGAGAATAGACAAAACAGCTCCTATGCTAAGAATACATGGCACAATACTACACAAAAATTCTTTCAAAATGAAACACATACAGTCTGACCGTTTCTCACTGAAAAGAAAGAAATTATAAACATTTTTCTAGAATTATAGGGAAAGAACACAAATACAGGTATTTACGGTTTTTAGTGAGTTGGAATCCTAGGGAAATTTACTATAAAATTAACCTTCGGTGTTCCTGTCCTTCACCCTAAAGCTTAGAGCATTTTGTCACATTCCATGTGTGCTTGAGGGACACACTGCCAGCTTCAAATGATGAAATAAATTTAACAAAAAAAGTATTCCATTGTCACAAGGTGCTCTTCCAGTACAGCAAACTTGAGATTTTTGCTGGACTGCTGAAAGAGTATGAAGAATAGAGAAACCAGCAACACACCCTGAAAAGGGAAGTTGGGAAGCCCAGCTAAAGAGGAGCCACAATGCATGGACAGGGTCTAAAAAGTGCACTGATGCACAAGAAATTCGTAGGGCTAAATAACCTTAGCATTAATAGAATGTACACATTGCAGCTCCCATAACATCAGTACAAGTCATCCCCTAACTCTGGAAGGCAAGGAGACCACAGGAAGTGGAGAGCTGAAAGAAAACTTGAGGCAGAGATGACAGTGAGAAAACTTAAAGCTTGTCTCAACTCCAAATGCATCTGGTGAACAAAGGCAGGTAATGACAACAAAAGAGGGTGCAAACAGAAATTTCATGTCAGTACCTGTCATCTCAACTACCTTTTCCCACTCAACTCTTTGACAAGCTTTGAAATAAGCTGGGTAACTACAAACACCAGTATCAATGAAAATGTAGCCAAAGAGAAAAACACATCCCTATATTACCTTTTTCAAGAGGCATCTTGGAGACTTCCAACTCCAAAAAGAAAGGACTGTCAGTGTATGTTTTGATTTTTCAAACAAATCACAGTGATCTGTTCACAAACTGCATTACATTTTAAATTACTGAGCAACATAAGCATGTAGAATCCTGATTGTTCTAAACTGAGAACAGGCACAGGCAAGTCAGAGACATTTCTGTGAAGTTCACCTTTGCCATTTTTACTACGGCTAAGCCTGGAGAACTGCTCTTGCTCTTATTTCCCTTCACACCCAAGAAATATTAGCACTTTGAATAACAGTGACCAGCACAAATAAAACTCAGCTCAATTAAAATGAATAAGTCAGCAGAAGTGACTCTGCATGTCTGTAAAACTCCAGTATCTGTCATCACAGGTGACTCAGCACGGGATCGATGCTGTCACTGCAGAGCCCTGGGATTTCACACCTTAGCCCACACTGAGACTTTGCAGGAACAGTTTCACATCACCAGTTACAAACAGGTACAAGCAGAAGGTGAGAGACAGGACATCACAGCAAAGGTGTTGCAGAAGTTGTTTATGAGAGCCATAAACTAGCCAGGCAAACATTGCCCTTCTACATCAGCGGAAGGCAATTTCCAAGCAAGACAATGGAGATGATCTCATAAGTCATGGGGTGCTACTCACATCTCTATTAATCACGTCACAGAACATGCCCTGGTGTCCCATTTTGCCCGTTCAAGTGGCAGCGATAACCTTCTGAGGACGACTATACCTCTGTAAGAGATTCCATAGATCACCAACAAACCTTTCACTCTCTGTGCTGCTGGGCACGGTGTGATAATTGCTGAATACACACCTTAATAATGTGCCCAACCGCAGATGGTGATGGGGGCCAGATCCAGAGTAATTCCCAACTTGTTGAAAATGTGAAAGCAATTGCATTCAGTCATTGGGAAGAGCAATCAGGATGGTCTATTGATCTTCCACAGACAGGTGGTTCCCACTTAGAATTTGATGACATGGCTGGTGCAGTTGCTGCTGGACTCTGGCATTTCAGTTCAGATGAGTCACTCATGGTTTGAAGAGAAACCTACTCAAGGTTCATTCCCCAAGGCTGGGAAGAAAAACTCCAAAACTGGTTATTCTCTAACCATTACAGGAACGGCTTTAGGTTTGCTAATTCGGCACATTCCCTCTTTGCATGACATCTTTGTGCAGGATGGCAGTGGGATTTCCAGAAGGCTGTACCTGCTAAAGAGCCAGCATCCCGCATGCATAAAACAATTGCTATGGGCACAAAGCTGCCTGGGCCCAAAAAACAACTGTGTTGGGGGAATCAATAGCACATGGGAAGATATCAGGGTACAAAATCTGTCCTTCTCATGAGCTCTGTCCTCCTTGGCCACAGGAAAATAAAAGGCTTGTTTCAGAGCTGGGGGTATTTCATTTTTTCATTTCTCAAACCTGTTCCACTTGAAACACCTTCAGTTTATATTTAAAGAAAACACTCACTCCTGTCAATAGACATCTGTTCTGAGGTGTTCGGGATGTACCAAAGGCACAAGCATCAACGCATCACCAGCCTTTCCAAAAACATGTTCTTAATTGCACACTTAATGACTGGTAAAAGTACAGAATTAGTGCATAAACAAGCAGCTGCTCCATCTATCTGGAACCTGTTAAATTATAGCAAACAGAGAAGTCGTCTGCCCTGCCAATCCTTCTGCTGAAAGCAAAAAACTACGAGTGCAAGCCAATAGTACCACCAGTGCTCAAATGCAAGGAACATCAGAGGAGGTTGTGAATGGAATGAGTTGGCCACATTTCAGTAAGGGCTGTTCAAACAGAACTGTTCTGTCTCACAAGCCTAATGCAAGGGGCTTTTCCTTCAGGTCTATAGTAAGGAACAGTGTAAATTTTGCTTTTAATTGAAGATTGGCGGAGAGAAGTCTCTAGGGAAAAGAATCATGTACTACCAATTAACTAAGTTAATATAATAAAAAGTCTTATTGAAGAGGGAAGAATTAATAGCCACCATCTCTCAGGTGAATGCCCTGCTATGAAGCCAAACTGGCTCTACCTCTTAACCTCACCACAGCAGTCAAATCCTCACCACATTTCACAGATCATATTTCCTGTCTTCTGAAGAGGGCCCAAATCAGGACAGCATCAGTATGTGGTCCGGGTATGATGAAGTGTGTGCACAGAGGGAACTAAGCCACAGTGTCTGAGAGCAATTGCTTATCTCTATTTTTAAAAGCAATTTGTTAATGCAATAGAGAGTTCCACAGCTAGGTGCTGATAATTGAGACATAATCTACCTCAGGCAATAGCAGTGCTGAGAAGTGACCTCCTCCATCCCAGTCAGTCCCAATTATGCTTTGTGTGAAAATGCTTTCTCACCTGTCTGTTTTCCACCTTCTATCTGAAATACAGATACATTCATTTTTGCAGTGTTCACTAGAAAACCAGAGAGGAGGGTGAAGTCAAGTCCTGACGCCCAGGGACTGTTCAAAACCAAGCCTCAAAACCAGAAAAGTGAGAAGATGCAAATATAAGTAGTTTGATTAAATGTTCAGTGAGTAACTTTAGAAGGACAAGAGAGGGAAAAAGCTCATTTGTTTTCATGTTAGATGAAGAGGGAAAATTCATAATCCATTGTCACCAGACTATGTATCACACAGACAAAAGAACTGTACTTGCATGGGCTAAAGGACAACAGTCTTTCCACAGGAAAGATCCATTTGTCATATCTAATCCAATTTTTGCTTCTGAGAAAGGCAGTCAAGAGGGCACTGTCAAGGTGTTTTGACACAATGATTGATACCTCCTGACAGCAGCTGCTCAGCCTGGAAGATCTGGCCTCCTGAAGAGCAAGGATTCAGCTTTCCCACCAGCTGTCTCATATACAAGAGCTTGGAATTAGTGGAAATAAGCCAATCTGGTGTTAAACTGACAGATACAAGTGTCTCTTTTTACTCAAGTTTCACAGGAAAAACCGGCAGGCTGGAAGCAATAAGGATATCCTGGGGTTCCTGTAGAGGAGCAGTCATGGCTGGTCAGGGTGGGTGACATCAGAAACAGAGAGCATGGCTGGGATCAAGGTGTGAGATGAAAGTATACATCTTTCTTCATGCGTAAAGTGCCTGTTCATCATGTAAGCGTCAATCCTCAGCAATAAATATTAAAGGTTTGTGTACATGAATACCGACCAAATCCCAAATGCCTCATTCCAGCAAAATCTCATTGACTTTTTAGGTCAGCATTTAAAAGAACACTAAGAGAAAAGCCCTTATGTGCTTTTTTAGAAGAATGCACAGCCAGCCTGGAATGAAGCATGTATGAACATTTCATTAAAAAATTTTCTTTCAACTCATAAATATGCATAAATATTTGGGGCTCATTCTTTGTCATTTAGAGCCTGACCTAAAGTCCTCTAGAGTCAATACTGAGATTTCCATTAACTTCTCTGGAAGCTGAGCATGTCACCTAAGCTGGAAAGATAATGAAAATGAAAATAAATTATATGCACTGAATATTTTTAAGATATGATAAAGTTAACAGCGAAAAAGCATTATTCTGTCAGCTCTAATCTTTATCCTCATCTATGTACATTTTTTTCCTTGGGAAATCTGTAATGCCAGTAATAATCTGTATTTATTTTTTTTTTTCATTCAAATCCACTGGTCCCATTACACATCACAAGGTCACAAAAGAAACGAGCTGTTTGCTGCAAGGTCCTGCACGTTTGGTTGATGTGCTCTTCTTGCTATGTCAATCAAGAAGTTACACTGAACAAATTCAGCTCTGTTGGAGAAACAGCTTAAGTGCACTTAAAGGCTAAGGGTAGTAAAGCAAACAGTCTGCTAATCCTCCAAATGCAAATAAAGGCTCAACATCCAAAACTGCCTTTTTCTCCAGGCAATTATATGGCAAATGCATGCACAGGCCTTTGAAGTGCCAACTCTTATGACATTTTATTTGCATAACAAATCTCTCAATAAACTTTGCTTTGCACAGACTACAGTAAAATACAATGTATGGCTGTATGATTTGTACTCCAGCACCCCATCTATCCCATAGATTGACTCACCTTGTAGTCCACTCAGCATTCATTCATTCCAGCTCTACCTCATTTCCATGGAGCTACAGAATGGCATCCATAGGACTTGCCCACAGCTGGAACTCTGCTGCTCTAAGCTTGGTGAGCTGTGAAATCTGTCATATTTTACAAGCACATTCCGATTGCAACCATCCGAAACAGCAGCGGAGGAACCAGTCAACTCTTTCAGTTGTAAGCAATTATTGAAAAGACTAATCCTGGTAGGTTTTGTGGGTATATATACAAAATGTATTGCCCAGCCTAATAAAAGTTGTAAGTCATGCCACTTCTAAAGCTGTAAGTGGTATTACCAAGGAGTTATGCTCAGCTAAATCAAGCTTGCTTTAATAAAGTCTTTTTCCATGAGGAAGGTGAGCTTTAATTAAATGAGCAGAAAAGGCTTTCCACTTAGTCTCTAGGACTTTCAATTATTTCAAAGTTAATGTGTGACAAGTTTTCTTTTTGAAACTTTTTTTTAAACAACAAAAATAGAAGTTAGTTTACAATGGTGGGATCGTAGTTAAATAAAAATGTCCCAGCTGGTTTGGTTCAGTGTAACCTCAACTCTTTCATAACCACTTAGTGCCAATATAACCACCATGCACAGAATGTTATTCACACCACACTGAAGACAACAGAGAGACTATTAGCAATTATCAATTTACCAAATTAACTCACACTGTGAGTGTATCCTGAGTGATCTCATGGCTTGGAGTCAGAAAGTCACAGAGCAAGGCTTGCCATGGTCTGTCAGTCCCTGCTGTGAAAGATGCTGGATATTTCCCTGGTGATTTTGAGGAACTACATTTCATAGTATTGCTGAGCTCTTTAAAGATGTCAAAATATCTTAATTTTAAATCGCTACATGACTATCTCATCATAATTCAAATCTGTAAGAAATACAAAAAGGGCTGCATAGCTAATACCCTTTTGGGGAATAATGAGGAAACTTCCTTTAATTAATTAGATTCAATATCCTGAATAAATTGCAACTGAAGAAGTTCCTATCATTTCAGAGCAATGGTGCTTTTTCACTCCATTTATGTTAATACTATATTCAGATATAGGAACAATACTTGCATTTTACAGCAGAAGTTGAAATTTCATTTTCATGCTAAAGAAGCAGCCTTTTTTGTCGCCTCCAGTCACGAAGGCGGGCGCCCTGGTTTCAAGACGATAGCACGGCGGTCCAGCCTCTCCCGGACCACTCGGGCCAAAGACACACACAGTACCAATGTGGTAGATGGTCGAAATGGCGTTTATTATCTTATCTCTTGGGATTAAATAGTCTGGGGGCTTCACTACGTCAGGAGGGGGACGGTGGAATAGCTAGAGTTAGTAGGGAGTGGAAAACTACTGGGTTGTTAGGAGGGGTTACATGCATTCTTCGGGTGATCCCTTATCTTTAGGAGAAATGGGGTAGGGAACAGTTTCGATTCTTGCTGCTTTCCGTCACATCACGTGATCTTCCGTTCGCCTATCCCTGACTGCCACACTTTTTTCACTATACAATCAGGTTACCTGCATAGAGCAGAGTAGGCTGAAAATAACAGCATCAAGAGACTAAGCAGGGAAAGAAAAAAAGGGCAAAACCAGGTTTATCCTCTCTGGAAACACAAGATTAAAATAGAAAAAAGGAAAGCAGCAGAGACAGCTTTCAACCTCTGATTGTCTTTCAACAAGAGCATAAGTTTCCCAAATTTCTTCATCTCGACTTTATTTTTTGTTAATGAAAGATCAGGCTCAACTGCTTTGATCTTGCAGCCTCACAGTCCCTACTAAATTCCTAGACCAACTAAAATTGAGCAGCCTTAATCAAAAAGGTTCCAAAGGCCATAAGTATCCATTTTTCCTCATCTCACATAAAATAACATCAAGTCCCACCAGCATCAGCGGAGCTAGTGACTTACATAAAGAAAGAATATGGTCCAATATTCCCTGAAGACTTCCCACATCTAATTAGGAGAGATCTAAAATCCTAGATTTCTTCTCCTTGAACTGTTATTTCAGAACTCCCAAGCTGTTTCTCCAACCTGCTTGCACAAAGGAAGGGAATTTGATTTTCCTGTTTGTGAGGTCTCTAATGGACTGTCTGGTAAGGAATTCTCTTTGTTAGAGGGTTCTTTTATTTGGTTCATGTTCAGCTTCTTAATTATTTGTCAAATCATCCTTGTGCATGTCCCATAAATTTTCATTACTTGCTCAGTTTATCCAAGCACATTCTGGACATCTCTTTTCATTATGCCCAGCAAAATATTAACCTACGGCTAGGAACACATTTGTGGAACACATCATCCTGGATTCTGGGATAGGATAAACCTTTGGTGAGTATACAGAGAGATTCCTACCAGCCACTTCAAAAAAATCCCCAAAACAAGCACACAAAACCCACAGTGGGTAAGGTCAGAAGGGACCGCTGGAGGTCATCTAGTCCATCTTCCCTGCTCAAGTAGGGTCCCATAAGATCATGGACAATCTGCCCAACATTTCATTCTGAGGATATGGAAAGCCAGGAAATAGCAAAGGCCTGACCTTCCCAGAGTAGGCAACAAGATGAAAAGAGAATCTCAGATCCTCCCACACTCTGTTCCCTCATCTTACCACTGGGAGTTGGCTCCTAGAGCTCACTGCAAAGGCAGAGGAGCTCAACATCTCTTGCTGTTCCCTTCTCCCTACAGACTTTAAATCAGATATAACATGGCACACTTGTGTTTATGGATTCCCAGAGAAAGGTTTACAATTTAAAACTGCACAGGACTGCAGCGAGAAGGAATCTAAAAATGTCTTCAAATGAATGGCACAGATTGAAGAATAAAAGTTAACGAAACCCAACAGACATCTTCTTAAATTGCTGAAAAGTTTGGAAATTGGTACATGAAGTTTTAAGAAGAAATCAATTATGGTTTCTATAAAGAATTAAGCTGTTAAAGGAGTATTATTAGATAATGGAATGGACTACAAACTGCTTGAACCAGGAACAGTCACACTAATATGTTCAGCACTGAAAAAGAAAACTTCTCAGATAACCAGATCAAAGACTGCGCCTGTCAATGCTTTCAACAATCATGTCAGTCTGAGAGTGGCCACTGATCTCCCTCTACCCTTAAGTCTCCTTGTCTCTCATTAAAAGAATTCTTAGCTATATAGAAACATTTTTCAGAGGACAAAACTACAGAGAACATGCAGCAAGTGATCAGTTTCATGCACAGAGACAGTGAAGAAACAGAAACTAAGCTTGTTACAGTGACAGGTTTTACAAATTTTAATTACAAAACTAAGGACTAATCTTGCACTATGCTGATTCCAGCTGGTCACATCTGTTGGAACCTATATCAAAATTCTGTGTAACACTGCATGTAAAAGCCAGACATCATAACAGATATTCTAATTCCTTCAGAGATAACTCTCCTGTGGATATTCCCAGCCTAAAAGTGGAAGCATTTGGAATGATGTGGAGGGCTGGAATAATTTCTGCTTCTCTCATATCCAAGCCACAAACCTAATGGATGTGTAGTTTTCCCATTTAGAATTGCCATAGCTGGATATTTTCAGGAAGCTCCATTTGCAAACATTTTATTATAGAACACTGTAAATAGTTAACTAATTTGAGAGCAATGTCACCCAACCTGGGAACAGCCACACCCCAGATGTTTTGTTTTTACAGTTAAGGTTATAAAACAGTAACAGCAGGCTCTTGGATAGAGCTCCAATGGCGCCTTGCTAGAGCTTAGCTTGATTTACAAGAGATCCCAGTATCACTTTCCACATCTTGATATGTGGGAACATGAGGTAACAGAGCCTGCAAGCAAATGCCAGGGGTAGTCACTCCTAACCCCTAAGACAAACCCTAGGAGTTATATCAACTTATAATGACAGTTTAATGAAACTGCTAATTAAAAAAAAATGCAAGAATGCCATTTCCCTTTAAAGCTTTCAAGAAATCATCTCAAAACTCCAGCAATAGGGAACATTGTCTGGATTTACCTTTTTTTAATTCAGACTTCAGTTTTTAAACCAGCTGATGCTTATATCAGCAACATCTTGCTCCATCTCAGCCAAGAAAGCAGAACAGAAAACAGCAACCCCGCTGCCATGCCCCTCTACTTTTCCATCCATGACAAGGAAAATTATACCAGCTTGGCTGCCATAGATGCACTGTAGCATGCACTGACATTCACACCTGGTACCCAGCATCCCATCAGTCATTCAGAGATGCTGAATTTGAGGCAGCAAGGTCAAAAGCCAGCTTTGAGCAGGTATGAGTCGATTTGGCACGAGAACTGAGCAGAGATGCCAAGAAACCATTGAGATAAATTGTCAAATGAGCAGTTAGACAGGGGAAAAAGCCCATTAAAGTTCTGGCTGGTGAGAGCACAGCAGAGCCCAGTGTTCCTGGTGTGAGCATCAGAAGCAGGCCTGTAAAAGGATTTGCAAATCCTGTGGTTTGTCAGTGTTTGTTAATAGATGCCCCAGTGTTACCACGAGCCCCACGCTCTGCTGGGGGGAGGGTTCACCCTGCACTCAGCACAGGAATTCCCAGCTCCTTGGGCACCCAGAGCCTGTTCTGGGCAGCAGCAGTCACCACTTCTGCCAAGGTAAGAGGGTGATGTAAAATCAGAGAGGGCATGGCGTTCATCTCTGGATTGTAAGGAAGAACTGGAATAAACCCTTGACTGAGAGCTGCCTGGGGATCTTTATTCTTTGGAGTGTTAGCCCCTTTTTGTTGTACAAATGGTATCTTTATTGAATATGTGCCCTCCTCCCCCCACTCCTCCTTCTTACATTCTAATCCCTTTCACACCAGTTCCTGAGCATCCAGACAACTTTTGTCCAAATGTACCTCTGGCTTGGCACTGAGAATTACAAGGGGAAGAGGATGCACCTTACAGGGGGACAAGTTTTGAAAAGCATCTTTCCTCAAGAACCTCTTCTAACAAAATGATCAAGAGAAGACAGTCCAACACCCTGAGTACTTGAGGAGGCAGATGATCCAAAGCCGGTGGATAACAGGGCTATGACACAGCTCTCCCAGCAGTGCAGAACACTCCAAAGGCTCAATAAGTCAGTACACACATTGTATAATCACTGATCTTTTCCATGTAGCAGCTGGCTGTGCAGTAGAAGAGACACCACCATCATCACTGTTCAAGTTGGAAGTCCAGTTCAATTTGTTTCTGCAGGTCATGTGCACACAGCTTATTTAGCTGTTTCCACAAGCACGGAATGACTGGAACCACCTCTCTCCTTGGCAATTTTAGTGCTCATTTAGCTAAAAGTGCTGCTTGTGGCTGTGTCTGACCATCACTGTGCACCAGAACATGCTGTTATCATCATCATCATCCTCCCTAAGAACAAACTGCATTGCAGCCTGGGATGTCTGCTTAACTCCTGCATTAAATGGGCAAAAGAACTTCCATTCCCACTGCACCAAAACAGTCACAAAGTCAGCCTTTGTCTTTTGGGAACAAAAAATTCTCAGTTAAGAGAGATAAAACAAGTAGATCACCAAATCCTTCTAATTTTGGGATCATTGTGGGGTGCCATTTTGCCACGTGGGTTATTCATCCCATGCTACCCTTGGCCCATATTCATGTAAGCTAAAGCAGGCTGACAGCGCTAAAGCAGCCTGGCCTCCAGTTTATCAGCCAGAGATGCATCCTGTGTCATACAATAAAGTAAAGGGTCATGCTTTTAGGTGCTATGGTATAACATGCAAATGTCAAAAAAAAACCCCTCACAGGTCTCATTTTTGCATCAGATTTAAAATGTCATATCAAAATCCTCCCTATTTGTGCCATAAGAGGTGGCACAGGGTCCAACAAAACCACGTTACAGAAGTTTACCTAGTGAAATCATGAAAATGCATCGGGCATGTTTGTAATGATTGCAAGGAGAAGAAAGTTTAATTACACTCCCTTGGTCTCTCCTCATACGGTTCGGAGGCCTGCAAACCAATTAGCCACTCTCCTATTCATTAACGAAATCCTTCCAGCGAGGTATTTGCCCATTTCTCACAAAAAGGGAAACAAAACAGAGAGTGTAGAGAGCTTCTGTTAACATTCCCATCCAGCATAACCAGTCTCCTGGGTCATGCACTGCAGACTAATCCCTTCTTTCACAGCGTGCATGCAGATGGGGACGCTCCAAAGTCCCCAGTGAAGGAGTTTAGAGGACTGTTACAGCCCAGTCTCCCCATTTGATGCTCACAGGGGCTTGAAAAATAAATGAGACTGTAGCTTAGATTATTCACATTACAGAACTTGTCAAAATCAGGCGCACAGCTTCATGATACTGTCAGAAGAAAGCAGCAGATTCCTAATTTAGATGCTTTCATTTGCCTACTAAAGGCTGAATTACCATAGGAAAGCCTAGGTACCCAACTTAGGCTCTTAAATCCGGCTGGTATGAATACATTTCCTTCCCCTATCTCGCTCTCAAAGCTGCCTTTTATTCACTAATTGGTGAGTGTCAGAAGGCAGCAAAACAGGAAACACCATTAGGAAATGTGCCTGTGAATTCATACGAGTGTCACGAGCACATTCAAGAGATTCAGGTGCAGAGTCAATATCTTGAATGTTTCATGCTAAGCCTGCTCAGATTGATGTAGTGCCTTGACAAGTTCTCTGGGATTTACATCAGTGTTTGTTATTCACACACGGTGGGAGGATTCCCCAGGTCAGGGCCAGTCCACACACAAATTCAGGAGCAAAAATCACACGCCTCAGGCACCCAGCCTAGGACACACCAAATAATTCAGAGAGGAGTGGAAGGCAGTACCAATTAGTGTTATAACTCCACAGAGCAGTTACTGATACATTGCAACAGAGGGGAATTTGAAACAGTGAAATGAGGACAATAAAGTCGTCTTGGAAATGGTTGCATGTAACTCCTCCCAGGTCGGAGTGGAAACATGGGAGAAAGTATTTGCATCACTCTTCTCATCACAGGTAGGAGAGAGAGCTGGCATTTCAATAAATAGGACCAGAGGTTGTAAAGGCCCATAATAATGCCCATATCCTATGAAGATTTGTGCTGCCTCTCCTAAAAAAAAAAAAAAAATCTGAAAATAAAAGTGCACAAAGTCACTATGTTATTCGATCAAAATCTCCTCGAAATTCAATCGTTTGCAGCAACGGGCAACTACCGAGTGCTGCTAAGAATCTGGAAAGGCTGAGTTACACTCACAACAGCACTTGCTTTGCACTATCCCCACCAAAATTTTGCCTCATTCTCCCAATGAGAAATACAAAAACTGCTTTAAAAAGATAAGCAATATATTGGGTCTCTGATACATAATCTCTAGATTCTGCTGTAATGCCAGAAAACAAGCAGATGCTGGAATTATAAGTATCCACACCTGACTTAGTGATATTAAAACTTTTATTTAACAAAGCCACTGAAACTGTTGGGAACACAGGCACAATTCAAGCCCAACTCTCTTCTTACAGCCAAATTCATGAAGTTTAGAATTGGTTTGATGGTGAGATTTAAAAGGTCTCCTTCTCTGTTATGCTTATACACTGAAAGAACTTTTTTTTCAGACCATAAATATCATGACAAGTATCAAGTAGAATGCCCTCCACAGTAGCAGCCCACTCACTGGAGCACAGAGGCAGCAAAACAGAAAGCTTGCTTTAGCCTGCTAATACGGAAAGGCAAATTCAAAGCCCGTCAGCTGTAAGCTGCATCACGACACAAGCTACCAACAGCACTTGGGAAATTATTGAAGTTGCAGTTGATACGTTTTGCCATCAAAAAGCCAGAATGAATTATAGGGGAGGAAAGACATAAGCACAAATACTTGCAGTATAAGAAAATTTTCCACCTGTTTATGGGATATCAAAACCCTGCTTTCAGTTTGTGGTCGTGCCAGGGAGTCATTTCCCTTACAATATACAGCTTTTATTCTTCCCATTTCTAAAAGGTACGGTAAGACCCCAAGCCAATTCAGTTTGTAAGATAAATATGTCCTTAAGGAGAAAGGAGAACATTTGGCAAGAAGAATATTACAAATAACAAGATCACCACAGACTCACAGAATACTCAAGGTTGGAAGAGGACTCCAGAGGTCAATTAGTCCAACCTCCTGCTCAAAGCTTCAAGGTCAGACCACATTGCTGAGGGCCTCCTCCAGCTGAATTTTCAAGTCTCAAAATATTTTTCTCTCTCTCTAATAGAGAGGCACTCCAATATCTTCAGCAAAGCTCTCCCAAAAGAAATGAATTAAAATCTTACAAGGACAGTTTTACTTGCTTTGGTTAAATAGAAAAGCAGCCATAAAAAAAGTTCTTGATAACACTTGGCATGCATGCTCTGCACAAAGTAAATCTTTGCCATCTTAACCAGTTTGACATAACACAACCTCAGGAAAAGCAACTATTGCCTTTTATGGTCTTATTGGCTGCAAGGGACTGAAAAGATCACATTAATTTCAGATTCACATCTCCAGGATGCAGGAACCCCAGAGATGTCCACGGTTTCCATTTCCTACACAGGGACCTTTGGGCACAAGCACAAAGAGTGTAAATAAAAAGTCCTTATGGCCTGCAAGTGGTTAGAGGCAGCTGGTTCTACGCAAAAGTTCTTGGGCTGTTAACGGTATCCCATTAACAGTATCCTGGCACATTTGGGAATCAACACAGGGCAGAACCCACTCCTAACAGGCACTCTGCATGCAGAGGAAAACAATTTCATAAAACGGACAAAACCAACAAGATAGTTGGCCAGTGCCAGGGCAGTCCTAAGCACGTATGACAACAGCTTATGTCACTTCAATAGGATCTAATAGGACAAAGTTCCTTCTATTTGAGATACTGAACACTTAATTTTTCCTTTCACTGTGACCTACTCCATCTCACCCAGGCGATCCATCTTTTCAAGTGATGGAGGACGACGACAAGGTAATGTGTTTGTATCCTCTCATTTTCTCATCTAATGCCAAGAGCATTCACTCACACTCCACTTTGTTCTCTGTCCAAAGATGACACAAACCCACACTTTCCTCTTTCACAGGAGAGGAACCTCATTTGCCACAGTGAGCAGATCCAATGCCAGCACAATCTGCAGTGGAACAGCTCAGCAAAGTGCACAGGGAGTGTGCCAAACCACAGGAAACCCCAGGGGAGTCAAAGGAGCTTTCAGGAGCCTGCAGCTCCCAGGGCCAGGAGTATCAGTGGCCAAGAGCCCCACACACAGAACAGCCCTGGGCAGTGCTGAGGACCAGGAGCACCAGTCAGCCCAACAGGCCATGGCACAGCAGCTTGTGCAGAACTGGGCTGCACCTAAGGACAGGGTCTAGGGCTGGCCTTGGCTGTGCCGGGTGAAGGGTTGGACTTCATCTTAAAGGTCTTTCCAACACAAATGATTCTCAGATTCTAATTCGTTGATACAGACTGAAAAGTGCCCTGTTCAAGCTGTAACCTGGTGACAATTTGTTGTGTTTGCTGCTTGAAAGAGCATCATGTTCCAGACAGTAACAGTTCAGGTCTAATCCCAAGGGAATGCACAGTACACACAACCAAGCCCAGATCTTGTAAGCACTTAGGAATGAATATAACTACCCAAGGCATGCACAAGTAAAAACTTATGTTTCACAGTGGAGTTAAAAACTGCAGGATCTAGGTCACAGCTTTTGGTGCACTTCCAAGCTTTTAGAATAAGATTACTTTCAAAATTATTATGCAATTAATTGAGATTAATTGGATTTAATAAGAAGTGAAATGTCATCATTTTATTTTTTAGGTAACACTTATGGTGAAATCCTGACATTACTGAGGCCAAGGGAGTTTTACAAACAGCCCACTGGGAGCCCGAATGTCATCCTTAATGAGTCATAATACAAAATTACTGATATTTAGCGTCCTCCAGCATGAGGCTATGATTATAAATTATTTACACTTGAACATCCATACTGCATAATGTGTCAAAAGTCAACTTACAGGTAAAGAACCTGAATCATCCATTAAAATTGTAATTTCACTGTAACAGAAAATTGGGAATTTTTCTAATTAAACATGCATAGAATGAATCAAAAATTGTGCCTACACAGTCAAAGGTCTACTTGTTCTGCAACACAGATATGCAGACTCATGGTAGGCACAGAACAAGATGCTGGATGGGTGCACTTTTAATCATTGCTGCAAATAAGCAAACATCAAAAGAAACCCAAGACAGAAACAAACTTCATTGTGCTCATGTTCTTAAAGAGTCCTCTTGAGTCCTCACTAGGAAGTGAAAAGGAAAAACACACACCCAGTATCACAGCTAACCATTTGCACTCATCAGGGATCTTTATCATACAGAGTGAAAAAAATCTATTCAAGTGTCAAATATCAACATCATTCCAAGTTTAAAGTGATATTGTTCTGTACAGGTAGTTGAAAGGTTACTGGATAAAAGGATTGCTAGAATATTGGTGACCTAAATAGAATTCACAGCCCAGAGGAGCCAGGAAAGGAGCATCAAAAGAGAGGGAAAAGATGCCAGTGCCACATGGATGGTTTTTGATGCTCTGCAATATTCTGAGAGCTTATTCTGCTTCTGCATAAATCCCACCACTGACTCCAGAATGACCAGAATCTGCTACAAGCAACATTAAAGTCAGATTACTTGGCAAACATCTCTGCTTCCTACAGGGAAAAGATTTAAAAGGAGCAATTTATAGAGACACACCACAGGAAAAGCTACTTGATTGTGTACGTTCAGTTCTACCATAAACCACATTCCCATCCCTGGGTGTGTCTGGAATGGGTATTGCTCATCCAGTGTATGTTGAGTTCCCTGTGTCAAGGGGAGCCTGAGCAGATGCAACTGCTGCTGCATCATCTTCTCACCCCCAAAGAGCAAATACAGCTGAAAGGTGCCCTGGGCACAAAGTCTGAAACACGAAACTGCAGCGTGGGCACTGGGGAGGTGTCAGAGGTGCAACACAAAGTGCAGCAGCCCAAGGGCACGTTGGCTCTGCCTGCTCCCCGGTCCAGGTGACAATGCAGCCCACACTTTTCCCTGAATCCTAAGATAGAGCAAGACAGGAAAAGCAGCAAGTGAACTGCTGCCACCTCATTTTCACTTTGCTTGCTTTGTGAGGTTGTTTGTTGGGTTTTTTTTCCGTCTAGTGTTCAAACAGCAGTAATAGGTACATGTATATCAACACAGTCAAAGCTCTGGGTAGCTTCCCTTATAGGAATAGGGATTGAAAAAAAAATCAATATGAACATGATTATAACAGATCATAAACTTTTAATAGGATGCACTTCACTACAAAAGCATGGTGTAGTTAAGGACTATAATTCATTTTAGGATTCCTTCTAAAGTTTTTTCTTTCATTTCAGTAGAAAACAAAATCTTTTTATAAACACAACAGTCTTCATAGCCCACATTTAATGCAGTTCTGTTTTATTTGCTCAAGGTTTGACCAATATCTTAATTTTCTCTCCTTCTTTCTCCTGAACAGATCTATTTCCTAATGCACCTACTCCAAAACTAGTACTTCCAGGAAAATTAACTGTAACAACTATGGATAAAATCATGTTTTGTTTATATTTCAGGTACTAAACAGCTGCTTCTAGATATTGCTACCAGATGTTTTAGAATTATATGCAACATTATGCTCAATCTTAACTTTTACAAAATTACAGGCTAATAAAAGATGACACTGCTGTAGTCAAATGATTTATTAAAGGAAAAGTCATTAAGCTCCTCTTAAGCTTCACACCCCACTACCCCAAATAACTCGTCATTATGTACATCAGTGAACAGATGCAAATGTCTGTAGCATTTTGAGGTTTCAGTACCATCCCATACACCAATTATATATCCAGATGCCTTTAACAGCCTCATGCACATCTGTCCATCCGAACCTGAGTGTGTGATGATGGCTCATTTCGTGGTTAAACTACCTGCAGGATGACACAAATCTGGGTTTCACACAGTTCACGCAAAGATCAGCTTTTTCTGCCACACAAATGAGCCCATACACAGCCAAGGTAACAATTTACACATTGGAAACACTTCGAATCTGAACCCTGGGATGGTTCAGCAACAGAACATACGAAAAATGTGTTGTGTTACATTCAGTTTGATTTAGACACCTCACTTTCTAAATAATTTAGAAATTGGGACCATTTGTTGTGGGATTTTAGGGGGTATAGGAGTGGCTTTTTTAACAAAGTCTTAGAAGCTGATGACAACCAAAGCAGAGGTGTTATTTTGTACAAGCTCCCCAGCTGAAGTCACAGAGCAGCAATAGCCTGTGGAGCCTTTCCCATCCACAATCACAATAAACACAAGTAACATCAAACAGGAGCCACAGTAATTATAGACCTGAAAACTGTCAGGGATTCTTATGTGCTAACAAAGCCAGGCGCAAATATAGTAAATCTAAATAGCTCCTTTCACTCTTCTAACAGGAAAATACACACATTAACTGGTCCACAGAGTGCTTTAAAAGTTTGTGTAAACCTGTGCCTAGGCAAGCAAATCAAACACTCCACCTCACTGTCCCCTCACATGTAGCAGCAGCAGGTCCTCACCAAGAAGAGCAAATTACCACAGCCTGAAGCCTGTAACAGAGCCCATTAGAGCCGAAGGCACCGGGAAAAGGTCGTTGAACTGTGCTGTAAATCAGGAGCAGGTTCACTTAAGTCAGGGAAATCCCCCTGGGACAACATGGAGAAAGAGAAATACAAGTGCAGAGTGGCTCCAGCTTCATTTTAGTAGTTAAATACCTTATCCTGGAGACAGGAACTTGTGCATGTATTACTTCATCAGTTTATCCTACCATGTAGGGAAAAAGCAAGCTAACACTAGAAAGGAAAAGACAAACAGTGAGGCAGATGAGCCAGAAACGATAGTTTATAACTGTAGATACCAAATCCCCAGTTAATGTACACTAGTCTAGCTCCACTGAGGCCACAGTAGCCACACAATTTACACAGCTGAGCATCTGGCTCTAAATATTTAACTGTTCAGAATTCTAGTGTGCATCCTTGCGTAGCAGAGCTTCTCTGACTAATCACACTAGAGGTAACCACATCTTAAGTGTGTAGTTCTAAATTGAGTAATATTACCATTAATAACAGTGCCTAATTAAGACATCTATAATGTTTTTAATGAGAAAAATTGAAAGTCCTTCTGGAATTTTTCCAGTCAAATTAATTCTGAGGACTTTAGACGTTATTACAAGCAATGTTACAGGAATGAAAATTAGGTCTAAATTAGGACGTGTCACTGTACTTAAAGGCAGGAGAAAAAAAAGGAAACACATTCCATTTCCTCCTTTACACACCATTCTCTGCTATAACATCGCACCACAGGGGAAAATAAAAACACCATTTTGTGGTTTGCTCGAAGTTGCCCTGCATATAGTTATACCTGATGTATCTCTAAGGTCTGCTCATATTTGGCACTTTGCTGTGAGGCTCTTTTTAAATATCACATCAGTATTCTCTTGTGAGCAAGTATTTCCAGAATCTTAAAGTGACAGTTCCTACTGGGCTGATAGAGGCCCAAATCCTTTTGGCTATAATTCATATGAATTATGCTTCTCCAAAGAAATCCTTCTGTGAGGCTGCATGTTTAGGCAGGGAGCACTTGTGGTTAAAAATTGTCAGATCCAGCCTGCCAAAACCGCACAGGAAGGAAGGATCCACACGGTCCTGGATGAAGCTCTGGAGGATGACAACCAGACGTTTCAAAGGCTATCAAACCTGGTGAGTTTTTATTTGTACTTCTGATAGGCCAGTCCTTCCAACTGCTCCATGCACATTCCTGGCTGCAGCTGCTGCTTCTTCGCCACTGCTCCCATTGTAGGAATTCAGCAAGTATAAACACACAAGTCTAGGCCACAGCTGGACCAGGTTACTTTGAGGCTGTAAAGATACTCAATCCTTGCTCTCCAAAACAGCTCATTTGAGCTCTTGCTGTCATACCATTAACGGGAGTTTGAGTGTGTTCAAAAACACACACAGGTTCCAAACCCAAGAGCAAGAGTCAGGACTGGGCTCTGACTGGATTTTACATGAATATCTCAGACTCAATTAGAGGAACTTGAGGTCAATCCCAAAAGTTCAGAAGCATCAATCTTAAGGCATGGATATAAGTTAAAAGAATATTGAGTTACAAACCAAGTATTACCTTTGGGAATTAAAAAAAGCCATTGTAGCTCAAAAAAACACAGGCTTTTGCCTGCCCTACATCATGTGTACGATCCTACGTCTATCCATACACACTTTCACATGTGTATGGATACACACAGCATGGATATGTAGACATTTAACATTCTCCTCACTATGGTACCCAATGCCTTCACATTTCTTCACTCTCCACCATGAAATGCTTCTCTCAGATCATTCTGATTCAAAAAAACAACTTCGAGTTCTGCAATTCATTATGTCTTAATAAAGGCAAACACAACAGTGTGTGTTTCAGGCTGGGCTGTTAATTAGGTGGCTTGTCCTTGAGACAGAGATTGCACAAAAGGCTTTTTTTTAACGCATTGTACTAACACTGAGGATGTTGTCAGGGCTTAGATAATATTTTGAATGGGTTTGCAGCTTACAATGATTAAAGTTGTGATAATAGCAAGGACATTTAGACATATACATGGTCCCTAAAAGCTCAGGGAGATTTAGCCTCTTTTAAATCATAGTATTGTTTACAAAATCCCAGCTTAATTGAATTTAAGGACTCATCAGAGAAAAAAATCTGATTTTTATCTTCTGTTAATACCACAATATATTAAAAGCAGAAAATAAACAAAATACTTATCTGTTATTCATACTTGACAGATATAAATCTTGGATTTTTAGAAATGACATCGCAGTTATTGCTCTCAAATATAATGTCAAAATGATGACTAACTTTAAAAATCAAGCATTTCTTTTCAAGGTCTTGTGACACTCAAATCCTGCATTCCACCTAAAACATACAAGTCTAAGAAAAAAGTGCTTGAATTGAACTAATATACATGTGGATGCCATAAATGCAAATTTACATTTAAATTGTAGTACTCATGCCAGCCATCATTTGCTTCTCACCAAGTGTTTCACATACAGGGGCTTGATGAATAACTAATTCTTAACTATTAGGTTTAACCTTTAGTTTGAATTGTATTATAAAGAAAAATAAATCCATTTGCAGCAGTTGACTGCAAGTCATGTAAGACTTCTAGCAAGTACTTCACCAAGGAGGACTAAGGGCACAACTAAGGAGTGTCATACGTTCCTTTAGGGCTGCACACACACTCCTGGAAAGGAGATCACCAACTTGGGCATGTGGGGAAGTTTGGGCAGGTAACACCTCTCACTGTTCCCTCCTCGGATTAAAACCACAAGCTCTGGGCAAAAGTGACTTTTGAGCCATCTGAGGAGCATCCAGTGCCTGCACCAATATTTCACCGAGAGCTGCTGGCTGTGCTCAGAAGTAGGTAGATGAACACATTATTCCAGTGAAGGGGAAAACTGTAGTAATTTGTCTTTTCATGCAGAAGCAGAGAAGCATTCCTAGCAGACCACCTCCACTCCTTTCTTTGATCACAGCAAACTGCAGACAGCGCTCAAAGAGAACGGGAACCTCATTCTTTCAGCAAGTTTAAAGCACGACAGAAACACTGATCCAGCAATTGCCACATGTGCTACAGGGTTGTCTGACATTGGTTCTCTAAGAATACCAACTATTTCATGTCTTAATTCCCCAAGTGCCTTTGCCCATGAATGCCTATCAGGATGACAAGGGAGGATGAACGTGAAACAAAGGACAACCTGATGACTTCTGTGAGTCCGTGCAAGATGGGGTTTACCCAGCAATGGCAAAGAGCAGCTGAGAGTAATCCATTATCCATCTGCCAGGACTCACACGGATCCTCATATAAAATATGTTTTTCAGTGCCTGATTATCATGATTCAGAGGGCAGGGGGGATGAGGTACAATAAATATGTGAGAAATAAAAAGTTACTGCAAAATAAATCTTTTCTGCTTTTATTCTCAGATTTGTAATCACACAATTTGCTTTAAATGCTCACAAGCAAGTTAATTTAAGCTGCCAAGCAAAGAAAATGACAGAGTACTTCCAGAAAAAAAAAAAAACTCATGGAAAGAGAAAAATATTCTTAAAAACCCATTGATTCTAACCGTATTTTTCTCTTAGTAAAGCATTGATGCTGACAATGTATTTCAGATTATTGAACAGGAACAAAATGACAACAGTCAAGCTTCCCCTTTGGCTGAAGTCATTCTGTTCACCACAAAATCCCTCCCTGAGTGCACTGAAAATACATCTTCATTGTCACAAGGACTCTGCAATGTATCTTTAAAACAAGGACTGCATTCTGGCAGCTGGGTGCACTGCAGAAACAGAGGGATGGATTGCTCATTAAGATACCAATTAATTACTATAATTAAAGTAATTAGTTCAAATAAACAGACTGACTACAAGACTCTTTCCAAGATCCCCCAAACAAGCCATGTTGCTCTGGGTTCTCAGAACCAGGGTCAGTGTGTGCTGATGGGTGACTTGGAGCTCCTGAGCTGGGACTGCAACCTGCTCGGTAAACACTTCCTATAGGACTTTGCCCAAGCTGCTTTCTTGCTTTGTACTTGAGTTTTCCCTGCTCTTAAGTGATATTATCATCTAAATTCTGTGAGAAATCAGGAAAACAAAAATTAGAGATCTAGTAGCATACAGAAAGAGAGGTCCCATCATTATGTCATGTTAATCATGGCCTCCAGAGAGGCAATTCTGCCTTGAGAAACACATCCAGGTGTTTGTGACTGTAATAAACAGCTGTAAAAGGCAACTAAGAGTCACTTTGAATGCAGGCCATCTGTCTGTCCCCATATTTGCATCACCCTCCATTGCATGGCTTCATGCAATTCCCACGCAGATCTGCACTTGCAAGAGGCAGCTGCCCCAGATAATTCCAACCACAGGAGACAAGTGCCCAACATCTCCAAACTCAGCTCACCTGCTCAGAGCTGTGCTTTCAGTTATACCCTCAAAACTAACAAAAGCTCATGGCTTAATTTCTTACTCTTCTAAATGCAGGCATCTTTTGACTAAAAACTTGGTTTTCATCGTTTTTTTTATTTATCAGTTTCTGCCACTCTGGAGCCAACATATCAAAATCCTGCCTGGCCTCCAGCAGTCCATAAAAATCTCACAGCAAATCCTGCAGCTGGAGACATACTGCTGGTACCGTGCTGGGTGCACTAGACAGCAAAAAGAAATAAATGGCTAATGTAAGAAAGAGTATTCATTCTGCAGAGCACTGAGAGGGGTTTTATTATTTTCTGGTTTCTCTCGGTTCATAAAACAATCAAAAACTTTGGAAGGTCTGTGAAAAGCAGAGTTGTTGTTCCCTACAAGAAAACCCAGTTCTAGAGCAATTGGTCTGGGAGATAAACTCCAGAAACCCTGGAGACCTGACTGCAGGACAGTCTGTCAGACAGCAACTGATGCCTCTCAAAGCAGACCGAGTTGATGCTCTGTGTTATGATACCTTTTCTTTTTTTATACAGTACACTAGAGATTTCTCACTATTATGTTTCCAAGCCCCTTCCAGAGGCAGGCTCATTTGATCTTAGGAATCTCTGGATAGGAGAAGCTCATCTTTCCAGTTCACAGACAGGACACAGTCCTGAGTCCCCAGATTGATGCTGCAACTCTGAGATCTTGACACTCATCAACTCACAGACAGATAGATTAAGATTCTTCATTTCCAATATTCTTCTTTCCTGTATTACAAGCATAATGCAGCAGTGAACACGTCAGGTACTACTCTTGGTGGCAAAAAAGAAGTTAATGCCTTCCAAAGTGCAGTTACCCACAAGACCACGCTGACATTTCAGAAGTCAAGAGGAGCTATTATTAGCTGTGTCTAATAATATTGCAAGTTCCCACCCATGGAATCTGTGTGCAATCCTTCCTTGAACTGGCAGCCTTTGGCAATATCACTGCTACATGATTTGAACCAGGCAAGTCTCAGAAAACTGCCACAGCACTGTGTAGCCAGCTTGAAAATACCTTCACTGCTCTAGGGAGATGAGTGATCCCTTTGGAATTGGCTTTTGGAAGAGCAAACTAATGAATCACTAACGGCTTTAAAGCAGACAGAATGTATTGCAACACAGCATGGAGTGCTGCAGAGCCGAAGGAAATCTGTTTACAGTGCTTCAACAGGCACTTCAAATCAAGATGCTCAAGAAGGATGAGGCTGTTAAGAGAGAATTGAGGCTCCAAGTGCCGTGAGTGTTGTTATCCCCACCAGGACCAGCAGCCATTCCCTGGTGCCAGGGCTGGGTTGTGACCCGTGGCAGGTCAGCCAAGCACAGCAAGGCAAGGCACAGCTCAGGGGAGGGTGTCCACATGGAAACAGGGTAAGGGACAGAGCAAGAAACAACCCTGTTCTCCTGGGCCTGCTGGTGCCTGTCCTGCAGTGCTAACAGACATCAGAAATTACTTCTGTCATTCAGACACACTCAGTGCCAACCTCCCCTGAGCCACAGCCTCCTGCAAACCTTGTCACTGTGATTTATGTGATATTTGCTAATGGCACAGGGTTGACACCAAAATTTGCGTTCAAGCCAAAGGTCAGCCTTATGCATATGGTTGGTGGGAAAAGGTACTGCTTTACAGTTCAGATTCTTAGCAGCACAGTCTGAAAAAAAAAGAAGCTAAAATGAAAAAACAATATCAAAGTCCACACAGAGTTTGCTGGGCAAGGGGAAGACCAAGGCTCAAAACCATACTCAAGCTAAGGACACTCAAAGCCATGGCTTTGAGTACACACCCTGCCTGTTTTTTCCCAGACAAAGCTGGGCTGTTACACAAATAAAATGCTTTGGGCCAGAAGTGCAGTCCAAAAACCATGCAAAAAGGAGCATAACTTTGAAGGGAAGACTTGGAACTTTGTCTGGAAAAGACAGCAATTTTGATTCACTAGTGCTGCTTATCCAGTGACTGGTTACATATTTCACAGCAAAGAGTTACTAAATAAGACAGAATACCAATTTATCCCTTCCTTTTCTCCCTCTCTTTTGAAGTCCACTGGTACTACACACCTCCCAGTCCAGCAGCCCTGTTTCAGCACAAAGCCTTGCCAGTGGCACTGAACAAAACCAGAGAGGTTTCATTACAGGGGCTAAGGAAGCTGATCAGATCATTTGCCCATTCACAACAAATATACAAAAAAGAGGCAATTTAAAAGACAAATTTACTATTATGTAAGCAGATCCCTCAAGTTTTGTTGTTAGTGAGATTCATGTAGACACAGCCACAGGAGATGACTACGCGGTGATCCAAGGGACAAGAATATGGGATGAAAAGAGAAAATTGTTTCTCTCTGCTGCACTGGACCAGCATATGACAGGCAGCAGGGTGGTACAAATAAATCAAGGATGGACTATTGTTTACAGCTAAGGAGCTTCAGACCGAAGAAACATCCAAATTCCACTGCAGTTACTGGAAAGTAGTTTTACAAATATCAAAAGTAGCTGTAGCAATGCCAGAGCAGAGCCCTACCCAGCTGCTGCACAGTCTTCCCTCCCTTCCCCAAAGAGGCTCAAGACGAAGGTTTAGCCCAGTCACCTCAGTTAAATCCTACCCTTATTCCCAGAACCTGGCACAGAATTCTGCACACCCTGTACATCTCTGCCTTGTAGGCTGGGAGAGTTGTACTGCCTGTACTTCCCCTGCTTGTAAAGCAAAGGAATGTGCTCACAAATCAACCACAGTTTTATGAGGAAAAGAAGGGAGGCTCTTCAGTTCCCATCATATTTGGAGCCTTATTCAGAGCTGCACAGCCTCCCTGGGAGCAGTGGTGCCATGGGGAGTGCCAGTGTCACAGGGTTGGTGTGCCCTGCCTCAGCCACGCTTCTATATCCATGCCCTGCCCTTCCAGGTGGGTTCCAGCAAGGCTGAGCTCTGCAGCCCTGACTGAACAGGGCACTTACACCACGGAGTTACTCCCTTTCTAAAGTTGCTCACAGCAGTATTACGAGGTGGCTGCATCCAAGCTAAGGCTGCAGCTGGCTGAGGGTTTTGGCAGGAACTTCCCACAGGTGCCTGGGCCTTAGTTCTGTAATGGTGCTGCTGATTTAAAGTGACGCTTCCAGTGAAACTTTACCCTTGGAATACAGACACTGCCCATCAGGCAAGCAAGTACAGACCAGAGTGCCAATTAGACAAGCATAGCTCATCAAATAGCAAAGGTTTTTTGGATGTAGCAGACATCAGCTACAGGCCAATCCCTGAAGAGAGGAAAATCAAAGTTGACTTGCACCTCTACACCAACACCAGGCTGACTCACACACACTGGGAACGGCAGGTTCGACAGTGGAGCTCCGGTCTCGAGGCCTCCGTGCTGCCCAGGCTCCCAAGGCAGGAATCAGAATGCTGGTTTGCTTGCAGTCATTACACATGTACAAGGCAAAACTGCAAAGTAACTGTTTTTCCATTTTTGTTTTCTATTTGGTGTTTTGAAAGGTCAAATGTATTTGCACTCTGCCGTGTTGCCTTTATCAGTGCTTAAACTCGAGCACTGCCAGACGAACCACGAGTCATACAAACACCCCAGAAATAGTGTCAGAAGCAGATCCATTGTACATGAATTTTCTGCTCAGTTGTCAGGGGAGGATTGTTTCTGTTTTAAGCATAGAAGAACCTGAAGAAAACTAACAGCTAGTTTGCAAATGTGCCTGAAGCCAGGTTCTCTTCCTTTTAATTGTTTGCTCTTCAGCTGGCCTCTAAGAGTTGTCAGAAAAATAAGAGAAAAGGAATAAGTCTGTGAAATTATATATTAGCAGAAGTGGTAGGAGAGGGGAAGTCACATAATATCTGACAAAACTTTGGAGCATTTATCCCTCATAACAGTTGCTCCACTTCAGCAAGACATTGCCCAGCTTTTCCTGGTAGCTCCCTTGCTTCATATTTATTGCTAGAAAGCCATAACAGAGTTGTCCTTCCCCTCTGGGGTTCTCTGGCCCTTTCCTACCTTTCCATTTTCTCTGGGACACACTTCCATCAGTAAGCAGTGAAAAGCATGTTGGTGTTACACAGGGGACATGTGGCAAGCTACCTTCCTGATACGCATTAAACAGCTTCAGAGAGTTAAAGAAGTGACGTGCAAACAGTTTCAAAAGAAATTGCAATATGGTCTCCTGCAACAAAGGTTGGTTTGGATAACAATTTATACCCAGTGTATCTTCTGCTCTCTCCCTTCCCATTCCCTCCCCATCCAGCTACTCAATTAGAGGAATTTATGTCCTAAGTTTTATTTCATCTGTGTGGTAACAAGTTTCCCAAAGCATCAGTAGAATGGATTTAATGATCACGAACACAATGTCAAAGCAGTAGAGATAAATGTTGTCCATCAAGACATAGAACAAATGATAATAAAACTCCACCAAAACATGAAATGTAGAAGAGAGCTCTGTGGCAGCTAATGAATGCTGGAAACAGATATGAAGTTTTACAAAGGATTAAATTTCCTGCTTCTCACAAACCAGCATGCTGATATACACAAATCTGCATAAAACAGTATCACCATTTCCTGGTGCCAACAACTTCAGATGCAGATATGAGCAAGAGCTCTGGATATGGGTGTCAGCCTAAGCTCTCAGGCAAGATTGTGTGTAAATGAAGACGCAGAAATCAGGCAAAATCAGACTGTGCTCCATTCCTGTATACATTTGTTAACTGTGTCGCAAATAGAAAAGGCTGCTTTCCAAATCCTAACAGCTGCAAAAAGTTACAGAACATTGAATACCATTTTGTTTGTCTTTTTCCCTCGGTTTTGCTTTCCCTTCCATTTTTGTGCTTTAAGGTTTGCTCTTCTTTCTTGTGTTCCTCAGTCAACCAACAAAAAGGAGAAGAAATTCAGCAGCTCTGTCAGCATGTTTATTAACAAATCACTATCCCAGCACTTCTGGCTCCAGGAGATCACCAACTTAACACCATTGTTGGGGAAGAGAAGATAAATTAAATTCTCTTTTCCACATGCACAGATAGAACTAGAGTGCCTTAAGGGACTGAGGGAGAAAGGAATAGGGGGATATGAACATACCAAGAAATGCCCAAGGTTTGGGCCAGATACACAAGTAGTGACAGTACAACATTTAGAGTTGCTTACCACATTAGCCAAAGGTTATACATTAACCCTGCACTAACTCTGGGCAATCTGCAGATTACCCAGTGAAAACATGACCTGTGTAAAATGTTAAAGGAAAGCAAGTCCTTAGGTGTGTCTGGTTCTCTCCATAGTGCAGGAAAACCCCCATCATCTTCTCCTCCATCACCAAAAGAAAACATCTACAAGCATCAAGAAGGTGGATGGACTCTTGAACCCCATCTAAGACAAGTCAAACCACAACAGTAAAAGTTATTCACCATTTCTCCCAACACTAATAGTTCTGGAAGAAAGTCTGAGTATAAAAACTGAAAGCACTCAGACTATCTGAATTATTTTAAACAGATGGAGGAGAAAAGAGAAAAAAAGTAAATTGAACAAGGAAATTACAGGAATGCTGATGCCTCCAGTCAGCCTGGAGGTAAGGCAGAGAGAACCACTCATGCTGTGCACGATGGCTTTTTATTCCTACATATCCCAGCTAGACTCCACAAACACACAGCATGCAGAAATCAGAAGTCAAGAACAAGTTGGAGAAACAATTCTGTTCAGGTTCAACATGAGTTATTGCAGACAAGTCAGTTTGTTTTACCCAAACTACTTCACCCACCCCATAATCAATGTTTAGCTCCCATGCACAGCAAGAAACGGGTTCTGTGCTTGTGTGCTTTTGACTCCTGAAGGAAAAAAAGCTTTGAAAATTGTATTCTTGTGAAGCAAGTGCGAGAAGACTGAATCCACATTTCAGAGAGACAAACACACAGAAAGAGGCAGCTGTTCTACGAAGTCAGACATTTGCTTTCAATAGTCCATACAAATCTAGAGATTCCCCTGTTTTGGGCATGTAACAAATGGTCCATCCATGTGCCCCAGTCCTCCCAGGAATTCAAACATTTAGGTGCATCTCACTAACAGTGACTTTAGGTCAGCCACATCCCATTTCCAGAAGCTAAACCTCAGAGTGAAACAGCCGTGACCAGCAGCTCACCTCCTGCCAGAGCAGGCCAAGATTTGGCAGCTCTGCCTCCTCCAAACTGAGGAAAGGAAGGAAGATGGGAACCTCTATCAGTGCAATATTCTGCCACTGAGGCTGTGCCTCCTGTTGCAGTGGAAAAATGCAGCATCTCTCTCCACCCAAGCACTGGAGCATAGTTGGCTGTGTATTATCTGTCCCCGTCTTCTACCCCAAACTGGTTTGGTCTCAAATGCCTTGAGTATAAATAGCACTGCCAGCCTCATCCTCCTCCTCCTCTGCTCCAACTGATCCTTGGGCCAGCAGCCATCACAAACACCAGCTATGAGCAAGCACACTCCTTTTCCTTATACCTAAAGAACTCTCTGCAGTTATGATTATATTTTATCTTATTAGTTTCCTCTATATGCAAATAACTACTGTACAGAGATAGGCAGTTCCTTGGCAAATCATAATTAATTACATTCTTGAAAGTTGGGCAGCAGTATTAAAATAGTACTGAAAATACCACCCTCCCATTGGCCTAAAGACAGAATTTATTCTGGGCTCCCTCCAATCAGAATTAATCTTTCTGGAGTACAATGAAGTGTCACCACTGAATCAACACCAGCAGCCCAAGTGACAGCAGCCAACATCATTACTCAGCTAAGATAACAGACCTCAAGTCATTGAAACAGGCAGATGTTGGAGGCTGTCTCCCATTTCAGAATAATGTCCCTGTCGTAACTGAGCAGTTATTTTAGGGAAGCAAGGATAAATTCATTACCATTTGTAGGGTGCTCAGATATCACAGTAATAGAAGCCGTGTAAGCATCCCAGTAGGAGCACAGTAGGAATGCACATGGCACTGACACCAACCATCCCTCACCCAGATAACACAGACAGGGGCAATGCAATCAATCCACGTCCACTGGAGACCTGCTCCTGTGCTGGTGGGAGCAGCAGGGCTTGGCTATTGCAAACACAGAAAACTGAAGTTGAGAGATGTGCAAGACCAGAAGTAATTCCCACAAGAGACAAAATTTCATTATTTATTCCCAGCACCCTTATCTTGCTTCCTGGTAACATTGAATCTGAACTTATCAGCTGCTCTTTAACCAGATTACAATAATCAATACCCTCAGCGCACAAAATGCCACACTTCGTGCATTGATAACTAAACTGCAGAGATCAACAATTAGGGAAAACTATTGGCCACATTTTAAACCGCAGATTGTATTCTTGTTTATCATTTTTAAAGGATATCTTTTAGTTAAAGGCATTAGAAGAAAACAATTTCAAGACTAGAAGCAGATGTTAGAGCCTTATCTGTTCCCAAAGGGCAGTGAGTGTGGGTGCAAGGAGATGCAATTCCCATTACTCCAGGCTTTCCTGACCATCCCTACAGCTTTGTTCCCCCAAACAATGACTCCTGCAATGATATTGCCACATTCCACGTGGAGTTCAACAGGGCCAAGGGCAAGACAGAGAACGGATCGAGAGTGTTCAAGGCCAGGTTGGTCAGGGCTTGGAGCAACTTGGTCTAGTGGAAGGTGTCCCTGCCCATGATCTTTCAGGTCACTTCCAACCCAAACCGTTTTATGATTCATTATTAAAGCAAGATGACCAAATATGCACCTGACTGCTTTAGTGTTCAGGTCAGAGCTGTGTATCAGTCGATTGACAGGAATATCAATATTCATAAATCAAGATTTATAGAGTTCAGAGTCCAGTTAATTCAATCAGATCATGAATTATGAAAACAAACATTTTGGAAAACAATAAAACCACTTTGCCTGACACACAATAGAGCCTTCAGGTAGCAGGCTAATACAAATGCCCAGAGATCAAAATTGATTTTTATGTGTTGTTCTATTTTAATGCCATTCTCGTTTATCTTTACCCACAGGTATTTTCATTTTGCATTTCACCTGAATAAGGATGGTAGATAATACCCAGGACTTCCTGGCACTTGCAAGACCAGTTATCTAATCTTGGCAGAAGGTCAAGCTGAACACCTTTTAATTTGGCCACTTATCTCACTGTACAGAATAAACCTGCAGCTGAGATATCCATTCTTGCTGCATAGAGCACTTGGAGCTGCTCAGCTTCCTCTGACAGAGCTCTGAAACAATGGCTTTAATGGGGAAGGAAATGCCCATCCAATTCTGATGCCTAATTCCAGCTCCTTTCACTGAGGGAGCAAAGTACCAGATGCTCTGGATTTCCTGCTTTGTCAACTCCAGCGCAGTGCAATGCTCAGTTCTCACGTGTTGATATAAGCTGCTTGTTGTCTGATAAAAGGTGGTTCCTCAGGGAGAACGCAGGGCTGTCTCTAGAGAAGTGTATAAATACACCTTATTTGGCAGGAGAGGAACTCAAAGCAAGTCTGTCTAAGGGAAAATGTAAGATCTTGGGAACACTGGTCCCAGGATTTTCTCTGTTCCCAAGTAGTTGCCAACATTTGGCTGAAAATTATAATGTAATTAGACAGAAGAAAATTATAATAGGCTAAGGAAGAGGAAATTTTATATGATATCTCCCTGCCTCTATCCTTATATGCTGGCTCTGTAAACTATAGATCATACTGCTAATTCAGGCATGCTGAGATAGCTCCCTTTATACAGTAATCCCGTGGACAACTGCCAGTTTTTATTTCACTCTTAGGGTTCAAAATCCCCTGCATTTGACTCTGGCACTCTATTGACAACTTGCAGAGAAACCCAATTTCAAGTTATGCCAAGAAAATGAAAAGAGATTAAGTGTCTATAAAGTAGATGAGCCAATTATCAGCATGATAAGTGCTTTGTAACATGTTTGGGGTTTTTTGCGCCACAGCAATTTGAACAAAACCCAATGTGTCAACACTTTCGTGGATTGATGTGAATCAATACAAGAAGTTATTCATGCTCTGTCTGCCTGTGACACAGATGTGCTCCTATCCTTGTGGCAGACAGCCATTAGTGTACAGAAGCAGGGCTACCTCAGCCGTGTTTCCAGCCAAGTTTGTCAACCTTACCTTGGAGCAGGAAAGGAGCTCTCACACTCCAGCCCAGCAGAGGAGAGAGGTAACCAAGAGCAGCCTTCAGCACACAGACAGGAACAGCTGAGGTCACCTGAGCTTACAGGTACAGAGATTTGCAGGTGAGCACCTCTCCTCCTACATTCCACTTGTATGTACACATATTTCTTTGCATACAGCCACCTTAACAGTGCTGTGACCTTTTTTTCAGCATTTTGAGTCCTGGTTACACAAGGTCCATCTGCCATGATTACTCAAAAGCCAAAAACGTCTGCAAACTTTTAGGAACCCACTAGCTGCCTGTGCTGTTAACACAGCCTTCGTACACACAATAATGATTTGCTCTTCATTACATACCAAGCTGCAAAGCCTTTGGGAATTCAATATTAACTTTTAGAAATATATGCCATTACTACTAAGGAATTAAGCATTAGCTGTTCACAGCAAGAGAACAAAGTAGTTTAGACGGAAATAGGTATCATCAGTGGTTTGCTGGGGGTTTTTTTGATTTATTTGAATGATAGTTTGGGGAGTAGAACCTTTATCAAATGGAGTCTAAGGAATCTTAGGTAATAAAATCTTATTCATTTCAAAGAGCTTCATATAGGTGTCCAAATTTCAGACACTTCAAAAGCTTGAAGGTGGATGTTCAGTTTCCTAAGAGCAAGGCCCATAGGGATACCAAATTAGACATCCACATATGGGCATTCATAGATATCAGAAGTTATTTAAACACCCTAATCAGCTTTTCCAAGTGGCTAGAGATACTGAAAACTGCTGTGTGCTGAAAAGATTCACCTCACTCTTAATAACTCATATTTATTTTAGTCTGTTCATAACAGTTTTAACCAGCTCCACCAAACCATATCCTAAAATCCTTCTTTTTTTCTCTAGCCAAGAAAATTAATGGTGCAAAACAGCAGAATATTGGATAAGATAGTAGTGGAATGAGTTCCCTTCACATGAAACAGCAAGGCTTTCAAAGAATTAGATTCTTCCATTTGACAGAGAATACAGTCCACATCACACACCAAAAAACAATAAAAAAGCAGTGGTGGGCAAATTTCCAAGACCTTTGAATAATGAAACAGTGGTTAATAAAGCAAGTCTTATTTTTCTCTCCTCTTTGGCATTTAATATCCTACTGATTTGTGTACACTAACATCGTGCTAGCTGCAGGACACATGAAGTGACAGAAAAACACAGCCTCCCATCTGGGCTGGCCCCATCCATCTGGTGATTAGGGCAGGGCACAGTGCAACCATATGGCCGTGATCAAGGACCCACTAATATCATCCCGAGTTAACTGGGAAGTGCTACAGCCCACTTAGTCTCCTAAGGATGATAAATGCCTCTCATTCTGGCTCTCCTCCCCAGTGGACATGGTAGATTTGTCTTTTTGCCTGCACAGATGAACCTCTAGTTAGAATCACAGAATATGCTGAGTTGGAAGGAACCCACAAAGGTCATCGAGTCCCAGTCCTGGCCCTGCACTGGACAGCCCCAAGAGTCCCACCCTGTGCCTGAGAACATTGCCCGAACACTTCTTGAACTCTGTCAGGTTTGGTGCCGTGACCACTGCCCTGGGGAGCCTGTTCAGTGCCCAAGCAGCCTCTGGGTGAAAATCCTTTTTCTAATATCCAAGCTAACCCTCTCCTGACACAACTTCAGGCCATTCCCTTGGGTTCTGTCACTGCTCACCACAGAGCAGAGATCAGTGCCTGCTCCTCCTCTTCCCCTCACCAGGAAGTTGTAACTGCACTGAGGTCTCCCCTCAGTCTCCTCTCCTCCAGGCTGAACAGAACAAGTGCCCTCAGCCACTCCTCATATGGGGCTCAGGGCCCTTCAACATCTTCATTGCCCTCCTTTGGACGCACTCTGAAAGTTTGATATCTTTGTTACATTGTGGTGACCAAAACTGCCCCCAGAAGGAGAGGTGAGGCTGCCCCAGTGCAGAGCAGAGCAGGACAATCCCCTCCCTGCCCTAGCTGGTGATGCTGTGCCTGATGCCCCTCAGGACACCAGGCATTCCTGGCTGGAATGCCAGTGATACACACAAAAAAAGTTAATTTTGCCCCTGTAACTGTCCATGAAACAATTTAAAAACCCCACTAACCTGACCTTTCTGCTTAAAGCTCTAAATGAAGCCCAACTCTTCCAGAGTCATAGGAACTCTTATACCTGAGGCCAGAACCCTGACACGCAGCACATTGGTGCAACCCAGCAGCTGAAGATTAGAGATGCAACTCCAGCAGGGATGCAGGAAGAGTAGAACACTGAGAGCTCTGTTCTCTGGCTTGCTTTTACATATTAATGGAATGGGAAGAGCCTGCTTATCCAGCAGCAAACAGGAAGAAAGGGAAAGGCAGAACTTCATGTCTCCTTGAAGAGGCACCACTGTTGCATTTACATAGTTCTAAGAGTTCCTGTTGCACTGCGCTGTTGAGGAAGCTTTTAGAAATACTAATTTCTGGTTGCCAAGACACTAAAAACCAAGCCAATAACCCCCAGGGGACCATGGCACAAATATTACCTGGGCTAAAATAACCTTTTTGAAGTCCTGATCATCAGAAACAGAAAGTAGGTCCCAACATATCACCTTAAATTGAAAGATTGAGTCCCAAAGGGAGACCCAAAATGGAGTTTAATTGCTATGCCATAACTGCAAGAACATTTTAATTTCACTTATCTCCTATAACACCCCTGCTTAGCAGTAAGGGCTGTGGTCAGGTCCTGTGTAGGATATTTTTAGAGGTTGGAGCTGTTGCTAAAAGCCATCCTAATTCACTAGTGCCAACCTTCCCTCCAAGGTAATATTTGATGAATAGGGCAGCACGAGTGCTGGAATGGCTCTGTGTGTTGGGACACCCCACCTTGTGAATGAGATACACACGTGAAAGATCTTTTTTGATCTTTTTAGCCAAAAATGATGGCCTGGAACTGTGGGGAGCAAGTGTCAAAATGCTCAGCAATGCAAATAATTATAGATAGTAATTGGCTATTGAGTTTGTCTCCCATTTTTAAAGCATTTTTACAACCAATATAGCACAAGAGTCATAGGATTTCTCCTCTAGAACTCTCAAATAATAAGACCTACAGCAACATGATAGAACAGGGAAACACTTGGTCAGAATTTGAGCATAATCTGTAGTGTTATATCAACAGACTTGTGTGAGCAAGATTTGTCTTTTTTCCCGAAGCTGTTACATTTCTTTTGCTTTCAGTACCTGGGCTCTTCCTTTCAAGCTGTGCATGGAGCCCTCTTCTGGAGAAATTTGAGCAAATAAAAGCTTAAGAATGCAGCAGTGTGGGCTCTGCGTTAGGGGAAAGAGTTTGAGGTCTAATTTTCCCTTTTCACTCTAATGACAAGCTTGTAAAATCTACACATTTTTCCAATACAGTTAGTTGCAACCGGTGAAACATGACAGTTCTGGTTAAAGCTATCAAAAATATGGGGATTTTCCTCATTTTGTAAGCTTCACTTACAAATTTCATTTTGAGTCATCAGTCTGCATGAAATGCACAACATACAAAAGGAAGCCTGTGAACAACTTTTGTTTTAAAGCAAATATTTTGTATATAGGCTTTAGAAAAGAAAGGAAAACATTTGCAAAACACACAGACTTTTAAATCTATCAGATCAGAGCATGTATTTACTGCTTACTGTACCCCGTATAGTGAACTGCATAAGCTACCAGAGTACATTTAGTTTTTATTGTCAGCTTCAGATCAATAAAGCTGTATATTATAGTTATGCTTTGGAGTTTTAAAGGTGAGTGTGAATTAAATGATTACTTGAAACAACTTTCTCAGTTATTCCAGCTAATGTTCCGTTTTCCTCTTGGTGAAAACAGGACAAAGAGTTGGTAGTAGTGTAGAATAAATCCCTACAAGTGGAAAAATTAATTTATTGCCCACCTGTTTACCACACTTTTTACAACCATATGTAATGGACTGCTTTGTTGATATGAAAAAGTGATCCCTCATTCTTATCCTTGTAATACCTCAAAAGGCAAATTTTTTTGTGCTTAAAAAATGCAGCTGAGTTAGAGGCAGACCAGGAAAACACAAAACCAAAGTTACTAAATTTAGAAATCATCTGTTAATAAAACATAAATCTTTTACAGCTCATGTTCTTATGAGCATAAGAGAATTTCCTAGAACTTTTTTCCTACACTGTAAACTCTGCTATCACTGCATTGAAACTAAGTTATTACTGTCTTCTACTGCTACAGAAAGTATTGCATTACTAGATTGCTACTGCTTAGAAAGAATTCTATCAAGCTTGAGCTTTTCTGGTTCCACTAGCATTGCATTATGTGAGACATTCTTGCTACTCCTAAGGGAGAAAAAAAGAAAACTTGCAGAAAAAGATCCCCAAATGTGTTACAACCACTACACAACCAGATGGCTGCATTTGTTTAATATGTTGTTTCTCACATTCTTCTGTTTACTTTTCCTGTCACATGAAAGATGTGCATGTGGCGTGTCAAAGGGAAAAGCCAAACAGCTCTTCAGAAAATCCCATTTCTTTCCCTAGCATGCCACCAACTCCAATTCATACTTCAAGCTGCCAATACTCAACCACCTAGACCTGAAGACAGAATTACAGGCACTTCCATATTATAGTCTGATTCATTCCCCAATTCATTAGCTCTCAGACATGATCTATAAAGTAAACTTGGAGATGCATTAGCTCACAAGGTAGAGAGAGACATTGCCAGATAGAGCTGTATACGCTAATCAAAAAGGTGGAGTGCAGTTTAAGCACTCAAGCTGGAAGCAATGGTAAATAAAGCACCGCAAGCTCAGCCCTGCAACACACCAGAACTCAGCCCAGCCTGGGCAGAAACTCTGAAGTATCACTGGAAGTTATCAATAAAGTGCACAATAAAGCTGGTTTCAGAACCAAGACTCTGCACCTTGTCAGGATTTAAGTAGACTAATGTTAAAAAACAAGTCAGCTATATTTAACAGGCCTTAGAACTCCGTCCTCTTCTATCACATACGTGCTGCTTTCCCTACAAGGGATGACTAAAGAAAACCCAAACTCAAGCTGATTAATTCAGTGGTGTGTTAGAGAAGCTGTACCCAAAAAAAAAAAAAAAAAAAAAAAAAAACACTAAAAAAAAAAAAAAAAAAAAAAAGACTGAAAACAGAGAGAAAGCCAAGCAAAGCAGATGGGAGCTGTCAAAGCCAAGATGAGAGAGCAGCAGTTCAGTCCATCCACAGGTTACCTTTCCACTGTCTGTGCCCTCTCCCCCAGCCCCCCTGCTCCCCGGGCACTGCCTCCCCACTGCCAGCTCCGCCAGCCCAGCTGCCTGCCCACGCTGGACCCAAGCCCACTCGTGACAAGTTCTCCTCCCCAGGAGCCCTCTGGGTATGCCCAGCCCACCACGGGACAGTGCCCAGCCCCCCCGGAGCAGCAGCTCGGCCGCTCGCCCCAGCCCGTCCCGGCAGAGCCAGGAGCTGCCCCCGGGCGCACCGCGGAGCCCCAGCCCGGGCTGGCACAGCGTCCCTGCCAGGAGCCCCGCATGTGGCACCAGCACACGCTGCTCGGCACCAGCCCCGTGGCCGGAGGCAGCTGCTTCCATTCGTTCCGCTCCCGGAGCAGGATTGTCATCCCGAACCCACCCCAATGCCTGTGTGCTTGCTCACTCCCAGTCAGTCCCCGGCCACCGAGCCTCCCGCTGGCCCCAACTCCAGCCACCCGCGTCCGTGCATCTACTCCTGATCGGCTTAAACCGGGACCGAGATATCCTAACCTTGATCCACAGCCTGTGTGCATTCAGTTCACCCTCCTGCCTCCTGCTCACACACTGTAGCTCCCCTCAGCAATAGAGCTCTCCCAATGATGATCCCTCACCATTTTTCTCCTTCTCACCCAGTTTTGGATCAGCAGACCAAACGCCTGCTGGAGATTGCAGTGGCACAGACACGGGGGCTCAGGCTCAGCGTCCCGAGCACTTGTTTGACACCATAACCCACCAACCCTCCAAGGGTTAACAAAACCTCTCCATCGCGAGTCAAAAACGAATCAACTTTTCCCCCTGCTCGGTGCCGAGGATCTCAACCCACTGCCACTAAACGCAAGTTTACGGAGCCCCTAAGACAAAAGAAGGGAGAATGCCCTTAAGCTGGACAACAACAAAGGATTTCCAAACCTCCCCTGAGCTTCCCAAAAGTGAGCCCTGTAAGGGCAGCGAGAGGAAGAGAGAGTGACCAGGAGGTGCTGAGGAGTCAAACCCAGCGAGTCCCCGCGGTTTGACAGGCAGCAGCAGCGGGGCTTTGGCGGCTCCGTGTTTTTAAGGCTGGCTGTTTTTTCCTCTGCTTTCTGGCAGAGGGGGATCTCTTACATTTAATAAGAGAAAGGCTACATAGCAAGTCACTAACGGAGTATTACACATCTATCAAGAGAGCACGGGGAAGGGAACCTTTTGCAAGGTCTGATTTTATTTTTCCTCCATATTTCCCCCCCCCCCTATTCTTTTATAAAAAAAAAAAAAGCAATAAATAACGTGAGCTGCCTGTAAAAGCCTATAAACCTACTACCCGGCACAAGCCACAGAGGAGAGAGGCAAATCAAAGTTGCAGCATTTGATATGACAGAAAATATTGCCGCTGCAGCTGCAACAGAGACACTTGAAAGATTCCCCCCACCACCCTTCCTGAAGGGAAACAAAAAAATGCTATATATCACACGGCAAATTGGTTGTAATTGTAAATCAAGGGACTATGAGATTCTACATTCCTAGCGACTGGCTTAGAGCAGAGATCCTGCATCTTTAAACAGTAATTCAAGCAATGTATAATTACTCAGAAATCAGAGCTGAATTACAAATACTTCCAAATCCAAATGCACAAAAGCAGAAAGATGAAAGAAAGCAAGGAAAAAACACAAATTTCTTACCTGGGACAGCAGAAAAGACAGAGTAAGTTGAGTTTTGTGCTGCATTTTGCCAGACTAGAAGGTACCAGAGGCTTTTTCATTCATGCACTCGGCTGCACTGAGCATATTTTCACTGTGAAACAGCCTTTGAGAAGAGACTCTGCCTTGAGAGCCAGCCAACTTCCCAAATAGATCAGCAGCATCATCACTAAAGCATTGGATAGAGTCTGATGACCAGAACCAATGGCTTTACAAGGATGATTTCTTCACAAAGCATCCCCATTTTGCATCACACATATTGGGCAAGCACCTCTACAAACACAGCACCTTTAGAAAGCCTTTTGCTTTGGTGTATTCTGTGTTTAGTTTCAGTCTAACACATCATGCTTTACAGACCTCAATGGTATTTTCCCTCTTAGAGAATGGAATTGCTCAGAGAGAAATAAGAACAACTCTGAGCACCACTGCAAAGAGATTCTCTTTATTAAAATGTTAATAAGGTACACTTTGTTTTCAATAAGCCAAAAAAATGACCACTGCAGGTTTGGTTACTTCCAAGCCTTAGAAGAAGAACACAGTGAGATTTTTCAGTGCAGTAGAAATACAGATCATATTTTGTGTTTTCCCCTCAATCTCACAAATCACAGTGAAGACAGATCCATTCTAGCCTGCAGAAAAAATCCATCATAAGGCAATAGATTTTATTAACTGCTCAGGTAATGGCAGAATTGGCTTTTAATTCAACAGAGTAGAATCTAGGGCAGAGTTTCAAAGGAGCATGTCCTTCAATTACAAAAACTTTTCCCGTGTGAACAAGGGGACCTGATGTCTCAAGGACCTGCTTCCTCTGGATTGGTTATGTGGCAACCCAGCAAGCAACAGAGAGAGATGGACCAAAGATTAGGAATGAATTCCCCTGCCTGCATTTCCAACGCCACCTCTCTTGCCACTCCCCATTATCACGACGCTCCAGTCCTTTTTTGAGTTATCTTCTGGCAGTCACCAAGGTTACTTAGCAGTTCCCTTCCCCCATTTTTAGAAGGATCAAAAGTCTCCTCAGCTCTCATGACTGATGTTTTTCCCATGCTTGCTTCATCCAGCAGAACCAGCTGCCATCCCTTTCTGCTCTGCCCCACCACGGGTGGCTGCTGTGCTGGTGGAGATGAGAAGGAATGTGGGGAGGGAAAGGCAGGTAGGCAGACACGAAGGGATAAAGGAGCTGCCAACCACTTTGAGCTCCTGAGCATCAGCAGGAGCTTCCAGCTGTGAATAATGTTGCTTGATACAACCACTGCTACTCTACAGCTCACAGCTTACATCTTCCTTTACTTACCCCCTGGTCCAAAACTGAGGGAAAACACTGTCCTTCCAAGTCTAAGCCCTCACATGCAGCAGTAACTCTGCTCCAGCACCTTCATTACACATGAGTCTAAATTAGTACTCAAGATGGAATAGAATCCAAACAAAACCCAGCAGGAACTACCAGTAGCAATAATAATGCTCTACATAACCACAAAAGGTTCAACACTTAGACATAAAAAGAGAAAAAAAAGCAGCAGGTAGGTTGATTTCTTTTTCATTCTTTCCTTTTTTAGGCAGAAAGCCAGCTTAGCAGGGTAAAAAAGAAAAGCCTTAGAGTCCTTTATGATTAGAAATCAATGACTAACCACCTCCCATTTCTCCTTCAGGGAGCCAGCTTGCCACCAAGTGTAAATCTCAGCCTCAAGAGAAGCACCTAGGAAGTTTATAAACCAGGTTTGGTGGGGTTTATAGGGCATATCCCCCAGAAAACAGCACCAGCTGTACCACAGTGTGCACAGCCTTTGTATGGGGGCACTGGGATTTGGACACTCAACCCTCCAAACAGGGACCAAACAGCTGAGTGAGTTACCAGACCAACCAGAAGTAGGTGGTGACTGAAAGAAACAAAGGCATGTCTGCATCCTGTTTGACAGGAAAGGGACCCATTTAAAAAAAATTAGAAGTCAAGTCATGGGGCATGATGATTCACTGCAACATAATGCAACACGAGATTTGAGCCAACGTGAGAAGTTATTTTCTGTACAAGACACAGGATGGCTATTGGGGCCACCCCGCCACAGAGGCAGAGAGGGGAATGGGGAGCTTGAGGTGTTCCCAGTGGTCCCACAGGCTCCAGGAACACGGCAATCCCTGGAGCCAAGACATCCCTCCCCATCCAGAGGGGCCAGGCACCACAACCCAGCACAGGGCAGGGCCTGCCTAGTCGAGGGGCCCTACAAGCCGAAAGAGGCCACGTACACAGCCCTTTGCCTCCAGAAACAGCAGTGACCCTCTAGCAGCAATTAAAAAGAGCATTATTTAAAAATAAATAAATAAATAAATAATATCACCAACCTTTTACCTGCAGTCCCACAAAGTTTTCATCCTGCTGCAGCCTGTCCCTCCTGCTTTGGTGTCTACTCACAGCTGCTCTTACTTGTCCCCCAAAGGGGCAACTAATGGTTCCTGGAGGGGTGATAACCATTCCTGAAGGGGTGATTAACCATTCCTAGAGGGGTAATTAACCATTCTTGGAGGGGTTAAGCCTTGACAGGCCTTTGCCAAGCCCCAGCACAACATGGCGCCTCAGCATGAGGGCGGCTGCACCCACCCCAGCGCTCACCCACGGGCTCTGTTGGCGCTGGGAAATGGCCCGTTTGGCGCTGCTCATCCCAGCTGAATTCCAGCACACCACAGCCCTGGGTGCTGGGGGTTACTGGGGTTAACTGGGGACCCCCGCAGCGGAGGTGGGAAGCTGCTACAACCAGCCGCTGGGGCCCAGCAGAAGGGTTTGCCCCCTCGCAGGTGGGCTCCCCGCCCTACTGTGTCTTCTAGGGTCAGGAGCAGAGTCTTCTCTGCTAATTAGCTGATTAATGAAGAGCTGCTTGGCTATTAATTAGAAATTAATAGTTGGATCCTCAGTCTGTCTCAGCCTCAGATGACAGGAAGCGGTTCAGACTCTTTGAGGAGCTGGAGAGGAGGCGAGACTGCAGGTGGTGGGGGGTGGTCGCTCCCTAAGCCTCACCTTGAAGCAACTTTGCCGCACAAATGAAATGAAGATGAGGGACCATGGAGCCACAGGGACAGAAATAACACCCTCAGGTTTAGGGCACGGTTAAAGATAAGGGTCCAGACCTCCCCTTTTAAAGTAAGCTGTGCTTCTCTTCCCTGCTGATGCAAAATGTGGAGTAAGTTTAGGCAGTGACTGAGACAGTCTTGGTTTGTGAGCAAAGAAAGCTCTAACCAAGACCTTTTCTGATCCAAATCTGTGTTAACTGATGGGTGTAACACGCTCTTCTGTCTTTAGATGCAAGATGCCATCATTTTCACTTATAAAATGTGTAGCAACTTGACACCTCAGCTCAGTCCCTCTCTGGTCACAGGGGTCAATGCTGAGCTGAGGCTGATGTGAACAGTAGGAATTGCCTACAACACATGAGGAGTGTTCAGAGATAGACCCATCAGCAGATGAGGGAGTGGCCGTAGGCTGCCAGAAATGCCTTTTGGCCTTCAGAAGTTTTGCCCTGCCTATTTTGTAAAAGCTGAGGGTTAGCTGCTATGAATCTATCAGAACAAGGGAAGTTTAATTTCCTATCGAAGTGAATCACGTAAGAAATCTGGACGTGAGAGAGATGGGCTAATTTCCCCTGCCATGGAACTGGCAATCCGTACATTCCTGGCTGCTTCACCACACTGCATTTTCTTTAAGCTTGGAAAAAGTTTTTAGCCCCGGGCAACAACTGGGAATGCAACAGCTTGAGTGGTGCAGATCTAGATCAGGAGGAATAAAAAGAGCACATCCCAATGTGGGAGCATAAAGCAGTCCAAGACAACTCAATCTCATCAGATCACATCTGTCCCTAAAGAACAGGTATAGTTGAATTTCTTTGAGGGCAGATGGGCCAAGCATGTAGTGGAACAGAAATTCAGCCAAGCGTAATAATGCAAAGAGTAAGCTTAACTGCAGCCTGTTTCTGTTCAAGAGGTGTCTGGATGTAGCACTTGATGTGTTGGTTTAAGGGTGATTGTGGTGGTGTGGGTTGATGGTTGGACTGTTGGATCTTGAAGATTTCTTCCAGCCTTGGTGATTCTGTGATTTTACATCATCTTTGTTATTAGCAAAATCCATGCTAGTTGGGGCTTTCTGAAATCCTTCTGGGTTCATTCCAAGAATGGCCAGAGAACAGAGGAAAGCAATGCTGACCTGCTGTGTCCATCAGGTCTGGCACGTCCCTCCTGCTGCTCCTGCACAGTCAACACCACTTCCCAAGGATGAGAAGTTGCAGCAAACATACCTGGGTAGAGCTGGAGTGAAATCCCCTCATAAGTGAATAAGTGAAGCAGCTGGCTGTAATAACGTTTTATTCTGGAGGGTGGATATTCAGAACACTGCAACAGAGCTGATTCAGTGAACATTTAAGGAATGTGTTTCCAGGCATCCCAACTTTCTGTGTGGCAGTTCCATCAAAATAGGTTTGGGTAGGGATTCCCAATCTTACCACAGCTGAAGTTGCTTTGAAAAAGATTCACAAAAACACCAAAAAAAAGGGGGTTGCAGTTTGAACTTGAGCCCACAGCTTTTCACCACGTACCCAACCAACGGCCTCCAGAATACCTCAAACTCCTACAAGTATTTCTTACATGAAGGACTTACTGGCAACAGACAGTTTGGCATTAGTTCAGCTTTCTCTAAAACCTGGGACTCCTGAACGCTTTGTCTCCTGTTTCCCCATGTCCCAGCCCAAGCTCTAGGACAGTAAAAGGAGTTTGTCTTCATTCTTGCTAACGGGAAAGTAACAGGCAACTAGAACTAACTGCTACTTCAGTGGAAAGAAATGGGGTGTGTTTCATGGTCAGAACAGGACTAAAAACAGTTGGTTAGTCAAACAGGAATCTTACATTTTAGAAAAATCCTTAGGAGACCATCACACCCTTTTCTGTACAAGTAATAATAATAATCATAGAAATCCCTGTTATTGCGAACACAGGAGCCATTTTTTCAGTTCTTAAAGAAATAGACCCTATTATTTTGAGGGGTTTTGCATGGTTTTTGCATCCCTGAGCCCTTTAAGCATAAAAAAAAATTTATGTTGAACTTCTAAAATTGAGCTATTGTAAAGCATTATAGAGTAACAACTTGCAGTACTGTACAGCTAAATATCTAATCATTACTTGAACTAGGAGCAAACTCCTCCTTAATTCAGCCTTCCTCTGAACTGAGCTGGGGAAGGAGTGAGATGAGCCATAGGTATGTGGTGGGTTGGGTTCTCCACAGCATCTGCTTTATGGAAACAATTTGGGGTTTATTTGCTTTCTCCCACTGGGCCCCTTTGTGGAAGGAGCTCCTGCTGCTCGGCTGACTTCCAGCATCCAAGAGTTTCCTGGAGTAGTGCAGGTATTATCCCATATCTGTTATGAACTTGTGCCTTTCAGCTGAATCACAGCAACTGAGCTTGTCCTATGAGCTTGCCCCGACTGCAAAACTCCCAGGTAGTCTGGTTTAATGGCAGTCTGCACTAATTCAGTCCCTTGCAACCCCACACCCCTCTCCATGGGCAGGTAATTGAATTCTGGCTCTCTGTTGACCCACGTTTCATCAATACAAAGGTATCTCACATGCCACCACCATATGTGTCCTCCCCAAAGCACAGGGGTATGGCAAAATATCCCTGCAGTGTTCCAGAAGAAAAACTGAAACACAGGACACAAAGGGACCTGATTAAGACCATAAAGGAGCTCAAACAGAGCTGTAAGTTGGACTCCTTGCTGAATGCCTCAGGCACTGGCCCTTCCATCTATTGGAAGTGCCTGTGGCCTTCCTGGGGGACCTGGGACCTTCCTCTGTTCTTGTGCAGAATCAAAGCTGAATTCAGCAGCTCCTCATGGGCTGGTTCTATCTGTTGCCATTCCCCTCTCGTGCCTCTCCCTCCTTGTTTTAACACCCTTACTCCTTTGCCCTCCCTCCCACACACCATTGTATCTGGCCGAAATGCAGGTGTTCTGGAAGCAATTACAGATTCGTGGAAGGAGAATATGATGCATGGTAGCTCATTAGTTGTTTGTCTGTATTATGGGAATGACTCCTTGTTTCCCTTCTGACCTCACCTATTGTCTAGGAAATGAATGGATACAGGAGTGAGAAAATTTGTTTTGGCAATGGGATCTGTATTTTCCAAGGCTCGGTTATATTGAATTCTGCCCAGAAATACAAATCAGAATAATTAACCAAACAAAAGCACAAAAGACCTTATCATTCTCTATTTTGGTAGCAACTATACTAACTCAAAGTCATTATTTAAAATCACTCTGCAACTTTTCTAATAAAGTTACTCTTTTATACATTAAAAAAAATAACATTTCTACAGGAAATGGGAGAAAAAGCAAGTTATCACTGTCAGAAGTTCTTCTAAGACATATCCAAACTCAAGATATTCATCATGAGTAATGGGAAAGTTAATACTGCGGGAATAAATTAACCACAGAATTTTAATGGCTTTATTGTGTGGCAGTTTCTAAAGCCCAACCAAATATCAGCTAGGAAATTCAAATGTGAGAGATACGCTCTTAAATCTCACAGTTATGGATTTTTTTTTAAAAAATCCCTTCTTATGATATAAGGGTCATTTAAAATATTCTACCCTGAATATACAGCTTACTTCTGGGTAGAACATTTCACCATTCTCACCCAGCCACAAGCCAGCTTAATCTTTCATCTTTTCACAGAGGAACAGCAGATACATGAGTATATTTTAGGGGGAATAAAATAGTTGAGAGAGAGAGGGAGAACGTGTCAGTCTTTGAATATCCCTGTGCACAGGACTTGAGCTGACACATCGGCCCAGAGCTGCTAAACCTCCTGACTTTGAGCATAGCTCCTCACACTGGAGGTGTTAACAGAGTGGGGCACTGCTCTCTTTCATGTTATTTTCATCTGGTTTTTTTTGCCCTGGCCAGTGCAGCTCTGCATTTCACACGCCATTATCATAAAAGTATGGTTGTAGAGCCTCTCCATCCGAATTGTCATTGTATTTGCCCTGGGTAAGGCAACAACTGCATGGCCTTGGTTTAAAATCTGTCTCAGACACCAGAGGGCTGCCCCAGTGGGAAGACACCGCTGTAGGAAAAGAGACCTGAGCAAAACCTCCCTCAGAAAATGAAAAGGCAAACCCAAGCAACCTGGTCTAGTGGAAGATGTCCCATCTTAAGGTCCCTTCCAGCCCAAGCCATCCTGTGATTCTATGATTTTACAAGCTGACAGTGAAGAACGGGCTGGGCAGCCTTAGCTCTGTACCAGGACCAGGCTAAAGGCGAGCTAAGGGATGCCCTTGTCCCACTGAGCTCAAAGTGCCATCGATTTCAGCAGCATCAAGATTACACCCTCCATCCTCAAACTCTTTCTTCCCCATTTTCATTCACAACCTTTTCTCTATGCAACAGTCATGGCTCTTAGGCAGATAAATATCTTACATGCTTCTCAAGGGTGTCATATGCTATTTAGTATTTTCCCTCTGGTAGCAGCACCTGTTAAGCATGGAAATACAGTGATTAGTCTTACACATTTAGCTTCAAAAATTGATTTCAGGATACATCTCCTTATCCTTGGCAGATTTGCCAACTCAAAACAACGATATTCTCTTCGATGATAAATTTGCTCAGTCATGAAAAGTGGGAATCACATTGAGAAATTTTCTGGGTTTCCCTTTCTCACGGAATTTTCTATACCTATCAAACCATTTATGACAATGCTGTCTGATATTATGCAGCCTTAGAGAAAATTTGTCTCTGCAGATCTAGTCATGACTTAAGGAAAAAAAAAGTCCTTGTGATGCAGGGGGAAAAAATTAACATCTGAAAATTGAATGTTCTTTTAATAACCAGAAAGCTGTTTTGTTTGGGTGTTTCAGATCTGAAAATAACCTGCTATTTTAATCAAGATGATCAGACTGGATAAAAAGTAGCACTATGCAACTACTTTAGACCTAAGATAGCATCTCCAAGAGCAGATAAAACCAGCTGGATTCATCTTTAGTAGGTCATGAGTTACCTTTAAATTAGGTGAGTATTCTGTTGTAACAGTGTATACAAGTATTTCTAGAGACAATTACTATGAGTATATTGAAATGATCCTCAATAATGGACATCCATACAGAATTCAGCCTAAACCAGTAGATCCTTTCTGCATTCCTGCATCCAGGAGGTGAATTGGGCTTGAAGCATCCTCAAGTTTTGGCTACTGAAGGAGGAATATCTCTCAAACAAATCGCTCTGTATACACCAAAAACATCTGATTCTTACACTGCTTCTTTACATGTCTTTGAAATACCGTATATTATGCATGAATTCTCGGTTCATCATGTATCTTGAGATCTCTTTGTATTTCATTGTTTGTCTTCAATTTTGTATCTTGCTTATGTAAAATTCATTAAGCCTTTGTAAATATGAGGAAAAAATCTGTTCCCTTTGCTGTCTCCCTTGGGATTCCAGAAGGTTACCTTGCCTCATGCTCATCTGTAATCTCTCTCTTGGGTTTAGTTTTTAACGTGTGCAGCACTCATAGTAAGAGGCAATCTAGGGTGTTTTACTAGGCTCAGCCTCAACGTGAAATAGTTTCTTTTGAAGTGATGGAACTGGATCTCCTAACACTAGAACAAAATATTCTTGTATTGTCTTGCCCTGGTCAGGTTGTGACCATGAAATTACCTGCTTTTTGCTGAATGGGCCTCTCAGAGGGGGAGCAAACATTGCAGTCGGTCGTTCTGGGGCTCTGAGGCAGCACATAGCCCTGGTGCTGAGGCCCCTGCTCAGCTGCTTGTGTGACAGAGTGGGGGTTGGAAATCTGCTTTCCTTCAATCAGAAATGGAGGAGGGATGGAATGCTGCGAGAATGACCCACATCCAGGTATTAAATCCACTATTCTTTTCCTATTTTAAATCAGAACAGGACTTTGGTAAATCTAACAAATCCTGCTGGCCATGCTTGATAAAAAACTAGTGCTGCGTATCTCGTGCCTGCCATGCAGCAGGTCTTTGGTCTCCTGGGAGCTGCAATCCACTGACAGGTATTAGAGCAGCTTTGGGCATGTTCTACTTTAAGCTGAACCCAGCACAGACGAGCCAGTAGATGAAAGAAGTCACAGTCAGCTCCACAATACCTTTTTTTTCCCTCATGCTACAGTTAACAACATCAGATCAGGAAATCCCCTGAGCTCCAAATAGTTGGAAGCTGGAAAAGCACTCAGGGGAAAGATCATGAGAATGGCTTGTTCCTGCTCCTCCTTAGGCTTCTGTTTATGGCCGCTGTTGCTGTTGGTCTCTGAGACACAAGTGTAAATGCATTCCTGAAAGATGACAACAGGAAGCCCAGGAAGGTGAAGGGGCAGAGCAAAAGGAAGTGAGCTGGGGGGCTGTTGGTGTAGTGGTACCTGTATAGGAGCAGTGATGGGGGCAGAGGTTGTTATCTCAGGAAAGTTGGGATCAGCTCTTGCAGGTAGATCCACCTTCCCTCCCCATGGAATAGCAGGAGGTGGGTAGGCTGACCCACCTCACTCTGCTGGTGGCCACCATTTTGCTCTTTTCCTTCTTTTTAATGAGGAAAAGGGTCTTTGTGCCTCTCCCATCATGCAGGTAATGCAGGCAGCTTGCTGCACAGGGGCAAAGCAGAGGGTCTGTGCAGCTGCAGGGCAGGGCCTGTGCCGTGCCAAGGGGAAGCCGTGTTCCTGTCAGGATGATGTTAGCTCAGGCAGTGCAGGGGAGATGGATGGAGCCAGGACAGCTGTTCTTGTGTTGGGCACTGAAAGGAGCTCAGTAAGGAAAAAAAATATCCAAATAAATAAGAATTATTCTGTAGTACTAGGAGTATGCTATTGAAATAGAGATATTTTCTAAGTGGCTATTTTTGTCCTCATTTGGAGAATAAAAAAGCCGTTTTCTTCTGAGAGCTGTTTAAATCTGGTGAAGCCAAACCTGTTTTCTGAGAGATTCCCTACAATGATCAACGTCTGGTGCCAAAAAATGGCCCACATGAGCTCCTAAAGCCCACGTACCACATCCTGTGTAGGAATGCTGTCCAGCTTCATCCCTAGGGAAAACAGCTCCTCTGCATCACAATTTGGGGACACAGCAAAGATATGAAGATGCTGAGAGGTGCCACTTTTCCACTTTTCATCAAGTTTCAAAGAGATTCAACAGCACCAAGGCAACAAGAGCTCTCAGTAAGCTCAGGTGGAAGAGTCTCAAGTGCAGATCCTGGAATGGCCTGGGTGGGTGGCACATGGGAACAGCCTCCCTGAGGTCCACACTGCCCTGGGAGCAAAGGGAGTGAGCTGTTCCTCTCATCTGTCCCATCCCTCCCCAGAGCCCAGCACTGCAAGGGCATCCCATAATAAAATATCAGCTTAAAGTGTTGGCTCTGTGCCTGACACCCAGCCTGCTCCAGAGACATGCAAAGTTTTTGTGCCGTGGCAAAGGAAAAATTGAGGGGTTTAAGCTTTTTTCATCCTTTTTTCTTGTATTTCTTCCTGCTAAGTAAAGAGGGATTAAAATAAAACTTCAGTCCAAAATGCACCAACTAAAATACTGCTTTATTTTCGGAAGGGAGATTTTGGGAATGCTGACTCAGCTACTGGAATCAGCGCTTCCCTGATTACCCTCACTTTGAGACCAAAATTTAAGTAGTTAAGTGAGATACAGCAAAATGAAGGGTACAGATGAATTTGCTAACCAGTGCTTAGGAGGTGTCCCTGAGAGAAGAAAGGTGGTTCAGTGGAAGCAATTATTAATAATAATTATTAATAATTAACTCTTTCAGTCTACTGAGCCCTGAAAGCCAGAGATATAAAATAATAGCAATCAAATGTTATTAAACATGCCAAGTGTCTTCACAGATAATCACATACAATCAAGCTTCAATAATAAGAAATAAAATTTACTTATGATTAGATCCAAGTCAAAACAGTCAAAACAGATGCAAAAGGAGCTTGTAAACTCAGCAGAAAAAAAATCCTCAGGATATCTACTTATATGGAGATCTAATGGAGTTTACTAAATAACTAAGTTGTCTAAGAAGTGAGGAAAGCTGGTCTCTGAAGGAAGCAATCAGATTGTATGTTCTTTGGGAAATGGCATTATTTATGTATCTAACACCATTTCAAAGCCTGTAGTTATAATATTGCCACGGAGCCATCAGCCCAAAAGTAGAAAACAATAGTTGTTGAAGAACTTCCCAAAAAACAGCTTTTAAGCCTGGAAAGCTGAGAAGAGATAGTTTTAATCACAAATCAAGTTAAGGAAGAAAATACTGAAACAGAATTCTAATGTAGACAGAATGCTGCTTGAACATTTAAAAGCAGTTGCAAAGAATAGCTGCAGACAACACTTCAGCTTTGTACTTTATTCAAAAGATGTCAGCACATAAATTAGCCCTATTCTACCATGACAGGATACTGGATCACTAGTACAGAAAAAGAAAACACTAGTAATATTTTCTGCTTCATAAACAGGAGTGAATAGAGAGGGATTTGTTGATCACTAACTTTCAGGCAACTTTACATAGGTGTCTTTGTACAGGTGTGCAGCCAGCCAACATGGGTGTTGGTCCGGGTTTTTTGCAGCTTTGTGCTGAAATGGAAGAGAAAATGGAACTGAATCCTGGCTTCTTATAACCTCTTTTTCCAACTGGTTAAGAAAATAAAGCGTAGTTTCTACCCAGAAACTCTGTTTCACTGTGAACTCTTTTGCATGGTGTCATTACTCGGATGATGATGTAAAAACAGAAGAAAGGGAAAGGTGCAATATTGTAATTTTTTAACCAAAGCCTTCAGTGTAATATTGCAATTTTTCAACCAAAACCTTCAGTTCTGACATAATATTGCTGGCATATTGGACAGATTTAAAATGTTGGGGTTTGGGGAATCAATTTCCCAATGGAGTACTGGAGTAACCTGCCAGCTCCCTGTGAGCTGATGTGCCAATGTCCAGAACCACCACCTCCTGCTGCCATCCCTCCCCAGTGCCCTCCAAACCTGCAGCAGGAAGCAAACTCGCTTTGCTCTGCCTGCTGCTGCTTCATACAAAGCACTCGCAGACCATAAACCTCTAACAAGAAGAGACAAAACCCATTTGTACACTGAGGAGAAAGCCCTGGAGGTCTGGCTGTGCCTGCTGGTGACACCTGCCCTAACTGGAAACTGCGTTTCTATTGATTAATCACGGAGGAGTAAGGAGGCAGAGTGCTAATACATCCGGAGGGCATTGATTAGAGCAATCAATGCTGTCACATATTTATGCCAGATTTTGTTTCTTGGCACGCCTCTTGCTTCTCGGTTCTGTGGTTACACAAAAGCCTGGTGAGACACTGCTTCTCCCAACACCCTCTGCCGAGCAGGATTTTGCCTCAGTTCCTGTGGTTTCATGGGTTTTAGCAGCAGTGGGTTCAGTGAAGCTTAGCTCCTTACTCTGCCAGTTTGTAGGGAATTTATCCCAAACCATTTCTCGCACACCAAAAAGTACATTAACCTTAGTCAGCAAGAAATATGCCATTAGAGACCACAGGGTTGTCTTGTTCCTTCCTCTTTGCCACAAAACAAGCAGCATGAAAACACATTTAGGCTGATACATTTTTCAGGCCTTTTGCAATATGTACGCAGCCGGTTCAGCTGACACAACTCTCCAAGTATTATAAAGCATCCCAACATCACATCTTTATCTCCATCCTGGACTAGCAGGCAAAAATATTTTTATTCCCCAGCAGAGAAGTGGAGCAGGTGTTATTTGTCTCCAGTTACGTTCTCCACAGGCCTTCTCTCTTACTCTGAATTTGCTTCAGGCAATTCGTAACTTTGGCATAAATGGCCCATTCCTACCATTGACCATCACTCACGTGAGTAAAGCAGCTGACCTGGTTTCACAGGCTATTTCATTTCTTTTTCCATAGGAACTAAAAGTGCTCATGGATTTCGTACCTAGGAACATAATTCTTCATCAGGGAAGTTCAGGAAAGAGGCAAGGGTTACTCGAGGTTTTGGTAGGAAGTGCACCACACCTGATGCTTTGCATTCCTTGAGGAGATTCCCTTGATAGCCAGATGAGCTGAGCCAGACAGACAATGTACAATAGCACCATCTGGTGACTCCCAATAATCTTAATGTTGCCCCAATTCCCAAAGACAGGATCCACTGCAAAAAAAAAAAAAAAGAAAAGAAAAAGAAAAAATGTGGATTTACATATTTGGGAAAAGGAGATGGATTCAGTAAGAAATCATTTGAAGTTAAAGAGCCAGTCATCTCCCTGTGTGTGCAATATTCAAAGAGCAAAAGGAGATGGTTCATAAAGGATTTGGGAAATCTGGCTTTGTGAGATTTTCCATCCCTAGTCAAGCAAATTCCAGCGTTTAACAAAATATTCAAAAATCAACCCAAGCCCCAGGACAAACAGAGTTGGTTAGTATTTAACAACCAAGCATTCTGCACCTTGCAACTCAAACTGGATCATCTTTATGCTTTCATTGTGACTTGTTTGGGCTGAAGATTGTGTCCTGCAGAGGAATCTGCAGCCTCTGGGTGGAAGGGGCCAACCTGTTTACATTGGGAGACAATGGTACAATCATAAACCCTGGTGAAATAATTACAGAACTATTTCCTTCTGAACATCAACAGCAAAGATATCCTTGAAGGATTTAATAGAATTTCCAAATTCTTTAGCTTCGTTTATTCCTTGCTGGAGTAGCCCAATCTCTGAGCTGAATTTTGTAAACATCCACCCCAGTTTTCTGCTATGAATGTGATGTGATTAGAGACAACATCTAGGCAACAAGCTGATGCTTGGGTAAGTCTATCTGCTGACACAAAAAAAGACTGAAGGGTTTCTGTGGAGCACAGGAGAAGCATGGAAAAGTCAAGGAGCCTCTTTACATGGTTGTGTGGTTGGTTATCACTTAGAAACGAATTGCGGGAGAAATATTGAAGAAAAAGGTTCAACTGGCTGTGACTACAGCTGTGTTTATTTTTTCTAAAAAAAATCTGAAGTACTTGAGCACAATAACATTTTCTGCAGAGTTAAAGCCAAAGGAGAAGGCTTGGGATTTTAAGCAGCAGTCCTGGACCCGATGAGAAGTCACTGGAGAGTGACGCCAATAATTACAAGGTCGTTGTACATCTCAGGGGTCTAAATGATACTCTTAATGCATTTTTGTGCTGCACATGGATCCCAAAAGATTTTCATTACTCCCTTCACGTCAGCTGGGGACGTGTGTTTGGTGCTGTGCCATGAATTCCTCACTGGCAGCACCACGTGATTTTACACTGGCTGGAGACAGTCTTTCCAGGTGCTCCTTTTTATATTCAGTTTTGTTGAAGGATGCATGTGAAGGAACAATCCTGCTGCAGATTTTTCATTTAGGTATGCTTCAAAACTGTAAAGAAACCATTTTGAGCTGTCTTCAGTGGTTAAGAATAAATTATTGTCCTTTTGATTTATTATATATGTACCTAGTACTGCAATGACCTGCAGCCAGCAGGAGCTCAGACTTTGACTATAATATAACATGAACTACTTTTCTGTATTCATGAAGAGTGAACAATCTTGTTTTCTTCTATATGTATATGTATATGCATATTTTTTTAGTGAGGATATAAATTGGAAATGTCCAGGGCACAGGATAGGAAGCTATTGACTGAATGCCAAACATCTTTCCAAATCAAAATAAAGAACTAATAATCCTTGTTGTGCCTGTCAGCTGTAGCCAGGTTAATGGTATGATGATAAAAATAAACAAGCTGTTTCACAAATTGGCTGTAGCACACTATGGAACTTATAATGCTCCACTTGTGATTGGCCTTTCCTGCTGATTTTTCCATTTTGGGGGCAGCAGAGTTTTTTCCGTGTTGTTTGCCACGTGAAATAGGAATTCCAGAGATTGACCATGGCTTAGTGCACTCTGTAGGACTGATAGATGTGTATGTGTGTGAAAGAAGCTTTGCACATCATTACATCCTCCAAGGGTTTGAGCCATCCAAATCCTTCGGGCTGTGCCAGTTCCCTCTTTTTCAGGGAAAAGCAGACAGAAAACGCTCATGCAGATGTAGAAGATTTCTTCAAGGAGACAGTACTTTGTTTTTGTTCCATAATATCATCCTCTGGTGAGCTCTTGACTCCTTGTCTGGGATCCATGAAACATCATTTTGACTACAGAGAGCCATTTCAGGATGATTTATTGCACCAAAAGAATCGGCACAAGCAGAGGAATGTATTCTGGTTCCCATTTTCTCCCTGGTCCCATGTGTGCTGCTCTCCCTCATGTTCCTCTGCTGAATCCACAGGGGGATGAGTACGTAGGTGTAAATATGTATTATTTATTTGTTAAGCTGAGAGTGAGGGCTGGCACCGATGATTTGCAGTATTCCTCACATCTTCCTGCAGGGAATGTGTGCAAAGAGGGAATAGGCATTATTGAGTTCTCCTTAACAAGTGGTAAGATTTTAGGAGAAAGTACAGCAAGTACTTGTGAGTACAAAGCACCAGCCCCTGGCTTCCTTCCTCTCCCGAGACACATCCACAGTGTCACGTTAGCAGCCGGAATCTGGGATGTTGCAAAGGGATTCACAGCCAGCAGATTCCTGCTCCTCACGTGCAGGGTACGAGCCAGGCCTGGCAGTGCTGCAGTGGCCACTTCTGCTGCCATTTTAATCTTTTTTATTTCTGTTAGAATTCTTTTAAAAACCCCCTCCTGACTCAGCTTGCATCTTTAGATACTGAAATATTTAAACAGACACTAGAAACCATTCCCGAGAGAGTTTTGTTCCCTCCACTTGTGAGCCTCATTGTATTTCCTGTCATTTTTAAGTGGCATATTGATGTCCTCAGGATTCCTAACCATGCTTATGCTTGGAAGGGGACAATGCCTTGTTCTGATGATTCATGGAAGGTGTTAACACCTACAATTAAAAATAATGCCCTCAACTATGCTCCAGCTCACTTCAGTTTTGCAGTCTTCAATTTGTAAATCATTTTTGATAGGTATTTTTTAAAGAACAGAAATTTAGATGTTTGGTGGGGGTGGAAAAAGTGAAGAAGCAGAAATCAATTTATTCCTGGTATAGTTTTCTTGTCATATTCTAAATCCTTAAAAATAAGGGTTTCTCTCTGTCTAGAGATAGAAACCTATCACACACCGAGTTTCTCAGGCTGAAAGTCAAAAGTTTATTGAAGAGGAGCTGCAATGTATAGTTGTTTCCTCTGAAGCATTATTAGCATTTGACAGACACTGATAGATGTTACTGAAACATCTTGGAAAGACAAAGGAACAATTCAGCCAACAGTTCCACTGATTTTGCTTTCTGATATATCCTCTCATAAAAATAATATCCCTTTGACGGATTTTTTTTTCCAGAATAGAGTGCTGTATCTGAAAAAGAGAAGGCAAATATTTCCTGCAGTATTTTCTCATTGATGAAAATTTTTCAAGAAGGAAAAGGTCACTGCACTAGGATGCAATGAAATAATTAATATGAAATAATTAATACCTAGGACACAATAGAGAAGAAATAATGTCTGGGCTCTGCCTGAATTACCCAGTGCTGAATTATGGGTTATTTTCCTCATATAAACAGGAAAATTTGGGAGTTGATTTTTGAGGAAATCCCCAGCTGGTTTTAAATTATTCCTTATGAAAAGCTATGAAGTAAAAAAAAATTGATCTCTCTTTTTCCTTTGTGTAGCATCCTTTTCTAACTCTCAGCTCTGCTGATGACTTTGGGCAGCTCCAGTTTTATATGAGACTGTTGCGAAACTCTTTTTGCATGAGCCTTTCCCTCAGCTTCAATCCCTGCTCTCTTTCTCTTGAATTATTTAGCAGCACAGATAACTTATTGGCATGAATCTGTCACCTTTGTCAGGAGTTTAGCTACCTCTTTTCTCTAATAATCCCCTATGAGTAGCTAATCTTTCCTTTTGACTCGCATTCCACGAACCTTTGAACCCTTATTTTTTTTGTTGTTGCTACAGCCCTACCAATTCCATCTCTGCTGAGTGCCTTATATTTATTTCAAGGACCAAAACCCTTCATAAAATGTTAATGGTGTCTATCTTATTTCCCCATAATGCTAAAATAACTGTGATGTTCTGTGGGCTTGTCTACCCCGAGAAACCAATGCACAGCAAAGGAAGGGATGAATTTACAGCTCCTCACTCCTCACACTGACATTTTAAGGGCACACTGAGTAGTGGAGGAGTCCTTACTCTGTTAAACGTGGAGTAAGGCACCGTGAACTCAAATGTTCACGGGGCTTGAGAAAGTAGCAACTGGGGCAGAGAAAAACTCATAACAGCTCCCTACATCCTGCAGCAGAGGAGTCCTGGATTCCTAAGCAGCTTCTTCCCTGTCTTTAAGAAGGATTTTCTTGTGGTTATAGGAGCGTGGAGGAGAGTTATGTTCAGGTGCTCCGTGCATCTGCTGTTGGGTAGACATCAAAGCACTCGATATAAAATGGTTGAAAATTTTCTTTCAGTTTAGTGCTTCTTTAAATTGGAAGCTTGGCTTGCAGAGAACTAATGTGCATATTAATTAATTCATTCTTCCATTTGCTTTGAAAAAGCTTTTCTTGTGAGGGCAGAAAAGGAAAAGACATGCAGGAATATTTTCATTGTTTTTTGTTGTTACCCAAAACACTGAGGTTTTTAGCTGCAGCTCAAAATTTCCCATGAGAATTGTGACAAAATTTAAATATTTTTCATTTTCAGCTCTATTTTTAATTAAAAGGTCACATTTTCCAAACAGTTCAAGCTTTGCCATCTCTCTGCCTTGGTTCTCTGTCTGTCATTTGGGATTATAATTCTTTTCTATCTTTTTTTTTCCTGCTGTCTATTTAGATTATAAAATACCTCTTACTGTGTGTTGATCCAGTGCCGAGCAGAGTGGGATCCTGAACCTGGCTGGTGGACAAAGTTGCTACTATAATGCAAATCAATACTAATAAATGAACATCAACCAACTTTCCTTTTCACCTTTTGCATTTCACATGTTTCAGTCAATATGCTGTTGAAATTATTGCTGGACTTTCTCTACTCTTATATATCTATAGATCATCTAAAATCATCTTTAAGCCTCCACCATGATTGATGTCTCCTAAGACTACAGCCTTATAATTATTTTCTGTCCCCTGCTGCATTACCTTATACTTCCCTACTGAAAAGTGTATCACCCATTTACTTGTCCATAAGCCTAATTAATCTTGTCAGATTATTTCTAATTTGTTGGCTTTGTTCCATCACATTTGTTGCCCTTCTTCCCCGACGCTAATAAATTTATTCTCCTCTCAAAACACACCTGCTGCCAAGTTTACACATGTAATATGAAAAGTAGTCCCTAAATCATCCTCGATGGGACCAATCCTATTGCCTCCATCCCCCTTTCGAAACGCTGCCGGTGAATTATCCCTCGTCACTCAGCAGCCTTTTCCAGACCTGAAGGAACAGCTTTCCCCACTCACCAGGTACACTGACTTTGTGGTTAAACTTTTATGTGGTGGGGCTTTCAAATTTGCATGATTTGTGTCATCTCTTCACCTCTGGCTGCCGATTTGCTCTCGTGCTCAGCAGTGTCACACGCATCTTCAAGGCAGCGCGGGGGGAGAGGGGCTGTGCTCACCCTGCTCACCTTGGCCTGTGGGGCAGCCCCTAATCCCACCTGCACTCAGCACAGGCTGAGGACACCACTGCACCTCGTTATGAGAAAAAACAAACAAACAAAAACAAAAAAAAACCCAAATCCTGAATGGGGATACCAAATATTTAGGGAAGAGTTTGCTTTCCCTTATTTTCAGAAATGGAGCACAGCAGAGCTGTGATGAATTAAATGGGAGAAACCAAGGCATGACACGAATCATGCTCCAAAGCTAAGCAGGCTTTCAAATGCAGTATTTTAAAGGAAATTTGAGAGGAATTTCATCGCCACACATTTGTCAAGGTGCCACAGTGGGCTGACCTTCCCATGCTGCTGAAGAGATGTGCACTACAAGGGGCTGATATCTCATGAGCTCATCAGCTATCTCAGGTAGCTCTTGAGATTGACAGGCCTTTTCTGCAGCCATAAAATTCAGCTCGAGCATCTTTATTCTTTGGTGCTATCAGATCTGGCCTTCTGAGCTTCTTCCAGCAGAAATACAGAGTTTTCACAAGGGAAAACTGGAACAGAGATAGGTAGTAATCTTTCTAAAAGAGAGAATCAATTAATAAAGTCTCCTGGATTGGCTCCAGATCCAGCTTTGCAGGAGAGTCTTTGGAAGCACTGCCATCTCTGAGCAGTCAGGACTCCCCAGGCAGCACAAGATCATTCAGTGTGTGAATTATAGACTTCGGCCTTGAGAGTATAAATGATGGCCAGGAACAAGAGGGCAGATACAGAGTTGTAATCATTCCAACTTCACAGTTAACTCAGCACTATATTGCTTCATTACAGTGCAGGAAATCAGCAAAGAGATCTGATTCATCCTTGATGGAACTTCCTTGACATGCCCTGGTTGTTAAAACAGACTTTCTCTAGCACCTTCGTGCTGTTTCAACAACAAACATTTGAACAGCTCCCACAGCTCCCACACAGACATCGGGAAAGCTGAGGGATCTATATCATAAACTCATGCTTAGGAAGAGATGAGTCCAGATGACAAAATGCCCCAACATACAAGGAAAATGCATTTAATAATCAGTTCATCAGCTCTTATTAATAAACTGATGTGGTGCTAGACCATAATACAGAAGGCACCATTTAGTGACTGATAACTTTTTAATGGCAACCATTAAAATGCAACAGGCTGGATGTAGTTGTTCCTGCCTGGAATAACAGCATAGGAGCCAGTAGCAGTCTGAAAATCCCTAAAAGTTAATACGACGTAAACACCTGTACAGAACTTTGCAAGATCAGAGCAAAATCTGCATGTTCAGTAAATAGAAGTCACAAATAACATAAATATTCTGATAGATCAGTAGAGGAGGGGACAGGCTCAGCAATCACCCCTAGATAAGGACTGATGTGTGCATGGATATAGCTATAGAGCTATAAAGATATACTTAAGAATGCATTAAAAATACCATTTAGTTCCTATAAATCTGGAAGTGTAGTCAACTATGAGGGGTAATTGTAGTCTACTGACCTGTAGCCCCTGCAGCTACTCACAGAAGCACAGAGCTGATTATTTCTCAGAAATGCTCTCTGGGGTTGTAAAATGTATTTTGCTTAATACAGCGATGGTGGAGCTTGGGGTCATGGGGAGAGTGAATGGTGGGCTTTGTAATGAGCCTTAAAAAGAGAAGGGTTCTCAGAGCTTCGTCTCTGTACAGCCTGGAACACAGATCAGTATTTTCTCTCAGTGTGTTTCAGCCCTACTGCCAAACTGAAGCATGTACACACACACTCATGTGCACACACACACAAACCAGCCCACTCCAAAAACCCCTTTAAACACTGGTTCTCCCTCTTAATAATCTCTCCCCTTTGTGAAAAGTCTCACGTTGGGATAATCTCATTATGGGGTATCTCCTTGACAGGTTAATCTTCTCGGTTACCTCCTGAAGATTTTGTCATCTTTTAATCTGGAATACAATCGGATAACATCCACGGATCAATATCTTCTTTGTAGTCATGTTCCAAAAGCTATGAGAGCTGTTCTTCCATGCAGTTCAAAAGCCTCATTAAAGATTTCTCACACTGTAAAACCCTTCCAGAGATATCATGCCTTCATTTGCTATACACTCAGTATAATGTTCCTTAATTCACTCGAGTGTTTTAATGTCTGTCACAGTGACTGTTCCTTCCTTAAAGTCAATATATTTCCTTAAAATAAACTTAACAGCTCCTACACATTTTCAACGAGTAGTATATTAATTTGAACAAGCTTTAAGTGAATCATATCGGAACATTTCTTATGATGCACTGTCATATTTACTGCACATTTCAACATGAATATGGTATCTTCTCATTTGTTAACTTTATGTCTCTGGTGACAGTAAATTAAAATGATCTGTTGAACTCTGATTTTCTCTCTTTGCCTACACTTCCTAACATAATTACTTTTCATCATTTTATTGACTTTTTTTTCCTCTGGTAGAATGTTTCACATATATTAAGATCTTTGAGATTATATTAAGAAAAGATTGTGAGATTACTTGTTGAACATACTTCACTTTGTGCATATTGTTAATCAACCAGATTTCTCATGCATTCACAGATTTATTTTTTCTTTTCTGAACAGCATGATAAGGGAGTTATATGGGCCAGGAGGTTCATAACCCTTACCACTGCCAAATGCTGGGTTCTCTATTGATGAATAGCACGATGAAAAGCAGAGAAAAAATGAACTAGGCATCTCATTCTATGGCAAATATCCTAACAACAAAAAGAAAAAACAGATAATGTTAGGAAACGAAATGGAATAAACTTTCCAAAGATATATGAAGAATTAAGAGTAGAACCACATGAGTGTTTCACTCAGAAAGGAGAAAAAATCCAAATAATGATTTACCATTTCACTCTTTGGTAAGCTTCAATGATTAAGTCTGAAAATATACCTGGTCTCAATTGACACAGCAAGGTGTTTATTAGTTTGTCAGATCTCACATAGGCAGAAGCTAATTTGCTCATAGGGTATGCTGTAATTATATCACTGAGTAGTTGTTTTAAGGGATCCAGTTTTAATTTCTTCCTCTTTGATATAGTCATTTAATTACAACACAGCACGATTGATTAATTGCAAGCACAATATTTTTTTCTGAGAATTCACCTACAAAGTACAGTAGGATATTAAAGAGTGCAAGGCAAAGAGCTGCAGGATTTAGTTTATGAGGCCAACAGAGCATATATATAATACAGACCTGTTTGCTTTAGGTAGAAACACAGCACATGCTGTACAGGTGAGATGGTCCCGTGTTAAATTCCCCACTTCCATCTCTATTTAAAACATTGGGGGGTGGAGAATCTTCAATGTCTGTTTGCCCATCTGTCAGGGCTCTTTTAATAGCCCTGATCCACAATTGCCTGAATTCCATGAAAAGATTTCCATTGACTTGGGAAGCCTTTGGACTTGAGTGGTTACGAGCTCATCTTTCCTTGTGATGTGCGAGTCACCTGAAGCCTCTGAGGGCAGTGCAGAGTGGTGATAATGGAATCAGCACGGGCTCCTCACCTCTGCTCCCTCCTGGCCTTGCCCACAGAGCTGCTGGAGATCAGAACCTGTCAGATGAGGCCCAGATTGCCTCGGTACCTTTGTCTCCATCACTTTTCGTGTAAACACAGGGGTTAGAGACAGGCTAATGGACAGTGAGATGGTGTCATCAGAAAGGTTGTTCAGTGAGGGTCTGAAGGGCAGTTAACAAAGCACAGAGAGACAACAGGATACCGGCACTGCAACACTCACACCAAAACTGGCTTTTGGGAGCCTTCAGGAACCCACTCAGCCCTGTTTTTGGTCAGAGGCTGCCAGCAGTAAGAGCAGCCTGGCCTGTGTGCAGCCTTGCACTCACGCTCCAGCATTCCCTGTCATCTCTGCTGGTGGGGGATCCTGAAAAGCACTCCAGGCTCTCCAGAGGCCAATCCATCCGCCCAACCGCACAAGACTCTTCTTGAGGAGGTGGCTCAGAGTCAGAGTAATTGGACTGCACGAGGGTGACTCCAGGTCACACTCACGGTCACACTGAGGGGCAGATACAGCTCTCTGTCCTCTCCTTCTGTGCATCCCCACGAGGGCACCTAAGGAGACGGGAGGAGCACGTGGAGTGGCGGTCTTGAACTCAAACACCTGAATTGTGCCAGGACCCCTCTCAGGCCTCAGCATCCTCCTGAGAATCTTGGCCTTCAAGCCCTACTTTCTCAAGCAATTTACTGCAATGATCAGTAAAACAATATAGGAATGTTCTCTAGCTCACCATGGAAAGGTTGAGCTTTAAATCTAGTGAAATTTAATTACAGCATTAAGGTTGTACAGATACCGATTTTAATTCGGAACACCAGAGTCATAGAGAGCATGCAAAGAATTAACTCTGTCCTAACTTACCCTGCTTTCTGTGGTGGATTTTCTGTGCAGAGAAGAGGGAAATATTCTAGCACTAAATTCACAGGGAAGATGCTGCTTTGATATGTGTCTGAACAGTGCACCCAGCAGGGTTCAAACAGCCTGACATTCCATATTAATACTACAAATATGACCCTAAAACCATCTGGGCTTCTAAAGTAGCAGGCCATTAACTTTTACAGTGTCAGCCTATTCACTCTCACATCAGTTTAATTAGTGCACAACATAATATTTAAGAGTAAATATCACATGGGCAAGCACAATACTCATTGTTGGCTTCAAAGAGATGAACTTTTTGATGAGCTGCAAAACATTAAAAAAGCCACCTACACATTACCCACACATACCCATGGCAACAAACATACATCGACACCGAGCAGAAAAGAAGCTGCAACCTATCAGAGTTTTAATATTCATCATCTGAGGCTAGTGTGATTGCATTTGCATGTCTTTGCTGCTTTTTCCCCCCAAGGACGAAATGAGGGGGGAAAAAAGTGTAGAAACGAAACAGTAAGTGCTTTGAAGCTTCTGAATGGTTTTGATCATACGTCCAAAACGAATCAACAGTTACTTAGTGCAAGTGTGCGCCTGTTAAAGGACATTGCTTATGCCCTCTGAAAGTAAATCAAGATGGACATTAATCAATATGTGAATGTGCACAGAAAAGCGACTGGTGGCACTGCAGCCCTGCCTGTTACCTCCTAGGACAAGTGATCTGCCACCAGATGGACAAAAAGTGTCATAAACTCAATGCCATTAAGATTCTTTTTCACTCTCTTGAAAGAGGAAGGTCTTGTTGTTCATATATCTCTTAATTTTCAGTGGTAAACCAAAACATCTGGTAAATTATTAAATTGCTGTAAAACATAGCATGCATTCCTTTCCATACATGTGTATTGGCATTCTTTTCCTGGCATGGACTCAGATTTACTTCTTGGATGCAGTGAGCTTTATATTTCCTTCTGCCTTTTCATCCTATTTGCCTGGCATTTGCCCAAGCCTCCGGACCTTCTCTTCAAATTGTTTTTTACAACAGCAGAAAGGGGCTCAACTTCCAAGAAGCCCAACCCTCTCTGAGAAACACCAAATGATTTCTGCTCAGTGAGATGAGAACATCCAATATCCTGCAGAACCTGTCAGTGTGAATGGGTCTCAGGGCAACATCCAGAGGGTTATGAGCTTTTGTTGGTGTGTGGTTTTTCCTCTGTAATAGGTTGTGAAATGGGTCCTGACATTGTTTCAGCTGTGACATTGCAGCTTGAATTGGAACCACTGGCCTATGAGATCCTTCATTAATGTCAGCTCACCAACATCCCTCTCCTGCTCTCCTCTGTGAAATTTTATGAACTCGACCACCCTGTTTGAGAGGACTCAATGTGCAGATGTAGCAGTAAAAGTGATCAGCAGTCTGGAGAGGCTTCTGCTTAAGGAGAGACAGCAAAACAATGTGGAGGGAAAAGAAATCCCATGGAAGAGACAGAGGGAGACAAACAAAGTCAGGGGGACAGGAAAAAATGCATCTGTTACTAATATTTGCCCTCTCACATAATGAAGTCACAATTAATTGATCTGAAAGGCGACAAACTATAAGCTGATTCAAAATAAAAGAAAGCACAGCCTGATCCATAGCAGCACTAACCGAAATGAAATATCACTGAGGACAAAAGCTAAATTCAATCCAAAACCAGATTAGATATGCAAATAATGTGAAAGTGGATAGTTACACTGCAGAGAAACACAATTGATTTTATTCATATCAAATAAAAAATTACTGTGATATAGGTCATAAGTCAACTGCCACTAATAAGGTTTAGAAGAATTTTCCCCAGGATCATTTTCCTCTGGACTAGGCAGACTAAAGAGCCAATAACTTCTGTGTTCTTCCAGCAATTACAGCCAAGCTTTTCACTACAGATATATGGTTATGTCGGAGGGTGGAACAAAGTTTGCATATATACTCTATATCCAAGACAATGTCTGGAAACAAATAGGTCTGTGCACAGTGGAACCAATGAAGCTACATGCAACTGTCTTAAATCACAGCTGCTGTGTGAGTTCCCTTTTAATACCACTTTTTTCACAAAGTACAAAAGGATTTTTAATGTTTGTTTCTCTGAAGTGCTGAACATCTCAGGGAAAATATTCCTGACCACTGGTAACCCTTATCTCAATGGGAATAATAATAGCCTATTCTTCCTGTTTACCTATAGAGAAGTTACAGGATCTTAACAGCTATCAGATTAGCCAAGGAGTATAAAAATATTTAAGAGAGACCAATAGCTCAAAATGCACACAGAGCACGGTGTAATTGCATAAGCACTCCAGTGAGAAACCAGGACAGAAACATTAATATGGGAAGTGCACTCCGGCCCAGCCTCTCACCTCCCCCACACTCCCCCGAAAAATCACTCAGGAACAGCAGATTGCAAAGAGCAATCACACCAGCCACAGGTTGGCAATCACATCTTCTCCAAACAGCAATCATGGCTCATGCTGATGGACAACAACATGTGAGAAACTGTCATTTTGATATTTAAAATCTGTGGTGTGTAAAACACTGTCAGTCTCAGCTGGTGGGATCTGAGTTACTGGCGAAGAAACTACAGAAATAACAGGACCTGAAATGGACCCCACAAGTCAAAATGTTTATTTTTTTTGCAACTTTTCAACATTATTTGTCTATGCTGCAGACTGTAAAACTCATTTATTTACTTGACACTGTATTTCAGGGAATAACATTTGCTCTTAGGACTTGAAAATTGTGGTTTTTCTCCCAAGTTCTTCTTATCAGGAATGGGGGACAAAAAGGTGTAATCTTGCTCTAGGGTCTAAGAGCTGAAAGCAAAGTTGTCTGAGGCCACATGTGTGGAGGGAAAGGCTGCGTTAGCCCCATCTGCCCCGTGCTCTCCCTAAATATAGCCCTGCTGTAATGGTGGTAATGCAGTCGGTGATGCCGAGCAGGGATTAAGGGCTTGACCCAGGCAAACTTTATGGTTGCCCAGCTGACAGTGAGAAATTACTTCCTGTGTTCCCAGTGCCAAAGGATGACTTAACTGGAAAAATTGGATTTTTTTTTTTTTTTCTTTTTTCTTTTTTTCTTTAAAGACAGGCAGAAGGAGAGAGTTCTGATGGTTTTATGAGAAGAACAGAACAGCAAAAATCGTAATGGATTGTCCAGCACAAAATGTCCATGGGATGAATGAGGCCCTTAAAACATCATGGCTCAGGCTGTCATACTGCCAGGCTTTTGAGTAGTTTCAAGACTTTGCTTTCAATTTGAACTTTAAATCAATCGTCCCACTGATTGCAAAATTGAATTTCAAAGCGTGGGGGACAATGTACCCTTTTGATTTCAGAGATTTTTTTTTTTAAGTGTATAGATAACTTGAGAGACCAAAAGCTCCCCCATCCAATGACACATTCAGTAGGGTTTCCTTCTGAAAACTGAGGTGCACTGACAATGAGAAACCAGCAAATTGAATGTGTTCTACTGTACAATACTTGGAAGAAAGTAACCTGGTGCTTATACAGAGAATGGGAAAGAAAGTCCCAGAAGCTGTCAGGAAACAAAATAAAAATATTAAAATACAGGTGGGAACAACACACCAAGATGCAGCACATTGTTGCAACAGCCCAAATTCTGTTCTCTTTATCCTCTGAGGGAAGTGTGTGAGAACTGCTTGATTCGTCTAATGATGGAGAAGCTACAGTCATTATTCGAATTGACAAAATCCTGATTCAGCAGGTTTAGAATGAGCTAATGGAAATATCATGCACTGAGGGAAAGGTGTGACACCTACTTATTCCAGTTGGAATTTCTCCATTAATCTCCACATACTTTGGAACAGGAATTAAGAGTGCTTCTGCACACTCTGAAACAGGTTTAAAGCCAACCATCTCAGAGGACATCCTTTGCCGTATTTCATTGCAAAGACCTTAGTCCGTTTTGATGCCAAAATGGGGTTTTTTGGATAACCAACACTGAGGAGGACTCGGAGAACCTGTGCCTGACTGTGGTGTTGGTTAATGATGATGCAACACAGCTCTTGGGAGCCTCAGCACGGCTTCCAGTGCCCCCGGACAGGAGCCCATTCCCTCTGCTCCCTCCTCGTGCCACACGTCACCGGCTGTGGGCAATGCCAAGGAAAACCAGCCTCTGGTTTCTCTGCCAGGACAAGCACTTCAGGGGGATGTGCCAGTCACGCTGCGAAGCCACAGCTGAAACTTCTGCAAAAGTGCCAGCTACAACAGTTGTTGCTCTTGTTTGTGTTACTGCCACAAAGTAAGCCAGTGACCTTCAGCTGCCCCGACCTGAGTGGATTTGTCTCTTCTTTAGAGAAATAAGCAAGATCTCTCAGTGTATTTTCATACTATTATCAAAATATCTGCCTGGATGGCTTTACAGGGCCATTGTTTGGTGCTTTTGGGTTTATTTCTTGGAGATCTACTGGCAGAGCCCTGTCCTGAGCAGAGTAGGCTAGCAGTAATTCATGAGTTTCAGGCAAATGTTCATCTTTCCAATGATGAAGAGCTTTGCTGCTGTTGGAGGGAAAGCTGATCTGAAGTGCAGACCCATCTGTTCCTTAATAACGTTTAGAGGCAATATTCCATTTCTACCTGGAAGGCAAGCCTGGAGACAGAAAATAATCATTTTTTATGAGATATTTAGATAACTATCAGAGACTCCTGCTTCTTACAATCAGCGGTATCTGCTGCTGCTATTCCTCATGCTTTAGTGGTTTGGACTTGTGACAGAAAATTCATCTTTGGGAGGATACATCTGTGAGTGCCACAGCGCAGGAGATTGATCAACTTCTGTTATTGCTTTGCTGTGTTCAGTTCTTTTTCTGGGTGTATATCTAGTCAGAGAGATAGGCGGTCAATTTTCTCCTTTTTTTTTTAGACCACTGATTGCTTCCTGCTCTTAAGGCATAGAAGGATGATGGTAATTTACAAGGACATTGGACACGACCCAGAATTTGTACTGGAGAAGGTGGTGGAGTGTCTGCGAGCATCCATTGGGGGTCCCCTAGAATAGAAGAAAAGTGGGCTCCCAACTCAGCAGAGTTTTTTGCATAGTAAATCCAAATTTCCAGGTTCTAAATAAATATGAAGTTCATTCCACTGAACGACAGGAATGAAACAGTAATCACTGCTAGAAAGGGAAGAGATAAAATTCTGTCACTCTATGGTGCCTTTCACGAGAGGAATTCACTCATGTTAACGAGGTTCTGTAACGTAATAGCGATATTGAATTTCTCAAGGAGGACGAGTTCAGGTTTTCCAGAGATGTGTGGCGGAAAGCCACAGCGCTGAGGGCAAAAGTGGAGCTTGGGTAACAGTTTTGGCAGTCCAGACTCGTGGTCTTTTAAACTGGCCATTAAATCCCCGCGATTTAGGGGAGGGAAAAGAGCAGCTGCCTGGGGCTCCACGGCAGTGCTGTGCGTGCCAGCCTCTCCTCTGCTCTGAGGACTGGGCACGAGGAGTGGGGATGAGACCGTGGCTGTTCAACCTCACGGCAGTTAATCTTCTGAAGGGCTGAGAAGTTTTACTTGTTATAGGGTCTCTGCTCCACAGCACATCAGGAGCAGTCAGCACCATCCAGGACAATGAGCAGAATGAACACCGGTAATTAACACCAGACAGTCCCCAGAATTAACACTGAAAGTTAACACCAGACAGCCCCCAGAATCAACACACACAGAAGAGTCATTCTGGGCTGGTTGGGGTGAGGTTTGTGAGCTCCTTCTGGCACAAACCGGTGCCGAAGGGGATGGAGGCCGCAGGTCCCAGCGCTCCTGAGAGCTCCAGTCCTTTGCGCTCCTCTGGTCTGGGCTGATTTGTTTCCAGCAACACCTTCATTACAGGAAGGTACATTAGCAGTTTATTTGATTTTGCCTTTTGCAAATCACAGTTAGCTGAGGGACACTGCAAAGTGCAATTGCTCGTGCCAATCCCTCTTTCGCCTGCAGATTTCACTCACGCAGTTTATTCTTCTCTCCCTTCTCCTCCTCCTCCCCAGCTGACAGTGCCAGGGCGCCCTTGCTGCACTCCACAAACAGGATGAGCCTAATTATGGATTTTTTTCAAGCTGGATCTTAGCAAGTTGAAGTGGAAGACAAAATATTTAGTTTCTACAAATTAATGAAGACAACAGAGCGCGCATCCGTTGTACGTCAATTAGCAACATATGGTGAAAGGCTTGCAAAATAATCAAATGATCAAACAATAAAGAAATGAAATGATGTAGCAATTTCTCCCTCTTATTAGCTAAATATGTTACGTGATGCTTCTATTACAGATTTTCCAAGCAGATTGTGGAACACCTGCAAGCACATAGGTATTGCTTTATCAGGGCAAGCAGCAGGTAGATTTTCTGTATGAACCATTGTAGTTTGGTTTCTTTTGAACAATTAGAACTGTATTTAGAAAAAAAAATTAAAGATGTCAGACAGCTTGGTGGTTTTTGGTGGGTTTTTTTATTAGGTTTTTGGGTTGTTTTTTGTTGGTGGTGGTTGGTTGGAGTACTTTTATTTCAAAAAATGGCACAGGAGACAGTAGAACAGTTTTCTTTAAAACTTAAACTTTTCCACCTACTTTTTCCTGTGCACCAACCAAGCATTGGGGATTTTGTATCCACAGGAGCAGCAAAGGGAAATGGGAAGGAGCTGGGAAGTACTCGCCTGTTGCAGTCCCTCTGCTCTTACAGGCAAGCTCTGCTTCCCAGGAAATGTGAATATCTTTCATATTCTCACTTCTGAACCCGGCTCATGAGCCCAAAAGAGGCAAACTTTTTCACAAACACTTCTGAAAATCTGGCCATTTATTTAAATGTGAAATATAAATTAGGACTTGTATTGAGATCTGGCTTTAAAGCCTCGTGTAGCTTTGCTATGTGAAACCTTTATTAGGCTCACACTATGAGCTATCTGTAAAAAATCTCCCTATTACAACAGATAGCTGTGCTCTTTGTAGATAATGTATGTACATCCTCAGATCCTGATTTTCGCAGGTTATAAATCCACCACTCCGAAGCACAGCAGCAAATCCAGCATTTGAAAATGCACTTTACTGTTGATGATGATGAGAAATTGTGTTCAGTGTTTTCAGCAGCAGAACTGCTGCTTGATCCAGTTAGCTCAGATGCCTAAATTGTAAAGTGAGTTTATCTGCCTGCAGAAAAACCTGCAGGGTGATGCCAAGGGACTGAGCAGAAGGACAGATGGGGATTACTGGGCCACAGAGATCAGGAGGAAGGGAAGAAAACTGAAATATAAAAGAAGGATGTGGGTGCAAAAGGCCATCCTTAGCTGTACTTTTGTGACAGCTCATGGCATGGGGATAAATAGTGGGGAGGTGTCACCATGTAGTGCACAAAACCACAATAAATGAACATCTGGGACCTTTGGGCACCAGGCAGACCATAAGGGAAGTTTTACATCTAAATTTTCCAAGCTCTCAAAAGGAAAGAAAAAGGAGCAGGGAGGGGCATCATTGTAATAAATAAAGCTAAAAATGTCTATTTTCTCCCCACCAGCCCCAAAACTGCACATGTCACCATGCCTCTCTTCTCAAGCCATGTCCACAGCTCTCAGACCAGATCCCTCATCTGTCCTTGGACTGAATCCCACTTGGCAGGGCAAAGGGAGGTGTTTGGAGGAACCCAGGGTATTCCCAGAAGTATATCAGAGGGAAGGAAAGCAGAAGAGGAAGCGCAGTGCAGGGAAACAATAGAACAACTCAACATCCTGGAAAAGGATCAGATTATAAGAACAATAAAGTGATAAACCAAATGTTCTTCTTTGGGGTCAGTCATAAGAAGCTGTGGGCTGAAGTTGTGATTACTGGGAGTGGAAAATACTGTATAACTTCAGCTGTGACTTCTATAAAATGAACATTATCCATTAAATGGGCTTTATGTCCTCTGTTTTCATGTGCATGGACAGATTCCGAGGCAGGACAGAGCAAGTGCTGGGAGAAAGAAGACCCAGCCTCTGAACTACATCGTGGTTCAGACCTTAAATCCCGGAGGAGGCAGGTAATGTGGAACCAGAGGAATGGCACTGCAAGGAGAGGTGGAGGAGACGACGGGGTGGTGCCACAAAGCCTCTGACCTGGGCTTAGGGACTGCCAGCACCAGGCAGCTCCAGGCTGGAGAGTTCAGCATCTGTGAGCTGCAGAGACGTCGGGATTGATGGCAACACGACCAGGGCACCAATGAGCTGTTTCTGGAGTGCAGAAATCCATCACAGAACAGCTCCTGCGTGGAGGAAAAGCCAGCCAGCCATCCCTGCTGCTCAAGGTCAAGTCCAGATAGGGAATTTAATGCTGTCCTTGACTACACTGCAAAAGGAAAAATTACTTTGGTGCCTTGTCACAGAGTTCAGCCCTTTCCAATCAGTAATCATAGTGCAAAATCATGCCTGGTTTGTGTTGTGACGAGTGAGCCCAAGTGGGTTTTTTTGGCCTGTGCATTGAAAACTAAACTCAAAACAACTCGTTTATATAGGCCACCAATTACTTATTTAATTATAACTTTCACTCTCCACACAGAGTTGGGTTTGAACCAGTGATCAAAGGATCCATAACTCGTACCAACGGCACAAAGCAAATCTTCTGGATTCTTTTAGCTCACGCAAGAGATTAAACACTCCTCTTTAAGCATTGTGATTTCTTTTCTTCTTTCTTGTAGAGTCAGAAGTAAAAATTTCATTTCCTCTTTGTTGTACCATGAAATCTCCCTTTTCTAATGAGTGTATGAACCAGTCATTTCGCTCTTAATAGGCCACTTACTGAATTTGATGGAGGAGATAATTAAATGTGACAGATATTCGTATGCATCCATCTTAAAACTAGCACTCAAAGATTATAAAAGCCATAACATTCTCGTAATGAAATATGGCTGAACATGAGAAAAACACATTTCAATGTCTCTCAAAACAACTGCAAAATTTAGAGATAAACACTGTTAACACTTGATAAGCCCGTAGAGTTTTGATATAGACTGCAGACATAACAGCAGCAAACAAATACTCTTTTTGAAGTAGATGAAAGCTGGAGATAAATTTGTTTAGCTTCCAAACAAGAGAGAATGAGTATGAAAGTCCAAGAGAATATGCACAGTATAACTACTGAAGCAAGAAAGAGGCTTTTTATAACTCGTAAGGAAAATGCCAAGGAAAATTCATTTAAATAAACCTTTTCAGAACTTCAGTGCTGAATTTCAGTGGCCATTAGTCAGGCCTCGCGTTCCTGGGTGGTGTTAAAATCCTGGGCTGTGGTAAAACGTGTTGGGAATTCAACTGGATCAATAACTCCCAGGATTTTCTCCATTCAATCTCAGTCCAGCTCTATTCACCCAGCTGGGTTCTTGGCACTTAAACTTAGCCCATTTAACTAAGGGACGAGGAGATGTTATGGAAGGTGGAGAACTAATTGTAACAGCATTCAGCAACCACGAAAATGGGATGATTCTTAAGACTTATGGGATGGCAGATACAGACCAGCCAAGTGCACTGCCAGAAAATCACTGGTGTTCAGCCAGGACCCAAAGCCAGTGCAGTGGGAAGGAGCACCAGGGAAGGGCAGAGCTCCCACTTTTCGCTTGGCAGAGCACTGTTTGTGGAAAAGCTGCTCCGGAAGAGTTTAGCAGTTAAACCATCATGACAGGTGAAAGATACCAGAAAAGAAAATAATAATTTCAAAAAAAGAGAAAATGTTTGAAAAGCCCAGGGAAAGGAATGTGTAGAAGAAGGCTACTGTGAGGAAGATGAGGCAGCAGACAGGGGCACTGGGTCACCTTGCTGCCAGTCTCAGATATGGAAAACATGGCCTGCAGGCTGCAGTGATCCATATATAGCCTGGAGAGCTGGACAGGGCGATGCTGTGGGATCATCTGAGACCCCTGTCCAAGGCTGGTGATGGATTTCCCTCTTAAATTTTTACGCTCTTTGCAAAGCACATGCTTGCCTTCCTGTGGGGAAGGAACTGGTTTAAGTATTGCTAAGATTGTTGTCCTGTCCAACTGCATGTCATGTTGCTGTTGTTTGGCTGCCTGAATTCAGAAACCATGCCAAGATCCAAATTATCTGACTGGGAATAACCTCCTTTTCCTGCTTAGGGACAATTCTCTCTCAGACACCTGCAGAATCACTACCTGCTCCTTAAATTTATTTACAAGGGATCCCTTATTTACACAGCATTTAGACTTGAAATTATCGGGGGGAAATAAAAAAGTCACATCATTTCAGGGCTATAAAACCTGCTTCTAGCACAGATAAACCCTACTGTTCCTCCTCTGCCTCTCAGGATGTTGCTCCTTTTAGGAACATTTCTTGGGTGGAATGATTTGACGAGCAGCTTCCAGTGGAGAAAAGCGCTTATCCCACAGTTTGGCATCGAGAGCCAAAAGCGAGGTTCCAAGGCAGTGGTCGATCTGTGTCATGCACGTGGTTGGGACATGCCCTCTGAGATGATTAGTGCCATTAGAACCCAAAACTCGGGCTCATTAACAGAAAGAGGCACTTTGGACCGCGCCGTGCCCGGCGGTTGCGGGCCCCGTTCCAGAAGCAGAGTTCACAGAGCTGAGCGAGATGCCTGAATTCCCTCTGGGGTAAAAGGAGAGGATTAAGTGCCTCAGAATGAGATTCAAAGCAGGCAGCAAGCAAAGGAGGGAACACTTAAGCCTGCCTTAGGAAATACTAAAGAGAGGGGTGTATTTGAAATCCTCCAAAGATCCAGGGTTTACCATTGACCCACATCCCTGAGATAGGAGATGCTGTGAAAATGGGATTCAGAGCCCATAACCCCATTCCAGAACTCATTTGTCAACTTTGAGTAAAAGACTTCTGCTTGCTGTTAATGCCAAGGTTAGAAGGCAGATGCAGCAGGAAGTGGAGGCTGTAACCACATTCTACTTTTAGAGCAGCACAAACCTGTGTCTGAGTTCCTCCATGAGTCTGAGAGGCAAAACCACATCCTTTCCTTTCCAGAAGGGCACACATTAATCTCAGGGGCCGCTTTCCCTTTCTCCTTTTGGAGCAACAGAGCAGCAAATACCAGTGGAGACGGGGAAGGGACACAAGGTGAGGGGTGGCAGAGGAAATGAGCATCGCGATCCCTTCCCCTGCAAAGCGAGGAGCCCCAGCTGCCTGCAAGGACATGGAGCTTTATGCTTCACTCACCCCTGTCGTGTGAGAGGAACACAGCAGGTGGAATGGTAAGAGGAAACTGTGCTTTGATCATGAACACAATTTATTTCAGGGCACACGAGAGGAGAGAGGCCATGGGGCGAGAGGGAGAAGGTGGTGGAGAGGAGCCAGCCATGGCAGCTGCAGGCAAATGTGCTCTCGTTACCAGGCTCTCATCCTGCACTGGGAAAGCCTTGGGATGAAGCACTTAAAAGAGCAGCCTCCAGCTATTAGCTGAAGATTTTATTAATTTCCATGCATGTGCCCTTGCAGAAGGTTGAATTTCTTTCTATCTCCTTCAGCCCCAGTGTCCTCCAGCCCTCTTCCCACATTCCGTGTTGGCAGCGCTCTCCAACGTGTGTCTCTAGGGAATGTAATCCACACACTTCTTCTCCTTGTGCCTGTATCATTAATAGCAAAATTCAGCAGGACCCACGGCAGGCGCGATTTTTAGTCTCCCTCCTCCTCTCGTGTCTGCTTTTATTCAGGCAAATCAGCTCCACTTCAAAGCTCCCCACTATCCCAGCATCCAGAACACCTTATCCCAGCTGCTTTAGAGACACTGGGATAAATCAGATCTGCTGCATTTCCTCACCTTGCTTAATCTATTGCTTGTGGGGATTTGTTTTCAAACAAAATATCAGGATGGCCTGGAGTGGGCTATTTTTGGCAAAGCTTAGTTGCATTTTCTGTTTTCCACTCAACAAATTTTTTTTTCCACCCTGATTAGCTCTGAACCTCATGCAGGGGCTGCACCACTAATGTGGGAGTCTTTGGGGTTGCTGTGACAAAGACATATATTTTTTGAGCATAGTAATTCTTTCTCCTTGGTAGCATCCCAAATTACCCTGCATACCAAACTTGACTGAACTACCAGTGGTTTGCTATCCTGGGCTAAATAAAAACACCTCCTGTTTCCTCCAAGATATTTCATTTGTTCTTCTCCAGTCACACTGGTACCAGTTGGAGCAGTAAATTGCCAGACCTGCAGTTTGTTTTGCCATTTCCCTCAGAAGCCTGGCATGGAAATTATCTAGTCCCCCTCCCGTGGATTCATTAAGCTTTTTTCTTTAAAGGAATCTTAAAAATGCAAACAAACAGTAATGGGGAAAAATAAGGCTTTTTGGTCTTGTTGAGTGAAGGGATTTTTTTTCCTTTCAACATCCCGATATGAGGAGGTTAATGTGTCACTGTAAAAGAAATGTGGCACTCTGCTGTTCTCTCATGGAATACATTACTTAAATTCTCACTAGGAATTTACATCTTTTTTCGTGAGATGTAGTTTGGCACTTAGTAGGAAATGAATCTTAAATATTTTGAAAGTGTAATTTAACATCTCAGCAAAACCCTGAATTGTGAATTGTGCTTTATAGAAACTTTAAGGGCTAGCTGAAGATGACTTTAAAAAGAATAGGGAATTACATCTTTAGGTGGTGCCTTAGCTGCAGATGATTCTCCTACTCTTTTTAGACAGCTTATTTATCCTATTGTCAACTTAGGATATGTATTTTATATTTTTTTAGGGTGATTTTTATTTTGAATGACTTTTCATTCTTTGTTTAAATATCATATATACACATATACACATAAAAGGTTATATGCTACCAAAAATTGCTTCTAAACTAAACAATAGCAAAAAATCCAGAAAAAAATCCTGATACTCTAGAAAGAGACATGAGTATGACTTATAATTTTTCATCTATGAGGTTTATAATTTCTGGAGAGACATCCAAACCATTCAGATCAACTCCATAAGATTTGGGGCAGCACTGATGTTGAACTCACCATTCCCTTCTGCTCCCATCCAATTCATCAGGAATAATCTGCCCTTCTACTTATATCAATTTTGCATCAGTTTAAATTGATGCTCCCATCAATCAATTCTGGTTTGCATGGATTTAAGTCAGAAATTAGGGGTGCTCTGAGTAAACAGAGCCCAAAACATTCACAGGGGCAAAAAAGCAGTTTCACTCTGCAGAGAGCCATTGCTCGGTGTCCTCGAGCCCATGTGCACAAAAAAAAAGTCCCCTGCAAAACCACTCATCCATCTTTTATGTCATTTTACAGTGAAATACTATCAGTTTGTCCCGTGATGGACTTAAAAGCAGTGGAAAAGTCCAGCTGGGGTGGGCAGCTCCCAGAGTGGGTGCACTGAGGCACCGTGGCCTTGGCAGATTCACCTGAATTCTCCCACACTTGGCCCCTGTCTGGGGGTTGGTGCTCGCCATTAAATGTGACCATTGTGCTCACTCCTGAAGGCTGATCCAACATCCATTAAGGCAATGGAAATCTTTCTTCCAGCCTCAATCAGCAGCATTTCAGAACTCTGAGATGCGCCTGCCTTAAACCCTGGGTTTGATAGTGTACTGAGCATGCATTGGAAGGGATTATCTTTTATAAACCTTTCCTCCAGACTAATTAATTTTTTACTTCACAATTCATTATCATCCTAATGGTCATCCAGGTCTTGTTTGAAAACAAGGGGGAAAAAAAGACCTGAAAACATCCAAGAATGCTCATTTTGTAAGACTGAAATCAGTGTGTGTGTAACTCCTGGTAACAGTGCTGGTTCATCTCAGTGTCACATTCCCCTTAAATCCAGTTGCAATATCTTATACAGACTAATTGCACATTATAGAAGAAAGGATCCTAATTTTTTTCATTATTTTCAGTATCATCTTGTTATGGGTAATGCCGAATAGGATCACCAGACTGGCCTACACCAGCATCTTTTATTTGATGAGATAACCTCCTTTTGTTTCTCTTTTTCTGATATAGAAATGAAGAGATCTTGAATGCCTCCTTTTAGTGAAGCCCCACTTATCGTTATCTTTTTCCCTTTTTTTGATCTTTCTCTGGATTCTGTCTATTTTTGCTTTTCCTTTTCTCGAAACAATGATGCCCACATTAAGCACACACCATTTACAAGGTTACTGAGAGCTTTGTGCTCCTCTTCCATGGTCTCACACCTGGGTTGGTCTGTGTTTGCTGACTCAGGAAGCTTTCCTTGCACAGGATGGCTGCACCTCTATTTATTTCTTCTAATCAGGCTGAGTCAAACATATGCTCCCTTCTGCTGGAACTCTCTCCTCTCTAAAATTGTCTTGGCTGAGGCTTTATTAGGTTGTTAGATCTATGCTGCTTGCCCTCTTGTTCAAATCTGCTTTGGGGCTTTTGTTTTTTATGCTTGTCTCCCATCAGTCCTTTTAAAATGAGTAACTGTCAGAGCTAGGAGATTTATTTTTATTCTTGCCATCAGCTTCTGCTAACAGAATGACCTATTCCAGAGCATGTTCTTTTGCTTGACTTTCTTTTCTTTCCCTCCGTAAGAAATAAGTGCTTGCAGGAAACTTTGGAGATTTGACACTGGGAGCAAGAGGCAAGTAGGGGATCCAAGAGTCCCCAGAACAGACGAGGAGACACATCCAAAAGAATTGAATTTCGGCTGCAGGCTGATTTGTGAGGCTATTTTGCAGCTAAAGAAACGAAAGAGAATCTGGGGGTGGAGGGAAATGAAAGCAGTGTAGAGGGCAAGAGGATTCTTTGTGTTTGGGATAGAGTTTTGAGCTTAATTTAAATCATAACTGGAATCAGGACACAGTGGGGAAAAGCAGACAATGAGAATACAGCAAAACAAAAGACTGACCAGGCTAAGTGTGAACAAGTTATTTTAAAAATCAAAGGCAGAGCTGGTGTAAGCTTGGAAAATCCCTTTCTCTCCATTCTGGCAGTTCAAAAAATTCTGTTCAAAATCAGAACAAAACCAAAGAGCACAGGAGAATTCCTATCAGAAGGAAAATCCTGGAGAAATTAATTTGGATAAATCAAAAAACTGCCTTAGTCTGATGTCTCAGGGCAGCAGGGAGCAGCCTGGGCTGGCAGAGGATGGAGAGACCCCCAGTCTGACAGCCCTGGGCTGAGACAAGGCACCCAGGTTTTGGATACTCACAATTCCAGGCTCCTCCAGGGTGTGAGTTGCAGGTGTCCCTCCAGAGATGGAGCCTCCAGGCTGATGGGTGAGCAGGGATTCCTGCACAGGATTTTCTGTGGACGGGGAGCTTCTCCCACGTTGTCAAACCAGGCCCATTGGCACAGCAGCAACCAGCTAAAACCTGGCAGAGAGGAGCCAAACCCCCTTGGATTTACAGAAAACCTGGTTCGTTTTGGCAAAGGGACATCTGATAAGAAAATAACTTCCAATCCAAATCTTTCTTTTATTCAGACCATGGCATTGCTGGAGCAGAAAAAGGGAATGTGAGACAGGATGCGGTGTTATGGGATGCTGCTCCTCACTGTCTGCAGGTAGAAAAACTACTGGACTGCATTTTCTTATGTCATGAGAATATAACGGAGATAGCAGTAGTTATTAAAACGAACATTTTCTTTTCAACATGCAGCATTCCTCAAAGTTTTCTCTTGGATTTTTGGAAATTTTTAATGGAAATTTGGCCCCCAATATTTTCAGAAAAATTTAAGCAAACAGTGGCTGGCAGGAAACACATCTCACATACGTCTGTGCAGACATGTGGCAACTCACTGCACATCCAATGTTCCCAAATACTGGGGTCTTCACACTTGGCAACAGACAAACTGTGATGTCCCCCTGACATTTCCTTTCGAGCCCCTAGTCAATTGTATTTTTTATTTCTCTTTTGTTTCTGGATTTTTGGTATATGTAATGAACAAAAAATTCATAGAGAGCACTCACAACTGCCCAACTGCAAAGAATCTGTTCTCTAAAGTGACTCTAAATGTGTGGTACAGAGGGAATCAGCTACAGTGATCTAATGAACCTACAATCTGTAAATCTATTAAACTGTGAACAACAGAAAACTCAGCACCCGGCACCTGCTTGTGTGAGCTATTATATAAAAGTATCTCTGTTAATGGCCATCATTCCCAAATGGAAAACACTTGTTAGCAATGCAGGAAATTCAATTCTGAAACTGGTCACGTTATATTGTACAATATATAACAATAGCAGCAACCAGAAGAGCCATTTTATCCTGTGTTTTGACAGAGGTTTAATTCACACTTGATTTATAACATGACCATGAAGACCTGAAAGTCCAAGCACTGAGTATCAGCCTGGGGAGAACTTCACTTTTAATACTTTACATTAAATATAGTTTATTGTTGGCCCATTCTAAAGGGATGGAGCAGCAAGGACAAAATAAAACAAAAGTTGGTGTCTTTTGGCAGTTTTGTGGCAGTTCTGAGCATCTTCTGAGCAGGAATCACAAATTATATCAACTGACAAGCTGAACTATTGTAAAATATAAATGAAGTGAGGGAAGTTTTGGTTCTGGCATTGCCTTTCTTTGGTTTTCAAGGATTTTTTTTTCTTTAAGGATTTACAGTTTAAACCCTATGAGTAGTGCTTATGCCTCTTTTGAAGCTTGAAATGTGTCAGCTGAACCGAGGCAATAATTTATAAAGCAATCTCACTGCTTGTGCACCTCTCCACCCCTTTCTCCCCAGGAGCCCGGGCGCTGGCATCGCAGGGAGCGGCACCTTGGCACAGTCTCAGGCACCCACGGCACCGTGAGGGTGGTTACAAACCCTGTGAGGGCACCATGGCAGCTCACAGTGCACCCAGGCAGCCCCCAGAAACTAAACCCCACTGAAAAGATCCTCTGCACAGGCACTGCTGCCTCTCTCCACCCCACCAGCCCCACAGCAGCACAGCCACCTCCCATCACCGAGGACAGCGCCCCAGCTCAGAACCTGGAATTGCAAACAAACTTTCTCCCAGGTGCTTCTCCTGATGTCTGGGACCTCGGTATCAGGTCCATGGAGCACGCAGGTCCGTGGGTCTGCCAGAAAGGCATCAGGTGAATATCAGAAGTGCAGCTTCCAGCTGGGAATAGGGAGAGCAGGATAACTGATGGCTGTTTTCATCCAAGTCGTCTGGAAAAAGTGAGGGAAGCAGTGTTGTCTGCCACATGCCCAGCCTTACTAGAGTCTCTTCACTCTCATTAGAAGCAAAAACTTCGAGGAGTTAATCCCCTCCAGTACAATCAACACCATTCACATCCCTGCTGACCCATGGGGCTCTGATCTTTATATTTGTGACCAGCTGTTTAAAGTCCATTCCTGGTTTGTTTTTAGTTGCCCATTACTGAGGCAATCACTTAGTTCTTTGAGTCAGTGAGCAGCACAGGTCAGAGGATGAAGAGATTCCTTTTGGCAATTACCAGTTGGGAAGTGTATCCACATTAAACACTTGATTCTAAAGTAAATTTACAATCCTCATTCTTTAGCCACTGCAAAAAAAGGGTTCTGCAGGTTTTTCTTCTATTAATTGCTGGTTTTCACTTCTAGATGTGGACCTAAGCATTTCAAACACAGCTTCTGAGAGCCCAAGGAATGGAAATGCGTGGATGACCAATCCCAGGAAACCTGCAACTCACAGCACAGGAGTGGTGTCAGTAAATGCAGCTTTGGCAGCCTCTTAGTGCCTGTGCCAGAAAAACGCTGCTATTGATGGTGGTGAAAAAGTTGTAGAGTCGCAGATCCAAAAAGCAGACACAGAGGAGCTCCAGCAGCATGGAGAGGCTCTGGATTGGGAAAGTTTGCCATTGCCCTGTGTAAGCTTCTAGCACTGATCACACCCTTCGTGTAATGGGAGCTGCAGGGAAGGTCCCAAGCACTGAATTTTAAGTGTTTGCCTGTAACCATTCACCACTGACAAAGGTATCAACAGAGGGAGAGGATTTGCGTTTAAAGCCCAGCACAGTGCTCACAAGAAGGGAGGGAAAGCCCCTGTCATTTGCAGAGCCCTGACTCCAAGCTGCAGCTCTGCCTTGGTCTGCTCCAGGATTGCTCCGTTCTGCTCCCCACAGCCAAATGGTAGAAGAAGGGACCCCTGCTGCCCCCAGAAGGGTAACCAGTGAGTGAAAGGCAGTATTGCCCCTTCTTAGCAATAACTTTGAGCTGGAGCATCCTGCTGGAAACCAGGGATCGGCCTTCTTCTCCCACCGGCATTCAGGATTCAAGGTGGCTGAGAGGGTGACATGTCCCAAAACGAGAATATTTCTGCATTTCATGTGTCACCAGCTGAAAGAAGGAGCTGTCTCTGAGGCAGGGACAGGTGTCTGGCTGCCTGCAGCAGGGGCAGAGCATCGTAGATTTGGCACTTGGCTGCATGACCAAAAAGTGGCTTCTCACTTCTGCTTGTGTTTCACTCCCTGAAAGCTGCGTGGAAGAATTTAGAGCTGCCTGGGCTGCCTGTGATATTCTCACTGTTCATCTAAATTCATCTAAATGTTGACTCTTTCAGAGGAGCTTTGATGGAGAGAGGCAGCACCTTGGACCAGAGTATTTGCACTACACCCCTTGAAGATCAATGAGCCAGAATGATCAGACAATTCCAGTTACTTTTGGGGACTGCATTTATCTTACAAGCTGGCCTTAAAATTTGGTTTTCATACATTATTCAAAGTCCAGATGTACCTACTCTTTATGCATTTCTTGTTGCTCATAAAGTCTCTTCATTGCTTTTATTGCCACTGTAATAATAAAGAGGCCTCTTTAATATGCACCGAACGGCCACCAAAGCTGTACTTACTAAGCAAATGTTTTGGATCAAGCCAGTTTGGCGTAAAACAGATTCTGAGGATTCCAAATGGAAACCTCTCTCCTGCAGGAGCTCCCAGGAGTTGGGAAATTCTGCTGTGTTGCATAAGACACAGGCACCTTGTAACCCTGGGAAAAGGCTTCTGGAGTGTTGTTCCCATCCACGTTGCAGCAAGGATTTTTTTCTAGCTTAACATGCCTAAAATGCACTGTCAGGATGTGTGTACACACAGCACAGGGCTACGTGATTTTTTTCCCTCTGCTTGTTTGCTCTGTTGGATCAAAGCTTTAGGAAAAATATATAAAAATTATTACCCTACATAGGCATACGATGCATTTATGTATATGTTTACATATATAAATGGATATATTTATACACACATGCACATATTTTAGTTAGTATTCAATGCCACTAATTCACATTTATAAGATGTGAGGGGTCACAAGTTTGAGGGGACTCTGAGGTGAGTTCGGTTGGTCAGAGCATGGTGGTGATAACACCAAGGTTTTGGGTTTCACCCCTGTACAGTTCATTCACTTAAAAGTTGGACTTGATGATCCTTGTGAGTCCATTCCAACTCACAGAAGAATATTCTGTGATTCTGTAGTGTCTGCCTGCTCATGAGCACCCTGCAGTCACCAGAAGAGCCTCAACTGTTGGAGCCAAAATCTGGAAAGATCCAGCATGGAAGTGAGGGAAGTTTGTAAACCCATCTCCTCTCTGCCCTCTGCATCCTCCGAAGTGGGACCTATCCCACAGGTTTGTGTCCCTGCAGGCAGTTTGGGTGCCATTGGGGCTGGATCAGACCTTAGGAGGAGGCTCTGCAGGTGTGTGATGGCTGCAGCCTGGGGGCTGTTTTGTGTGGCATCCCCAGCTTTGATCCGAGCTGTGCCTCAGCCCTCCTTGGCTCTGACCATTTCCCACTCCCACAGCTTCCCCTGCCCCAGCTGGCATCGTGGAGTTTTCCTTCCTCCAACCACAGCAGGACACGCAGACTCATCCTTGAGTCACCCACATCTTTATGGGAGCAACTTTTGCAGTGCCCAGCCCAATGCTGGCAAAGCAGTTCAGAGGTAACAACAGTCCCAGAGGGGTGTTGGGACAAGGGTCTGGCTTTTCTCCTTTCTTGTGCTTTGGCCCAGCCTCTGCAATAAATATGTAGCCCTTGTATTCCTCATGCTGCTGCTTGAATTTACTATTCCTTCTGCAGTAATGCAGCCCCAAAGGTTTTGAAAGCTGGAGCCTAAATATCAATATCTGTGCTATCTGTAACCAGAAGAAGGAGGACATAGATGGGAAGAGCAGATTTGTTGGCTCTCAGATGTGGTTTTGTAAGCTCAGCCTTTTGATAGAGTTTCTCTGGATTTCTACTGGTGTAATTAAGAATGGAACAGGGTCCACTGTGGTAGGAAGGCAAGGAAGACACGACCCATTAAAAGAGGTCTCTGAATTTCTATTCTACAATTTCACCTGTGTTTTATTCATTTGATGTTATCTTGCCATGATCCTTCTTTGTGTTTCCTTTGTTTTCTCCCCGCAGCCTGTTTATTTGCCAACACTGGGGAATTTCGCTTTTATGAGGTGTTTACAGCTCTTGCTTTAAGGCAGGTATTTAAGTACCTGAGACACTTTGGGTTTGTAACGTTTGAGTTAAATATAGTATTACTCTGCCATGTACAACATGTAAATATCTATAGTATAAGCATTTTAAAGCACTCAGAGCTGAAGTCCCACTCCCCCAAACATGTGCTGTTTTCAATATAGGTAGGTTAGGATTAAGTATAAAACGGCTGAATAAATGAACACAGGGAAGTAAACATTCCCTTCTCCCGAGGCAGCAGTTTAAGTCCTCCTAGAGTGTGTTAAATGTCCAGGTGCTGTCCCACTTCACTGCACTGAGTGTTGTCTGGGTATGGTGTGAGCAAGAGGCTCGGGAAGACTCAGGTTGAATTCTTCAGTCTGCTTTAATCCCGTGTGCCTCCACTGAGCTGAGAGGACTTCACCATTCCTGATGGAAGTTGAGATAAATGCAGTGGAAATTGTGAAAGTCTGAAATGGGAGGGAGCAGGGCCGTGTGGGCAGAGGTGTATTTTGTGCTGCTAATCTCTGCCTGCTGGAGACTGCAGAGAGGAGGGAGCTTTTGTGCTGAACGAGCGTGACAGGGTCACGCAGGACTTCTTGCACCTCGGGGACAAAGTTTCAGAAAAGAGTTTCAGTTTTTCATCAACAGTCTCTGCAGCTGAAAATCAAACAGAATTGTTTAAAGAGCTCCAACAGTGCCATACAGATGGCTGTCTTGGGGGAGCAGGATGGTTGTTAGGCCATCATCAGTGCAAGCTTATTGACCACAAACTTGTGGAGACAATAAGCGCAGAAAATGTGAGCGTGGAAAATGAAAACCCTTTGGAAAAGGCCTTTGTGAGGACGTAGGTTCTAGGAGGATGTTTCCCACCTCTCTATTGATCTGTTGATGTAAGTCACAATGACTGTCCTGCTCAGAAGAAAAGGATTGCTTCCCTCAGAACGTGTGTTAGACAAAGATTGTAATCACTGCTCCCTAACAACAGCAAAATCCACCCTCGGCTTCGCCGCATGCGGCAGATCTGGCGGCGTCGTACGGGAAGGGTGCGTCCCCAGCTAATTGCTGCTGTCCGGTTTATGGAGGTGTTATCTGCATATCAAGCTTCATTTCCCTTAAGGGCCCCAAACCTTTGAGCAGGGTTTGACACAGGCAGGAGCAGAGGGTGCTCGGCACCTTGGAGGGAATGGGAGCCTCCAAAGGGACACCTGGTGTGGTGGGAGCTGGGGCACTGCAGCCCGCACTGCCCACCCCGCTCCTGACCAGCCTGGTGCTGTATTTATAGCAGCAGGGCTCTGTCGTGTGGTTGGTGCATTCTGCTGAGAATTACTTAGGCAGAGGAACGAGCTCCTGCCTCTGCCTGGCATCAGAGCTCTGTTCCGGCTCACGCCGCGGCTCCAGGAGGGCGAAAACCCGCTTGAAAAACCATCCGGGCTTCATTATTTATTAAAGCTGGAAAAACAGGTTGCCCGAGTCATAAATACACGGGCAGCATCGGTTAATCCTGCACAGGCAGCGCTCTTATCACAACAACTTCAAGCACAAATGAATTGTTTCGGGGACCAGGAACACATTTACAAATGTGACTGAAGCTACTGGCAGTATTAAGATGAAGATGCAGTGGGGTTTAGATCATGGTATGAGCGATACTGAGGATAGTCCTGGAATAGGCCCTTTTATTAGTGCTCAGGATGCCAAATCGAAGTAGTGTGCCCCAGATTTAACACACAGGTATGAATAAAAATCAGAACAAACTGAGTGTTGCTTGGTAGTGAGGTATTGCATGTAATGAGTTGCACACATCCTTTGCACTGTGGCTGTGCAACTCCTTTGGGGGATCGTTTCCCCAGCTCTGGTTTAGAAATGAGCCACCCTGTAGAAACTGGGAGCCTGTATTCTCTTCTGTAGGGGGCTGCACAGAATTCTGTTTGCTGCTGTGCAGACATAGCAACAACGTCACTGGGTAAGAGCTGGGATTAAGATTACGCAAAACCAGGATTGTTCCTCTAAAATTAATGCACTGCCCTTCTGTGTGCAGTGGGCATATGCTAGTGTGTCACCTTCCTGCCACGTGCACTGTGATCACTGTTTGATGGATTATTACCTGACTGTTATTGCTGCAGAAGAGTGAGAAACACAAGTTTGTACAAATTCAAGTTTAATTGCCTCTCATGCCAGTGGCCTTATTTATTTTACTTCTGAGGGATGAGGGTCTGGAAAGGGTCTGAAGGCAGGTTTCAAACCCTGTTGAAAAAAAACCTAATCTGCATCTATTCTTTTAGATCACACTCTAATCCGTTTGACTGCTGTGATTACAGCAGACTTCAGAAGGTTTTCCACCAATTATAGTCTTATTTCTGGATGTCATCGGTAGAGCTTAGAAGGGGGCTCTCTTGTCTTCCTCTCTCCTCACAATAAAGCAGCTGCACAGAAAACAGATGGCATAGAGTCAATCCAGTCGAAATTAATGGAGTCAGGCTCTCCACACAAATCTCTGCAATGAAAAAGGGGAGATTCTCTTTTTTTTTTTAGTACGTTGCGTACAAGATGTATGTTGTTTGCGAAGGAATTTAGTTCACGTAAGGGATAAAAAGCTGTAACCAGTGAAGAGGAAAGGCTGCTTTTTAAATCAAAACTCAACTACAAGTACATAGGAGCAGTCACACTGTCTCAGTGGATGCCTTCATGTTTGGAGTTGAAGGATGGAGGAATATTTGTATTCTGGCAAAATTATGTTGAAACTACAACAGTACGTGCAGTGATACAACATGCAGCCAAATTTTACCTGCAGATTAATAACAAATTTGTGACTGGACTCATTTGTACCCACCTGTGTCAAGGACCACATATACCTCTGACAATGCATATAGTTCTTAAAAAACTGATTAAAATTCTGTGACTTCATGAATAGGCATTTGTACATTGGTGTTTACGGTCTCTGTCCATAAAAATCTGATTGCACAGGGGAGCAGATTTACAAAGGTCTTTTGACACCTACCAGGAATTTCAAAAACACTTAAGCAATTAGGCTCCGAATACCTTTACAACTGGTGCAAATTAGGTGACTAACTCATGCAGGTGCTTTGGTGAATCCCACTAGGCTCATCTATGCATAAATAGGTGCCTAAACAATGTTTATATGTTTGCTCCTTGGTCCTTAAACCTTTCAGTGACATATTCTGTTCCTTCCTCTGAGTAATAGAATTGTCTCCTGGCTGTGAGTAATCCACTTGTCAGGAGCTAATGCTGCATCTCGCAGCTGCTCCGTGCAGGTGGGGTCAGGGCTGGTGTCGAGCCAAGGGAGTTCATTCTCCTCCTTCTCTTGCTGCTGCTTGGAGAAAGTCCAAAAGTGCATTGCACGTACAGAGGGCAGGGGCACATCTGCCGGAGCACACCTGTGCTTGGCACCGGGAATAGCAGCCCGGATTTCCAAGGATGGATCATTAAGTGCAGGACTGGAGCGTGGGGGGGTTCTGTACCAGCTTGGATGGTGTGGGGCTCTGCTGGGAGAGGTGCTGGGTGGATGTGTTAGAGGCTCCTCTCTGTAAGAATGTGTCACAGTCTGGATGTAGTAAATATATCTGTGTTGGGGCTGGAGTCTCCCGCTGTTGTGGTGAGACAAAATGACAAGTATACTCCAAGCAACAATCTTACATCTTTTCAACGGAAATGCAAAAGCTTTTTTTATTTATTCACAATAATCAGGGATTTGGAAGAAGAAACGGCAGACGTAGCATAATGAGGATAAAACAGCATTTCAAGAGGAATATCAGGAGCTCCTGATTAGCCACGAAATGCAGCAGGTTGTGCACAAACAGAAAGAGCTGCCTCAGGATTGCAGCAGAACCCTGTCCCCAAAGGTGTGAGCTCTTTACAAACCAAGCATCAGGAACCCCCACGCAGCCCCCGCTCCTGGAGTGACGGAGAGAGGCGCTGGAGGCCACGGGGCAGCAATCAGGGAGTCACATTTCGGCATCACGGGGAGCGTGGCCTTTGTTTGTGTTACTTTTGGGCTCAGGCACCGACATTTCTGTTCCTGAGAAAGCCACGTCTGGTTAAGTGTTGCCATTTCAGGTGCGAGTGTTGGCTGGGGAGGAAGGAGGGAAGAAAAACTTTCCAAGAGTGAGCCTGTTGGCAGAAAAGGGAAAACTACTCCAGCTGATATTTCGGGTGAGGTTTCACAATTGTCAGCCAAGCCATCAGGCACTTTACCCATATGCTTTCCTGCTTGAAACATTTTATTCTTTTCTACTTCCAGACTCAAACAGCCTTCAGGGATTTATAACATTTACTTAAAAACAGCAAACATTTTCAATTATTTCCACACTGTTCAGAGACCATAATTTACTTAATGCTATGAACAATCACATTTCTCAGGGACTGCTGTGAAATGTCACCTCTAAAGGATGGCTCCCTTGTTGGTAGCAATGAAAAGCCCGGTTTGTAGTTTTCATTTTTTATTTTGATTTAATTTTCAGACAATTCAACTTTCACACCATGCATGAGTGACTAAATTCATTTCACTTGTCAGAAGAGAAGAATTTTCATAATTAAAATCTAAACCAAGGGTGGCCTTTTGCTTGCCAACCACATATTTTCTTCTCTTGCGGTTGGCTTTTGTTCTGGACATCGTCTGGGGCTGAGGTTTGGGTTTTTGTGTCCCAAGCTGAGGGAGCTGGGATTGTTTAGGCTGGAGAAAACAGGCTCAGGGGAGACCTTGTCTCTCTCTACGAGTCCCTGAAAGGAGGTTGGAGAGATGTGGGGGTCAGTCTCTTCTCCCAGTAACAAGTGCTAGAATGAGAGGAAATGGCCTCAAGTTGCACCAGGGGAGGTTTAGACTGGATATTAGGAAAAATCGCTGACAGGGTGGTCAGGCATTGGAAGAGGCTGCCCTGGGCAGTGGTGGAATCCCCACCCCTGGAAGCGGTCAAAAATCACGTAGATGTGGTGCTTGGGAATACGGTTTAGTGGTGGACTTGGCAGTGCTTGGTTAATGGTTGGACATTATGATCTTAGAGGTCTTTTCCAGCCTTAATGCTTCTGTGATTCTATTATCAATAGACAACCTTCCACAACTGGTCTGAACCTTAGAAGAATTCCAATGAAAGGGCCAGATGGGCTATGGATGAAATTGCTTTCTGTCTACAGTAAGGCAATCCACTTTATTTTTTCCAGACCAGTGCATTAAATGTTGATCTCACATGTAATTGAGCTTTTTGTATGCATGAACTCCCCCAGGAGTACCCTGGTGTGAAAAATTGTGTGAGCTTGCTGTCCAAAACCAGATATGTTCCAGCAAGGTCATCCCACACCCCCTCATCCCTCTTTGGCTGATCTCCTGGGGCTGAGAGGGACCATGACTCGTGAGGGAGGTCTCTGTGTGTTGTGCTGGGAGTTGGCTGTTGCCTGGAATAACCTGACTTTCTTTCCTGTGATATGGACAACCACTGGAAGTGAAGAGTCCTTTGCCACCAACCAGCTATTGAGTAAAGTCTAACTTAGCTGCAGTTTGGCCTGGCCAGTGCAAAGCAGTAGAGAAAGCTGACAGTAGAATGATTGTGGCTCCTCCACTTGGCTACCATGGGAAGGTGGGTTGGCTGCCCATCATCTCAAAACACCCCTGGAAAAAGTGCCCTGAGTTCCTGTCCCAAAATCTGGGCTCATTTCCATCAAGAATCCGTACACTATTCTGTGAAATGTACTGGGCATTAAAATCTTATGCAAATAATTATTACAGCTAAGCCATGGTCGTAATTTCCATTTCACTGAGGTCACTTGCATTACATTTTTTGGTTTAGCTGCTGGTGGGATAAATGGCTTATGCTCCTCTTTGAGGGTGCTGGTTTTAATTTAAAGCTGGGATGTGTGCATCTGCTTTAGGCTCCCAAGCTGCTGGGGTGCTCTCTTTAATCAAAATCCATTACCTTTCATGAGATGTAAAGGATTAACCCTTAAGTGACTCTAGGGACACTATTCAATTCAAGTTGCACCGATAGAGTCAGTGCTACACAGTATTTATGCTTTTCTGTTGAGATAAATGGTCCCTGGGAAGGGCTGAACTAAGCAAGCCAACAAGCATAGAATTTCAGAGGTTGATTGTATTCATGTTCTTTTCCAAACATGGCTTTCAAAGGATTATTTCTCCATTTTTTTTTTTTTCAACTGGTTAGAACTTTGCTAAATGCTCTATACATCCTTCATACAACATGGTTCTGTTTTTCCTGCTGCCAGGAACATGCCTTTTAAAGATATGGAATCACAGATGTGCACGCGGTTGTGTTAACAAAAGTTTATCTTTCAGTTAGCCAAGGCTGGAGAAAAAAGTGACAAAATCAAAGGTTTCAGTTGCTGCAAAAAGTGAAGGAGAAAAAAAATTTAATTTTAAGCTGTGTGAAGTGCATACTGGAAACGAATTGTATTTTTAATTAAGTTTGTCAGCATGTTATGCATGGCTGAAGCTTAAGGAAATACTATGGAACTGTGGAAATCCAGGGCAAGAGAAGCTGGTATTTTATCTCTTATGGTCTCAAGGAGAAACGTGGTACATGTGGAAGATCAACCACTCTGCAGCAGATCTGAGTTATCCAAATAATGGTCTAACAAAAAAGAGAGACCCCCCCACCAACCTTCCCTCATAACATCCATTGGCATCTGAACTGGGCAGTGGGGGCTGCTGTAGTTAAACCAAAACTTTATTGATGCGGAAAATGAGTTGTTTATTTACCACAAGTAAACTGAAAAATGTACCAGCCACCATACAAATTTAGCCCACAGAATGGATTTACCCCAGCTGGCAGTAATCCAAATGTCTGAGTAGTAAAAAAGAGATGAAAACCCCACTTTCGTATCTTGCCCAGCCTTGGAGAAGTTCCAGCCCACATCTCCAAAGGAAGCTCCCAGGACAGCGGGCTCCGAGCTGGCCTGGGCAAAGGGCAGCTGCTCTCCTGCTTTTCTCCTGCTCGTCCTTCCTGACCCAAAAAGGTCCCATCTTTACAGAGCTCTCATTTAAGGATCTTTATTTACACGTTCCAGACTTGAGCGTGTTATTTTACCTTTGTGTACAAACAAATGGGAATGTCTGTGTTGATCCTGATAAATCTGCCTAAGCATTGATTCTCCTCCATCAACAGGAATTGAGGCAATTTGCTGTACTTACAAGTATCTTTTCACCACTTTTTTGAGGAGTTTCCCATCTGCCCTCGCCCTTTGGGGAGGAGGATAATCTCTTTCTTTAACAATGATTTGGTTTTTTTCCCCTCTCCTCCACAGAAATTAGAAAATAGGGCCCTGTGCACCTCCCTTCTTCATAACAGCTCATCCAAGAAACCTTCTGAAGTTGGGGTGGGTGGAAGGTGCAATTAATCCTGCTGCAATTAATTAGGTACAATTAATCCTGTTGGAGTGGGACAGGAGATGTGGAGTTGGGAGGTCCTGTTGCTCTGCCTCCCTGGGAAAGGGTGTCTGTGCCAGAGAGCTTTGCTTTGGCAGGGCTGATTCCTCTGAGAAACTCATGGATGCTCAGCCTGGAAGCCTGGAAAGGGGTGGAATTCTGCTGCTTGTGCCACCATGGGAGATTGGCTGTAGTTTCTCCCCAGGAGTAGGATTGCATGTGAGGTTTTTACTCTCACTGAGAGCTGACAGAATACTTGAAGTCTCAATTTACTTGACATGAGTCAGCTTGCAAACTCTTATTTATTCGCCGCGCAGCATCCTCAATATGCCACAGGAATCATTAACCTACATAAATTAACTTCATCCTCAAAATGGATAAACAAGCTAATTTTAAGCATCCTCTAGATCTGAGTGAAACGTATTTTGTGTGCTAAAACATTGAAAATTAGAAGACATGACGGTGAGAAGAATGGTGTTTAACACTCTGAGTGCTTTTTATCTTCAAAGAGCTTAACGAACTTTAGTTGATTAATAATTTAATAAGTGATGTATATTAGAGTGTAAATAGTGCAAATGCAAGCCTCTCATAAAGATTTGGATGCCATGACCAAGGATTTATTTTTTTTCAAGATAAAGTTGGTGTAAAATTAATTGAGCAGCTAAATGAGCTTGTACATTTACTTACCTTTTAAACTTGGAGTTTCAAAAGTTATTGCAGTAATATAAAACCTGAAAGTATTTAAAAATAAAGAATTAAATTTACTTCCTTTTTAATTCCTGGTGTGGATGGCCAATAAATAAGGTGGCTATAACTAAACAATAAATTAGTCTAGAAGATTGTTAGAAAAGTCCTGTGCTGGACAGTCACACTAGTTGTCATTTGGAAATGCAATTTACCATGACACATCTTCCATTTGATACTTACAGAACAAATTAGGCAGAAAAGCACCTCACATTCCCAAATACTTTTAGCCAGTGGGTTTTTCAAGGTTAAATAGACAACACACACGATCTCTGAAGTAGCAAATGGTGCTACTGAAAAATCCATTAATACACACATTAGCAAAAATTTGACAGGCCCTCCTGGCAGTTGTTGGAGACGACTAACAAGGGATGGTTCACAGCACCAGTCACATTTCCATGAGGTTCATTTTGTTAATTATTTGTTACTGTGAGTGCAGTGATAAAAGCATGCTAATACGCCATAGAAGCCTTTTATTTCCTCTGGCCTAATTAAGGACAAACTCATCTTTTGGACAAGACTGTACCGTGGCACGTCTTCAAAAAAGTACTTTTAAATTTCTTTTCACTGTGTTTCTGATTATTCTGTAATTATTATCAGGGAAGGAGCAATCCACTGACTGGAGCTGTCAAATATTCAACCCACTGAATAAGCTGTCAAATTAGTAAATATTACCCGTATTTGCAACTGCCAGCAAAAATACAATAGAGCAGTGAGAATTCCAGGAGAATGTGTAGAAAACAGATCTCTCTTCCTTGGCTTATGGAAACTTATATCAGTAATGGATTTGCTCATTGATTACATGGATGGAGCACGCAGTGAGTGCCCCTCCGTCATCATCCTTTGGAAAATCTCCCTATTTATGTAGAGCTCTGGTGACTGACAGATTTAACTCAAGGAAACACCTAGGCTGCTATTTGGTGGCTCCTGTGTGAGTAGTCTGGATGCTTGCTGAGGTTGAAGTTTTCCACAAACCCTGCTTCTGTTCACCAAAAGCACTTCAACATATGTTCAGCTTTAAGCCCAAGGATATAATGACATTCTTGGCCAGCAAAGCACTTAAGCAAATGCTTAAATTTCAAGGTAACAACAGCCTTGCATTAAGTAGATGCTTCTCTTTAAATAGACAATAAATTCTTCTTTCTCAACATTTCCTTAGCTACAAATTGTAATCACCCAGCTCCTCCTGCGCTTCTCTGGCAAGCAGGATTAGTGCCGTTTCAACCTCGCGCAAGATCCTCAAAGATGTTTCTCTTTCCTGTTCTTCCCATGAGATTTCCTCAAAAAAATAGCCTAGATGTGGCTGCCCATGTGGGTCTAGAGTTGAAAACGAGGATTGTGCAGATTTGAAGGAAAAAACTTCTGCTTCCAAGACCTGCAGTTTTCCCAGTCCCAGCGTGGTACATAACGGTTCTCGCTGGATCAGCACAATCCACCTCTGAGCTGCTTCCTCCCTAATCAGGCTGATGTTCCGGACACTTGGGAATGTTTTTCTTGTTTCTCCGCTTCTTTGAACAGCACTTTCATCAGCCCTCAAGCATCCCCAGATGAGTTTTCAGTAAGCCTATGAAAATTGCAGTCACCGAGGTGCTCTCCGGGGCCGTTCCGAACGCTCTCCATTTGCTTTTGCCTTGTCAGAAGTGTTTATGCTGCTCTCATCTCCACAAGTGCTGCCCACTTCTCAGAGGTGTTCTCCCCCTTCACCCTCTTCCCAAGGAGGTGACAAAAGCCCTTCTTTGCATTTGCTCCGCAGCGCCATCCCCTCAGAGATCCCGACTCTTGCACTTGACCATCGCATTCCTTGGCAAAGTGGGAACAGGTTTGTTCTGTGTCTCTCTCCCAAGGCCTATGGGGGCATCACATTATCTCCCCCTTTCCATATCACCTCAGCCTCCCCTCTTCCCTCATTAAACAATGCATCACCACGTCTTCACTTAAGAACATAATAGCTCTTTTAAGCAGTTCTGTTTCTGTCTCCCTTGGAATTACACAGTTAAATCCATTTGGTGTCTTGTCAGTTTACTCTTCCTGAATACTGAATTATTTTTTTCCTTTAAATAGATAGTCGCTAGGTCGTGTCATTAAGAATTTTGGCAATGCTTAAGCCTAAAAAATAAATAAAAATAAGAGTAAAGTGATTCATGATTGTGCTCCCGCACAAGAGGCCACAATGTTCTACATAATCAGCCTCTTTCCATATGTACGAAAAACTAATTTCCATTCTGCCTTAAAAATAGCACCTTGTTGAACCAGATTGACACTAAAATTGTTTTAAATGGAAAGATGATATTAAATGTATCAGAAGCTGGTATTCAGATACCAAAGAGAGGAAAATTAAAGGAATTATGGAGTATTGATGAGGAAATTATTACTAATGGCTTGAAAATGTAATGGTCCCCAGGTAGAGTTTGTCTTGGAGTAGGGAAGTGTTTATACTCCTTTGCTTCATTTTCCATGCTCCAAGGAGAGGAGCCACAGAACTCTGGGTTTGTGGGGATGATGCTTAATTACTTCGAGCTGCAAAATTTGCAGCTTGGTTGCTTTACCATGGTGTGAAGCTTCACAGCTTTAAGTGTGTTTTTCATGAAATGAGGAGCTGTTTGCAGCCCCCTTGTTGTGTTGGTGGACAGCCAAGGCAGCTGGGGAGTGTGGATCACCCAAAAATTTACCAGCAGAGCAACGATTGAGTCCTGCATCGCAACATCCCCAGTGTTAGGCCATCCTGCCTCCCATCACGTGCTGTTCTAGCAAGGGAAAAAGGTTTTGAAGGTACATTCTGTGTCTGCTGAAAATGGCAAGCTGGTGGTTTGAGCCATTCCTTGCCCCCACCCACATAATCAGAACCGGATTCCCTCTCTCTTTGAAGCTGAATACCGTGGTTTTTCATATAAAATCCATTTACTCAGGCCGCGTGCGGGAGGAAGAAGGGTGAACTTCCCCATAATGCTCACGAAACACTTTGATATCTTAGCCTGGAAGGCACCACAGAAGTGCAGTGGATAATTATTAATGAATTAACTAAATGATTAATTTAGTTAAAAGCTAAATTATTTAATTATTCATTAAATTAGCCCCAAATGCGACAGAGGCAGTGAGACGAGCACTCAGTCTGCGGAGCAGTAAAACAACCGGCATTAAAAAGTTGTTTTCTCCATTATTTAATGAATTAAAGCTTTGGTCATAAACAAGTCATCCAACAGCCTTTCCAGTCATGGGACGAGTGATGCCTCTCTGGTGTGTCATTACAGATGACAGCAGGGAGAGATCGGAGATGAGATGAGGTCATTCCTAATGAAGATGAACTTAACCTTTTTGGTAGTGGGATGTCTAAAACTAATTAATCGTATTCTTAGAAACTCTGACTGAGGTGATTAAAGATACGTCATTTAACAGACACTTCCCTCAGGAGAACAATCGAGGGTTTACCAAAACCGCAGAGGTCTTCCAGAACTTAAGCACATTTTCTAAGATCACATGTGACAGAGAGAGAGAGAAAGTGAAGCCGGATTCATTTCTGATATGTGGCTTCACTGAAATTAAAAACACAGCAAAAAGGAACTCGGGCTTGCCCATTTTTCAGCTGCACCACTAAGCCAGGCTTTTAGCATGTCTCTCTCCAAACAAAATTATTTGAAATCAGAAATGAGGATGGGCTGTCCCTTGCTGTGTGATAGTTTATTTGCTCTGCCATAAGAGAAGCTTTAAAATAATCACTTGGCTTGAGCACACGTGTGGTTGTGACTGCACAGGAGATCCAGCAGTGGCTGCAGGCTACTCAGAGCAGGGGGACACACCAGACACGCAGCACAGGCACTCAGAGGAAAGTCCTTTGAGAAGATCATAATTTGAATGCACAGGACAGACCTCTGCAGAGGAAAAATGGCCTCTGAGGAGTTGTTGAATCTGTTCAAGGGCAGGTGTTCAGATTCACTGTGCAGTGGACATGGGGAGAAATAATTTGTCTGGTCCATCAAGGGTTTATATGGATTTTATTTGTTAGTGAGCTACTGTAGCATGTTCCCTTTCCCCCAAAATAACAGCTGAAAGGAAATGACTGTAAAGGAGCATTTCTGTGCTGGTGGGCACTCATCCAGGATGTGGGAGATCAGGGTTGAAGCCAGGCTTGGGCTGAGCTACCATGTGCTCACCCAGCTGCCTCTCCACATGGAGCAGTCCCAGCAGAGAGACTGGAGAAGCTCTGCTCCAGGGCAGTGGCAGGGAAATGCCTCTGGGATGTGGGAGAACAACTTTCTGTTTCCAACATCACAGGAGTGTGAATTTCCCACTCCTCAGGAGTGTGGTCCAAATAGCTGTTCCCCTCTTTCCCTCAAGACACTTCATCTTGGAGGTTAGAAACCCTCCCCAGTAAACACTTTGATGAATTTGCTGTAAAAACTGTTTTCTTTTCTGGCATACTAATGTTTGTGATCAGCAAGATACTCCATCAAAAATCCTCTGCCAGCTTTAGTGAGCACTTAACAGAATAGATCTACCTCCACACTTAAACTTCCAGAGCACTTCTGGTGTGTCCCTGAGCACTGCCCTTTCTCCCTGGAGACTGCAAGAACAGGCCCAGTCAGATGTGTGGGGTTGACCTGGGCAGCTATTCCTGGTAGGGAAACATATCCTTATCCTCAGCCTCTTTGCAGTACAGTGGCTTTTATTCTCTGTTCAGCCCCGTGTTCCTTTTCCTCTCCAATTCCCTTCTGTGGACACACAAATGTTAACTGACACTGCCATTATCATCTTCCAGGGCAGCAAGAAGTCAAGCTGCACTTGGGAAGAGCTATTTAGCCAGTTCCATGAAGTCTCACGATTTAGATCATCTATCAAGCCACTGGAGTCCAGTCCTTGATTCAGCAGCATCCCGAACAGACAATTAAATCTATCATCCCAACTTGTCCTATTGAAGTCTGCTGGCAGGCACAAGGCTGAAGTTATGTCTGTCCTTGAAAGATTAGACCCCTTATTCTTCTCTAGTGCTTCAAATAAAATAGTTGGAAGCCAATTTCTTGTAAAGTTCACTGGTTTTCCACCTGCGGAGCAGCTGTGGGCAAAGGGCCTTGTGTTTTACGACTATTAATAATTCTAGTCTGTGCTACAAAAATATATGAGAAACTTCAGCAATTTTTTCAGTTCAGTACTTGAATTCTAGAATTAGGCTTTGAGACATCTTGTTTCACACATACTGCAGAGGCGGAGAATGGAGACAAGTTGTCATGCCTGAATGAAGATGCTGGGAATCAGATGAAAGAGATTTTCCCACCTCCTAATAAAAGTCAAAAGTGACTCATCTGAAATACAGGAGATTAACAGTGGCCAATAATTTCAGCACTGCTTTGCTGAAGCTTGGTGTTGGATATTCTTATGAAAAAATACGACCCAAGAAAATCTGTGTGAAGCACCCAAGAGCCAGAAACTTGATGGTTTCATGTTAGAAATATTTTTAGGCTAAAATTTTGAAGCAGAAGTCTCTCTGCTCTTTTCTTCCTCAAATCCACAGTTCCTTAAATCTGGAAAAGCTTTTAGAAGGATTTTTTGGTCTCTTCCTAAAACAGGAATTGACAGGTTTCAGAATATCTATTTCGTAAAGGAAGAAAGAAATATGGTCTCGGGTTAGTGGCCATTAATGTGCCAGCTACATAAATCACATATCTTCTACCCTGGATCTTAATATTAAAAATAAAATGTCTACATGGGACAATGAAAAGTAGGAAAATAATCACCAGTAGACCTTTATTTCCCCCGGGTTGCAGGAGGAAACTATGGAAATATTAACTATTGCGGAATTTTAAAAGACACTGCTTAAATTTATCTCTAATCATGATTTCTGGCTGACAAAGTGTTACTTTAAACTAATTTGCACTATGCATCAAAAAGTAGGTCTTCAAATGAAAAGATTTAGATTTTTAAGGCAGGCCCATAGACTGCCAAGGACTTTGGGCAGTGAGCAATGAGGTCAGCCATCCCCGTGAGAAGCTGGCGTGATCTGCAGACTCCAGAGGTTCTGTGTCTCACTATTTATTGCTGCAGGGAGATCTTTCAAGACCTGTGTGTTTGACAGATCCCAAAAGCTCACTGGGGTTTGGCCTGGGTTCTTACTACCTGTAATTTCTACCTCTGCAACCAGGCGGGAGGGGATTTGCATCTGGTTTGACCCTTGCAAGCAGGAATTTGGCTTGGATGTAACAGGAGTTGCCTTGGGACCAGCAGAAAGATTCTGCAAAGGTTTTTCTCGGTGTGTTGTGTAAGAAAATGACTCTTCTCCATTTCAAGAGGGAAGAGGCCATGAGTTTTGAGGCTGCAGTGGGAGAGGTTTCCTGGCTCATTCAGGTACAGCTGTCAGTGAAGGAAGCAATGAGTTTAGAAACAAATATTGTCTAAACCACTGTCTTTGTGTAGATCAACAGGAGAGCAGCGGGGTCTCCTCCATCCTTCTGCATGAAGGTGAACTGTGTGCTGAAGACTTCCTGTTCTGAAGCCTTTTAAATGGGATTACTGAAAAAAAAAAAGCCACAGAACCTTTTCCCTGTGAATCTCCATTCAGCTCATCTTACAGATGAGCTGCTTTACAGACAGGAGAAGAAATCCCCCAGCTCTGTTTCAAGCTGGGGATTTGCAGGCATGGAGGTCTCAGTCTCTTTAGTGGGAGAGTGTTAAGAGAGGTGACATAATCATACATTAACAGCCCAATAAGCTGCTTACTCCTCTCTCTGACACTGACACTTGGCTCTGGGGAGGCAGCCAGACCACTGATATTTGAAGGAGCAAAGGTGAGGCATCACACTGGTGCTTTTATGAATATTTCATAGCTCAGAGCAGTAACCTGTCTATTCCCTTACAGATGTCTAGCTATGCTTTAAACAAAGTGCAGAACATAGCTATAAGCAGATGTAAATTTGTTTAAATTTTCCTTTGTATATCAGTGAGTTGACTGAAATTGCACAGAGTGTGAAAACATCGTACAGAGTAGAGCAAGAAGGAACCTCGAGGGTCTAACAGCAATTTTCTTGTACTCCTTTCAAACGAGAGGAAAGCACATAATCAAAACCCTGACAAAAACCTTATCTGCTGCCTGTGCCTTGCAGTGGGATGAGCTCCCTGTGGCAGTGGGACTGGTCCTGTGACACCCCACTGCCAGGGGGTGCTGGGGATGAGAGTTGTCCTCCTGTGCTGCTCATCATACACAAAGAGGCAGCTTTGACTCCACCACGTCAAAGGCAGGGGTAACATGTGCCTCTAACAGTGATTGCCCTTTCTGTGACTCTTCCCATTTCATTTACTCAGCACTTTCAGTCCAGGCTGTTTCTTCAGAAGATATTACTAGAATAAAATGATAAAAAATAATCCAAAGTGTTTCTCAACAGCATTTTATGACATATACTAGTGCTAACCTCTAGCAGAGTTACCCAGAATTATCATTGATGGTGGCCTATGGATCGACTTTAAATTTTGCTGCCTGGCTTTTTCTGGACTTCTTCACAGTATAAAGTACTGGTGGCTCTCCAGTAAAAAGTGAAAATTCTGTGTAGTTTTTTGGTATTAAGATAATGAGAGCTTACAGCAAATTTTTTATTGCCCAAATTTTCACAGCTAACAACCTTCAAAAGTGGCAATATCCTGGTGCATTTCCTACGTGCTTGTACTGCAGGAGGAAGGCAGGTAGCTCGGAGGACTAGCAAATGCCACGTGCAGTAATTTGATGCACAACTGCCATTAACAATAATGGGAATTGTATGTCTGATGATCCATCATGCAGAGCAAGGAAGATTCAGCCCTGGGGGTTTGCTGAGCAGCGCTCAAAAGTGCAAGGCAAAATATGGAGGCAAGTAACGACTAAGAAGCTTCTTTCTCCTTTCATGCCCATAAAGAGATGCTAAGAACAGCATTTTTAGGTCTTGTGAAAAATCTACATCTCTGCTTTGTTTTGTTATTGGGCGGGGTTTTATTGTTATTGTATTTTGTTATTTGAGGGGGGGGGTTAATTGATACGGCAAAATAAGTTTCTAAGCTTGACTATCTAAGCTCAGACTGAACCAGCTGCTCTTAACCAGGAGATTAAGGACCCTTCTGCTCTCAGCCCTCGGGCTTGGAGCTCACAGGGTCAAGAGCTTTGTTCTCTGGCTCCCTTCCCTCTTGAAATGAGCAGGCTGAGCTGTGCAAATGGCAGGAAGGCCCAGAAGAGCCTTGGCCCAGCTCCTCTCCCTGGTGTTATTTAACGAGCTACCTCAGCATTGTAGCTGGTTTAAAAAATAAAATAAACCCACAGTTTCCATCTGTGTCTTTCCAGACAGCTTTAATTATTCATTTCTTGAAATAACAAATATAAAAACGTTCTGGGATGATTTTCATCTTTGTTTAGCTGGTTTTTTCATGGATCTGGTTTTTTTCCCCCAAACTCAGTTTCCTAACCAAATTTAGTCAGGACCCAGCTTGCAAAATTAGTCCTACACCCATCTGAACAGGGAGGTGAAATGTCCCCCAAGGGAGAGGATCTCACTGAGGAAATAGGACAGTGCCTTGTGCACGAGGACAAAATCTGGGCTAACATGATTCATTAGATCTCTAAAATCCAAAGGACCACTGGATCATCTCCCCAGACTTCCCATATGGAAGCCTTTGGAAGTTCAGCCTCTTTTTTTTTTTTCTCATTGATACTTTCATTCAAGCCACAGTCTTGTTCTGAAAAGTCAAACTCTTGGCAAAAGGTCAGGCTCTCCTTCTTCTCTGGGCTCTGTCCTTCCACGTCAGCAAGAAAACGGATTTTCCCTTCTTATTTCTCACTCAGTGATGGAAACCAGGAACAAGCACAGGGCAAGTGTTGGACCTTGGCTTTGGGCACTGTCCCCTCCCTCACACACATAAGCTCAAATGAGCTAAAACGAGCCCACTAAAAATGGTGAATCGGTGATTTGGGGGCCCAAAGCGACTTAAAATTCCTTGGCTATTTGTGAGTAAGCGTGGAAAAAGAGAACATGGGAGAAAATGAATGTGAGCTTCAGATCCAAAGTAGAGCTCGCAGATCTGTCAGGCAAAGATGCTTTTGAGCTGGAAATGGGGCACATCTCGTACCGAGGTTTCCGAGAATTAAGAGTGGTCTCTTGTGTGTCACTTCTGCCTTCATGTTTTGCACTAAGTTGGAGTTCACCTTCCCCGAAGGTTTTTCCCTTCAAGGTTTCATTTCTCATCTATTTGCCACTACCTGGAAAAATAAGTTACATGGAAGATAAGCTGAAGGATTGTTCTTAGACACAAGGATTTCTCACAGTTTGATGTAGCTCCTCACCGTGCCCCTTTGAAGGTATCTCTGCAGTGTGACACTTGAAAGGGAATAGAAGAGCAACCATGGGATGCTGCCAGAAGACTTTTGGTTTAAAAATCCTTCTGTTGGCAATTTATACCTGTTTTGCGTTTTTTTTCTAGAGGGTAGAATTGTTTCCCAAAGTGGGAAAAGCTCCATCATTTGGAATATTTAAGAACAGTGAACAAGGTTTTAAAAATGCATGATCTGGCTCAGCACTAAGGGGTTTTTAAGGCTTAGAGGCAGAGTATGGACAAAGTGGCCTAATAGCCTTTTTCCAGCTGCTGTTTTCATGGCCCTGAAAGGCACTGGACTTAAATAATTCACTGCCCTGTGTTCTCAGTAAGCTCCCACCTGTCCCTTTCAGAGCACACACTTGTGCTGTACTAATGAATGGCGTTTATATTTGTTTAGTCATTTGGCTACTCCCTGTCTCTTCTACTTTTTCTGTACTTTTTGTGACCTAAGAAGTCCTTTGGGGAAAAAAAAAAACATCTTGCTTAAACTTTGTTATGCATGTCCCAGTGTTTTATAGCCACAGCAAATGATGGGTACTTTTTAGCAGCATAAATGCAGAATCAGGCACTTGCAGAAACACCTGATTTGATCATGGAGTGTTGGCAACAGCACACAAATGACCCAGTTGCAAGTTATGCACTTCAGCAGTCATCTGTCCACACGAGTTCCTCACCTGCATGCACAGTGGCACATGTGTGATGTCATATGCAGCTGTTTATGCTCTGTTTAGGACAAACAGAGTTTGGATGTTTGAGATATTTGAGATCCGCATTTATTCAGTTTTTTACTGCCGCTTTCTGATTGACAGCTATTCAGAAAAGTGTTTCTCTGAGCTATGTTTGTATTCTCCAGGTAGAAGTGTATGTTGTATCTATTAAGACCTTCTGATGTCTGTCACTTTTATTTTACTGAATAATGTACCTGTCGTTTTAGCTAAAACCTGATTCCCGTTTTTGTGGGAGCTGTTCTTTCTTCCAGCATCAGCTTTTCAGAAATCATAGACAGCATCTTCAGAACCTGCCCCTAAATCTGCTCCAGCAATCAGCCGCAGGTGCAATTTTGTGAGCACAACCAATTGCAGGAGGAAATTATGGAACTTAAAAGATGAAGCATCGCCCTGATTTGTAAGCACAAACAGCAAGGATAAACGAAGTCGATGGGAACCGTAAGTGCTCGGTTTCCCAGTGTAATGCTGCTGTTTGCACCCCCAAATTAGATGATAAGAAATCAAATCCTGCTATTCACAGTGTCAGTTGATTGCAGGATTGAGATGGGAGACTGAGATGAAGTCCCTCTAAAAATGTGCTCCCTCAGGCTTACTTGTGCTTTTCCAATAAAGGCAGAATTTGTCACGCCTCGTTGGCTGATCTGTCTGATTTGGCATCTTCAGCAGTGGGTGGTATACCTTGCTTCATATTTTTCAAAAAAAATTAAATTAAAAAATGAGGAAACAAAACATAAAGCTGTGGGGATGCAGAGAAGTTGCTTACAGGAAGCTAAGGGGTAATTTTATAGGATTCAGCCCCATATATGCTGTTCCCTTACAGTAAATATCAATTATGAGAGTGAGTTCACCAGTGCTGGGACAAGAATTGGGAAAGAAACTTGCCCTGCCCCATTTCTCTTCCTTTCCTTGTGTGTTTGGATCTTTGGAGCACGTGTTCCTCAGGCCAAGGCTGTCTTCCAGGATATCTCTGTGCAGTTATAGTCCCCATCTCAGTGCAGCCTGGTGGCAACAGAAATTGCAGTGGATAATTCACTCCATAATCACTTTGCCTTCTTGTGTGTTCCTAAAAAACGAGGCGTAAAATGTTTTATGTAGTCCCACTGCTGGGTTATAGGTTAAACTCAAATCCAGACGTATTTTTTGAGCCTCTTACACTTTAGACTAAAAGGTAATCATTTACTACTGGCTATCCAGAATTTTATATCTATATATATCTCAGAGGTTTCCTAATATACACTTAGTAGTTTGAACTCGACCATAATTACACTGTTATTATCTTCATAAGCTTTACTTATCTCATTATCAACTCCTTCCCATGTTGGAGGTCAGTGGAGTATCCCTTCTATTAGCCATTTAATCCTTTTACCCAGTAGCTCTGTTCCATTGATTCACTCACTGTACTTCTCTGTAGCTAATATTTCTGACATTTCAGACCAACCTCTCCCCTTGCCTTTTTACTCTGTCCAAAGTAATCTGTGCCCCTATAGATTCCGAGTTCATTACTGCCTGGTTTAGGAGTGCTGGAGGTCGCCAGTAAAATCTTGATGGTTTTGCCTTTGGAGTGGAGCACAGTTGTGTCACTGCTGTGTGCTGGGGCTGCCTGTCCTTGGCACAGGGGGGAACTGGGGGACACCACCAAAAGGTGCATTATTTGCAGAGAGATAGGCAAAGACTGCTGATGGCAGTAAATGAAAGGAGCCCTTTCCCATAACTAGGAAAAGTACTCTGAAATTACCATTCTCATAACACTGCTTTTACTGATTTATATCAGATCTCTGTGCTGATGGATACTATGTTGTTTTAGAAATAGTATTTATTGATTTTGCTCTCCCTTTGAGATACAATTAACATTTTTGAGGCTTTGTTTCTCAGTCCCTTTCCATCATATTGTCATTCACATGTGATCCCATTCAATGCGAATCCTGGTTTGTATTTCTGGCTGGGGTTGTCACTGCAGATGGGAGATTCTGGGGAGGGAAGAGAGAGCTTGGTTTTTAAAAATCTTCCAACTGTTTTCCCAAAGAAATTATTTCCTGTATGCTAACTTGAAGTACCATTAAATTATAATTTTTTAGGGTTTTTTTTATTTTAATAAGGTGACAGTGACTTTGCATCCGGAGTGTTCTTCAGCTCTTGGCAGTGTGAAGCTGAACACGTGCTAAGACTAGCAAGGATAATTACACCAGCTGTGACCTTTTTGAACACATATTTGGACCAACGTAGCTTTCAGTCACTTTTGATTGACTTAGAGCTTACTTGAATCTGCTTTCTGTAAACTTCAAACATTACCTTCCTGGTGCTGTGTTAAATTTGGTTGGGCATATGTGGGTCATGAGTAGTTTTATCATTTGATATTTGTTTCTCCTTATGATGCCTGGTGGCTTTGGGGAAGCTTTGCAGCAGATTGGGCCACATATCTAGTGCTGCTTTGGGCTCAGGTGGCTTTTTTTTTAGGTGGTGTGAAATGGGTGCTTGTTTAAATCAAGACACTATTGGTGTTTCTCAGAGTCTCCTTAGATCCACAGTTTTGGTTCTGCCTCATGAGTTTTACACCTGTAATGTCACATCTTTGGCTCTGGTTTATTATTAAAGGGCAGTTGCTTAATTAAGGCAGCTTTATTCAAGAACAAATGTCCGGTAAGTTATTTAACAGAATTTTTACTTCTGTTTTAGAGGTGCGCCCCTGAGTGTGCATGCTGGATAGCAGAATCAGATAATGCAGCATTATTATTAATTTAATCTAATAAGCAGGCCTACCAGTAAGTGTGTGAGAATAATTTGCTGCTATTTATGCCTTCCTCCTTCTCAGCATTCTTATGCTCACAGGATATATATAGTCACATTTTATTATTTCACCTATTTTGGCTTCAGTGCTACAGGGCAGGCAGGGTTGGCAGCGTTTATCGGAGTTGGTTTCTTTCCACTAAACAATGTCACTGTTGACCAAACAATGCGTTTGTTTCCCTGGGAAGGGTGTGCTCACTGTGAAATCCAAGGAACTGTCAGAGTGGAGACATATGACTTCAGGCTGCTGAAAACATCCTGGCCTTCACGGGGCTTTGTGACCTCTCAGCAGCCACGGCTGAGCCCACCCCGTGGTTTCCACCGCTGCTGCTCTTCTGTTGGACAGAGATGGGTTTTGTGGGAGTGGGGTTTTTCCGAGGAAGGTAAGCAGGGGTAATCCTGTTGTTGGGCAAACTACACCTAAGAGGATTAAAGAGGTGACATTTGTATCCTCTCTCTGATCATTCACGTCTGCTTAAGGTTGAAGAGGGGGCTGTATTACCCTGAATGCACCAGTCTGGTGTCTGTGGCTGGCTGGGGCTGGGCAAGGGAGTCCCTTCCCTTCAGAAGTCCATTCTGGGGACATCTGTGGCTCACCAGGTGGATTGTTGCCACAACAATAAGTCTTGTTTACATTGGGAAATTGTGCAGGTTCACAGGGTAAAGCAGTGGCTGCTGGGGACAGTGCTAATTTTAAAGGATTTTACTCACGGGTGACTCTAATCTGATGGTGTTGGTGGAATGTTCATTAGTGCTGGGAGTACCCTGCATGCCTCTGGAGCACATCTCCCAGGGCTGTCTCATCCCAGCAGTTACATCCTTGGGGATGCTCTGCTGTGGGAACCAAACCAGAGTGGGCATGATGGAGAGGGGTAGCTCAACGGTGCAGTGCTGATCTGCAATCAAACCCTGACAAAGAGTCACTCTCTATATTTTGCAGCAGTAACAAAGCTTAGAGAGTGCTTTTAAAACAACCCACACTCTGTACAGATCCATCTCACCTAAAACCTTCTCTCTGTCTCAGACAAGTCACTTGTGTTCAGATCCAGCTCATCTAACACCAGGGCTGCTGCTCTCCTGTTAAGCCTTGATGATATTTTTTTGTCTTTGAATCCCCTGGCTGTGAGCTCGGCCAGAGCTACTCCTGCTGCTCGGCAGGGGCTCGAGGGGGAGCCTGCCATCCAATTACCCAGGCTTTGCCTCCACACAGCCCTTAAGTGGCTGCTGGAGGATGATTCATCCTAAATCATTCTTCCCGTCAGGTTTTTTGCTCTGCACCAGACTGTTGTTTGTTTAAACCAATATAGTCACATATAAAACCCCGACAGCATACACTCAACGTGCAGGTAATAAAGAGGGCATCCTCTCAACAGCTTGTCCTCCTCAGCAATCCTTATGTTTGTGTACTGCTGTTTGCACTGACTCTTGCAGGTAGGGATTTTGCTCAAAGGGAGGCACCAGGCTGAACATTCCTGTCAATCCCGCCCAAATCGTGCATTTGGCATAATCATGTTGTTTTAAAAGATGCTAAAAGCAAATAGATGGGATGGAATCTCCCATTAGCTAATCATGCGTGCTCCAGTGAGCTGGATTTGTGTTCCATGCAGGCTGGACGCAGTGCTATACATATTGTGACCCAATTTTCCCCTGGTCCCAAATAGACTCTGCTGGATCCCATATGTGGAGTGGGTCATGAAGACATGGCAGTGCCCAGGTGTGGGGCCCCTGCAGCAGCCACCCTGCGGCAGGCAGTTTGACCCAGCAATGCCACACACGAATTCATAGCCTGGTAAAAGCTCCAAGCAAAACTGCTTTTTGCATTTGAGCAAAACTAACGCCCAGCGTGAAGCAAGTTCCTTCAGAAACAGGGATGCAGACAGGTTTGCACTCAGGAGACTAAAGTACAAAAGCCAAATGCCGCATTGATTTAGAGCACCTGGAAATAAAGGAGATTGGGGGGTTTGGATTGGTTTGTGGGGTTTTGTTTTTCCCTTCTAGGAGCATTTTAAGCATCCGTACCGAGTAATGAGTGTGACCCAACATGTGGCACGTTTCAGGGCCCCTGTCTTTGACCCATCTCCCACTGGGAAGGTATGGAGAAAGAAGCCCAAAATCTTCAGCACTGGCTTCCACATACAACACTTTCTAAGCTTCAGCAGTGTTTTACAGAAAGCTCTGTGTTTTCCCCTACAACATCCGACCTGCACAGTCTGTGCTGTCCCAAGGTGAGCACCAGGAGCAGCATCCCCCTACATCCACTGTGATGGGAGCCTGAGAACTTCCTAGATGTTAGTGTTATGAGCCATAATATCCTGAAAACCTTTCTCTCAAATATATCTTGGGACATATTCCCAAGAGTTTTTTTACCTTGGAGAGAATCCAGGGCTCGTTCTTTTAGGCTATAAATTCTTCACCACAAGGGTTTTTGTTTTCTTTTATGTCCCCAACGCACCTCATGCCACTGCACCACTCAGTCCAAGCCAAGTAATATATTACCATATGAAAACATCATTTACATTCAGCCAAGGCTCCTTTTATTCCCCCTCAGAAGGCTCAGGCATGTGAGAGGCAGATGGGGTAAATCACACAGCACTGACTCTCCGAAGGCCACCCTGCCCTAACCTGGCCCAAACCCAGAATTCTGCCCCAGGGCACCCCACCCACACCCCCAAATCCTTCAAAACACAAAGGGGCTGCAGAGCTGGCCCTTATCCAAGTAGGAGTTCAGCTGGGGGTTGTGACCCCAGGTAAAAAATCAAGGCAACACCACAGAGAACATCCAGTGAGGGAAAAAACGCAGTCTGGAAATTTCTAAGGTACAAGTCCTGATGATCTTGTGAATTCCTTTAGTCTGCATAATATTAAGGATCATTAAAATGAAAACACTCTGCCATTACAGCCAGGAAAGGAATCTATACCACTTATATGATAATACTATGGAGCTACATAGAGGTTCATGAAATATGGATGTGCTGATATGCACCATACTCTAACTTACATTTGTAATGCTAAGTAAAGTATCTCCCTGCAAAACACACGTCCATGCAAAAACACCCAAGTGGAGAAGGCTTAGTTTGATTTACCTCAGGCTAGCACTCTATTATTTTTTTGTTATTGTGGCGTTTTATTGTGCTTGTTAGGCAGAATTTCTGGCATTGGGTCTTCTGATACTTATATTGATAGATAGGAGGTCGTTGAGGTTCAGCTCTGGGTCGTTTTCTACATCTCCCTTTTCTTGACATCTATCTGTGCTGTTGGACTCCTGTTTAAATCTCGGATTCTCCACTTTAGGAACTGCAACTAAATTACACGTGCAAATTCTTTACGTGAGCATGCTCCACACATGCAGATTTTTTGGGATTATTATCATTTGATAATTATTTCTTTGCAGTTTAAAGACATGCTCATAGGCATCAACAGCGTTTTATACAACACAGTGTTAGAATCCACACAAAATTAATTTCTGTGGCAACGAATTTACAAACTAAGGCTACACACAAGTTTAATTTTGTACACTGGAGACTCCAGCATGTGTAGGTTTGCATGGGTGGCATAAACATTTATGGGTTTTTAGCTTAAATGCACTAAATGAAAGAAGGAGGTGATGACAATTAGAGAATAAAAAAATATATCCTGAACTCGAAGAGGGTTAGGGCAAAGATTAAGAGACTCTGGATTTATCATTTTAATATGAGTTTATATGGCTGAATTATGGCTTCAGGTTGCAACTGGTGTTATGTTGTAAGCATACAAATTCATGGAAACAACCCAGAGTAAAATGTACTTTATTAGAAAATGAACAGAGGGAGATTTAATGAAAATAATGGTGCCTTTGCTATGAAAGACTTCTCTATTGCTCATTGGTACTCTATAATTGCTTTCAAGTGTCATGTTCTTGGAAAGGAAATAAATATTTTTTGGATGGTCAAGGGAGAACTGGACAGATCCTGCAGAGATGGTGGACTGGGCCCAAGGCACGCCAAGCACTGCCATGGCATTCCCAGCCTCTGGCTCTCTTCCCTCAGCAGCAGGAGCTGCAGCTCTGGCACGAATTTGCAATCCAGCCCCTGTTTAGTTAAAGGCTGACACCGCAAATGTTTGACACAAAATGGTGCTTGTCCACCTGAACATCCCCAGCACGGGGTATTAGACAGACTGGCCGTTCAGTCTTGTGGAGAATTGAGGTATTTTTAGGAACTCAACTTCAAGATTAAACTATTTCAGATACTTCTCCCAGCAGGGCCCCTCTGTAGCACAGCTTGCACTCGTTGTGCTGCCCCATGGATTTGGGGATGCTTAAAAAAGCTGCAGTGAAGCCTCTTGTTCTTCCATTTTCCCAGGGGATTGGGTGCACGGGGAGTCTGTAATGGCTGGGCCCCATGGGATGCTCAGCCTTGCTTTTGCTGAGGCAACTTTTCCTTGCCAGTAGGTGACACATTAAGCTTTCAGATACCACATCTGGCTCTCAGTGTGGGGATTTTGCTGGGGGTGTTTGTTGCAGGACTAAACCCAACCCTCCTGCGGCTCCCCAGGACCCCGGGGTCAAGCCCTCCCCCAGCAGAGGAGGTGTGTATTTGCACAGACAAGAACCAACAAGGACAAATCAAAGATAAATTCAGTTCCTGCAGTTCAATACATTTATAAACACTTTTTTCTTGCAGCGTTTAGGACGAGTGTCTAAGAATCTATTTTTCCTTGGGTTTAGTTTTTGAAGTCTTGTTTCTCCCCAGGAAGTCGAATGGATGAGCAGGATTTTGATATTATCTGCCCCTTGCTGTGGAAAATGTCAGAGGCATGCCATGACAAATGCCACTGCTCTCCTCTTTCAGAGGCAGCAGCATCACTTGCCAGTCACACACAAACTGGTGGTGTACATTACCAGGGAAGCAAAGCTGGCTTTTACCCAAATCCGCATTTGTGGAAGAAAAAATGCCTGTGCGTTCCTCTGTGGCAGAAATGAAAACCAAGATCAATGACTGACTCTTTTTAAGTCTTATGAGCAAGGTAAAACTACTCTTTCACTCTGTGATAATGTCAAGTGCAGAGAAATATACACCCAGTGAGGTCATGGTCAGTTCAGGAGAAATATGTTTAAGAATAAATCGCCTGCTTTTTCTCTCTCTGTGTGTGGTGGTAGGGAGTGGCCTTTGTAGTAATGAAAAGTATATTAAATGGATGATTGCCATATCTGAATTAGATACCATGAAAATTTAAAATCGTGGGAATTTTTTTTCCATTTATTTTTGATCAATGTGATATTTCTACTCTTTGCTTTCTGGCTTCTTGGTGAAGGCAAACTGCTGCTGGCTGGCTTGACACATTGATTTAAATGTTGTCAGCTGCAGTTTGCAGCACCGCCCCATAGTTTTCCCAGTATTTACAGCAGTGTGAGGGTGAGATATGCATGGAGCCACTGTGGAGAAACTGGAAACCAGGGGACACCGTGCTCTGGAGCGGAGGAGAGGGATTGCCCAGCTCAGATATCTGCCAGGACCTGGGAGCAGTTGCCCGTAGGTTATGGATAGTGGTTTCTTATCAGGAATACCAAGAAGCCACCCTGAAGGTGTTAATTGAGTGAGAACCAGATCCATATCCAGATCTTCCAGAGCTTTAACCACAGCAAGGAGCTGCTGGAGAAGCACAAGGCGCAGTTCCTTGCTCCGAAGCCAAGGTCAGAGGAGGATCAGCCACTGCCTTTGCCCCCTGTAGCAGAGACAACCATGACAGTGCTGCACCTTTTTGTTTAACTTGATCTGTTCCCAGAGCCCACTAAGAAAGTCAGAAGTTAATTTAGAAAGATAATCAAAGCTTGGAACACCCACAGCTGAGGGTTTGCTCATGAACAGCTTTTCTGCTGTGACTTTGCACCCATCCAAAATCTGAATTTGCTGTCCATGTAAACCAGCACTGCTTCTTGTAAGAGTTTCTATATTAAGCAATATTGTTAATAAGTATTCCAAGTTATTCTTCCTTTATAAACAAACCCCGATCTTGCCCTGTCTATCCCTGTATTTAATTTAGACTTTCAAGTAATTTATTAGAATTACCATTGGGCAAGATCTCCCTTCTTCCCCTTGCAGAAAGCAAAATGAGAATAAGATGGCCACGCAGAGCACAGGGAAGGTACCCTGGGTTAGTGCTCTGTGTGTGTGTGTCATGGGGAGAGGTCTCTTTAACACCACAGAGGAGGCCACCACCGAAATATTGAGGACATTTTGTCCTGAAGGCTGGAATTTTCATAAATGCTCTGTGCTTGCCAAAACCTGCTTCCAGTGAGGATCCCGGGAGTTCTGCCATGGATTTCAATGGGAGCAGATTTGGGCCATTGCTGAGACCTTTCTAAAATTGACCCTTAAAACACAAAAGATGCTGACAAGTTAATTTGGCCTCAGAGGTAGGCAGCCAGGATGATTAGAGCGATTCATTTAAAGGACAATATTAAAATAATTGACTCCATGTTGGCTGCAGGGATGTTTGGCAAGATAATGGCCTTAGCACTGGTTATCTGTGGGCAGCACACAAAACTGGGGTGCTAGATGGGGATCAGGAGTGTCCAAAGGGGGAACATCTGGAGTGGAAAACCACTGTGCAAAATAAAGGTTGAGATTCAAAGTCCTTTGCCAGGATGAAGGGCGGCCAAGGACTATTCATCAAAAAGAAGTGCTGGGTTTTAAAATACAGCGAGCACAGCACATGAGATTAGAATGTAGCACTAAGGGGACTCTTTCTCTTCTGGTTTCAGTTATTCCAGAGAAATTAATTGGATATATATTTGTGGATGGAAGTTAGAATGCATTTTGGTTGACAGCAAACATTTCTCATCCCAGATGCAACGCAATAATTTCACTTTTTCTTGCGTCTTTCTGAGTGTTTGTGCTTCTCTGAATCCCTCCTGTTATTCTCTCGTGGTGGGGCTTTAAGAATACATCAGAGGCTGAGTTTCTTTTATGAAGTGGTGACATTTGGGGACAGGAATGTGCAAAGACACTCCCAAGCCTGCAAAAAGCACTGGGTTTGTACAACCCTGTAACTCTTCACAGAGGGAGAATATTGGACTGATCCCTCTCTGACAGCTTTCCTCTAAAGAGATAATATCCTTCATGGAAAATAACTGGGTATGATTTGTCAGTGCAGCAGGAAACACTGTTTAGAAGCATCTGAATGCAGGTGTTTAATTTAGCTTTCATCTGGGGTCCACTAATGGACACGTTGTTAAATCCAGCATTTTACATCTCCCTGCAAAGCAGCCTGTGCTGCTGGGAACTTTTCAAGGCTGATTGTCACTAATGCCCACCAGCATGAAAGGGCTCTGCAGGAAATGATGCTCTTCCTGACAGGAGATGGGGGGTGTAAAACCGTGTCAGGCAGTGCTTCCATCACACTGAGGTTGGCTGAGGACAGCAGAGGTAAATTCTGGGGTTCACCGAGAACCAAGGGTGGAACGACACTGAAACATCAGAAATTGCCAGATCCAAGTCAAGGGGAACTTCAGATGTCTTGTCCCTCAGATATCTACTTTTGGTTTATTATAGATCCTTATTTGATATTACATATTTCATATCCTCACCCCGACCCAAATATAGTGAAATTTGCAATTCAAAGGAGGTCATTGTGTTACTACAAATGAAAAAATCGCTACTGCATTTGTTAGCCTTAATCTATGATCTCATCTACAATATTTTATTCATAAATGCATATCTGCAAACCTAAAGTTAGCATCCACATAAAGTATAATAATAAACACCTATACAGAAATATTGGAGGATAAAGAGATGAAGTAAATCTTTTCACTGCTGTTCTGAATTTAAAAAAAAAATTCAATCAGATCTTATAATTCAATGTCTTGGCAATGAGATGAGCAACAGATTTAAAGGGATTGATGCATTTCAATGGAGATGGATCAAGTTTGGGGATGAGGAAGGAGGCACCTGACTATGAGTCAGTATTGCCATCCTTGAGTACCCAAAGGCCTTGATTTAACTCTAAAGAAAATATTTGCAACTTCTTTTAATAAAGAATAAAAAGAAGCAGACAATGTTATTTGACTGATAGGTTTTGCCACTTCACTTTCACTCCACCTCTCACCTTCCTGTGGTATTCACCAAATGCCAGTATCCTTTCCTCATTCTGATATTCTTTCCTAATTTTTCTCAATATTGGACAGGGAAGAGGAAAATAGCTCAAAAAATGTCAGGAGTGTGCTCTTGCCAGAAAGCTGATAAAATTGAAGATGGAGAGAGAAATGTGAACATTTCAACTAGGAAAAAGCACTTGACAAATCATGAAAGACAGAGAAGGGGCAAAGCATGGGCCATGGCTATGGAATATGCTTGACACAGGGACTGTGTGTGCTTTTGGGAAGGGATTTCTGTGCTCCAGGTGAAATCCCTGCTGCATCTGGGCCACAGAGGACTTGAGCTATGCTGACAGTGCTGTGTCACCACCATGCCTTGGTCTAGAAGGTGAATGACATGTGCATGGTGATATTACAGGTATTTCGTGTCAGCCTTATAGCAAAAATTACTTCTCTTGCTAAGAATTGGTGTCTGAATACCACAGTACATTTTGGTTCTTTGCAGTCTGTGAGGAATGTTTAGCACTGACTTGTATGTGCAAAACTTACTTATTATAAGTCCTAAGCATCTGGAAATCGGTTAAATCTAATATTTTAAAATTAATACAGCTCTAAGCAGTTTTCTCTGAACTACTAAAAATCATGCAACATTGCAGCCATAAAACCATAAATGAGCAAGATTAAGCTGTAATCCCACAACTCCAAGAGCAAAGAATTCATAGAAAAGTTTCAACTCTGACAAGGCTCAAACTGAAGTCCCAAAAGCAGAGCAAAGCAGTTGGGCAACACTAGTTAGGGGAGTAATTTTTGAATTTTTGTTAAAATCACAAGTCTTTTAAAGTGTGATCCCAAATTCCCTGGAGCTCCATACTCCATGCTCCAGTATGGCTACAAGTTGGAAGATAGTGTTAGCCTAGGGTCAACCCAAGTTAATAATACTCATGTGGGGGCCAAATATGGATTTATACTCATGGAATTGCACAAATCTTGTATATTCCTTGCATATTCCACTGCATATCCCATGTATGTGCAGATGTGTATAGATAAATACACGAATGATGATGGAATCTGTGTGAACAGTCAGTGAAACATTTTAAGAGCAATGAAAAAGCTTAAATATTGCTCAAAAATATTTTTGAGAGATTCTATTGCTGAAGAACAAGGCAGCTTCCTCTTCCCCTGCCCCCCACCTCTTTCCCACCAGAAGACTTTAAAATGCAAAGCATTTATTCCAAAATCAAATTTGCAGCTTGCTAAACTTTTTTTGTGTGTTGAGAATGCACCCACAGAATGAATTTATCAGGAATAATTAGTGTTGTTGTAGCCGATGCTGATTGCTGCAGCATCACATTCCAGTGCTGGTGTGAATAATTGCAAATCACTTCCTAGAGGTGTCACACAAAAGCAGAAGATGCCTTTTGGAGCAGTGTAGTGCCCATGGAATATAAGATTAACACTTGTATAGTACAAGAAGAAGACATGTAAAGACTCACTATCTTTTTTTTTTTCCTTTCTAACCTTGTTGATGTCATGAATATCAATTTACATCTTTCCTTTTTTTTTTTTTTTGAGATAATTTAACACTCCATTTAGTCATCCTTGGTAATGCAAATCATATCAATTCTGCTGCCAGACTACAAGGTGATCTCCATTGTATCCCTTGGAAATGAGAGATCCATTTTTCTTCGTTTATTTCCACTAAAAGAAAAATCTTCCTTTTCAAGGCCTTTTGATAAGAAACAATTCAGAATTCCAGGAATTTTAATCAGGGAGCAAAGTCGTAACCACCCTAAAGTATTACCCTCTACTCCTCAGTTATTCTGCCTGCCTCCTCTCCCTCCTTCCCGCTCAGCCTATTTGCATAAGGTGATTAAGAGAGCAGTAATAATTACAGCAGCACACGAGGAATGCACAGCCTCACGCGTTCCTGGTAGGAAGCAGCAACTCTGCCCTGCACATTTTCCAAACATGTGAAAGAGTCTCTCAGGTCTTGGCTGGTTCCCAGGACCTGCAAGGTCCTCCAGCCTCCTCTCCATGGACATGGGGGCACCCATGGCCCTCTCCCACCCCCGGGGAGCTCCTGGTCTCTGAGAGCATCAGGAGACCCCACAGAGGTGCTGATCCCCTCCAAGGCAGAGCGGTCCCCTCGCTCTTTCACTCTCCTGAACCGCAGCCCCTGTTACTGCAAAGCCAGAAGATCCTGAAACACTTTTTCATGCAGAAATCAATGGGCAGAGGTTAAAGAGCTCTGCAGAACATTTGTTCTTTTAGCTTGGTTGCTTTTGTATTTTTCGTTATCACAGCGTGAGTTGCAGATATTTTGTGTGTTTGGGTGTGTTCTGTCCATGCCTCAGGTTTGCCCTACCACTAAAGGCTACTGAGGCAAACATCATCTTAGGATGAGGAAAATCAATATGGAATTTCAATATTGGGTTACAAATCTGTCAGTCAGGACAGTTCATTCAATAATCACCATTGTTCAAAGCCTCTGAGGTCCTTTCCAGCCCCACAGCATCTCCATGAAGTAGGAAATGTCCAGGCTGGGATTGATAATCAAAGCACCAGAATAAACTCCTCCTGCAGCAGGACAGCAGCCCCTGCTGAGTGGTGCCTTCCCATCCTGCTGGATATACCCCTGTTCATATTAAAGATGAAAATATATATTTTTCTGGTTATTTTTATTTTCATTAAGCAAATGCAAAAATGAGAGCTGAACACATGCTGTTAAATGAGGAGAGACCTCAAGGACTTGTACATTTATGGCATAAATCAGAGAAAAATATATTCAGTGTTTCAGAGGGGGGAGCAAAACCATATCCATGAGAAAGTAATTTTTTTCCTGTTGTGTATCTCCAGGTGCAAAAAGAACCACGAAACCATTTGACTGTGTCTTCAAACCAAATATCAATAATGTTTGGGGGTTTTTATTCTCTTCCAGAAAAGACCATCTATTTTGATTGCCCTGGGATGGGTTTGCACCCAGATACAGGTAGAGACTGACACCCCTGGTGCCTGATAACCTTGATATTTCTGCCTGGCACACGAAGCCTGTTGCTACAAAGCAGAAAAGTGCTGCAAACACCCATGAAAATAAATACATAACACCCAGAAGGAAAGCAGAGCACTTCAGAGCTGGGGAAATGCAGGCAAAAAACCTTCCCCCGCTTCTGAAGGAAGGCCCAGAGGAGAGGGGCTCCTGGGGACCATCCAAAAACTCTCCCATCCTACAGCTCCCAGTGATGATGGGGATGGGGATGGGGATGGGGATGGGGATGGGGATGGGGATGGGGATGGGGTTGGGCTGGTCCAGGGCGCAAGGACCTCCCCCGGCTCTTGAGCAACTCACCAGGGCTGAAGGGAGGAAAAGGAGGAGGAAGAGGAAGAGGAGGAGGAAGAGGAAGAGGAGAAGGAGGAAAGCAAGACCAAAGACCTATTGCATAAAACATAACAGCTTCTTGGATTCTTATGGTGTATATTGGGAGTTCTTTTGATGCAAATAAGTCGATTTCTTTTTCAATTTATTTTCTGGTAGGTTTTTTTAATTCTCTAGCAATTCACTGGTTGAGCACTATTTTGCATAAAGACAGGTCAGCTTAGTCTGTTGAATGCAAGGCTCACAATGGAAACTGGCTTTCCAGGAGGATGAATATCCTCTGATTCCTGTGTATCTTACCGAGGAAGTCATTGTGAAGAGCTGTACACCCCATTGTTTCCCTCTGAGGGGAGGGAAGGTGTATGGGGACAGACCTGGCAGCACAGATCTGCATAAGGAATGGAGTGTGCAGAGAGGAGGCAGCTGCCTTCCCCTCCTCCTGCAAGCCAGTGCTGCCTGTATGGAAAGGAGAACCCCTTTTCACATGAAAGTAGTATGTGGAAAGGCATCCACAAAATTGATAATTAATTATAATTAAGAAGAAATAAAAGAAATCTAATTTTATACCGAGATATTATCAGAAATCAATTTCTTATGCCGTTTCTTGGGAGTTAATTTGGGGACATCTATGTGACAAATCTTCTGCAGAAAGCTTTTGCCTTTAAAGTATAGTGGCACTGGTGATTTCTGATTTCACTCAGGAGGAAATGCCTGAGAAATTTTCACTCTGGAGGAAAATGTACCAAAAATATTCTTTTAAAGTTCTTGTTTCCGTGGTTTAAAAGCTGTAATTATTTTAAATGCTTAATGGCAGCTCAATATCTACACTGGTGACTGTTCACTTCTGTTTGCCCTGTAAATATATCCTATTAGTACACGTGTGTGAGTGTGTGCATTTATGTATACTTAAAACACATATGGTATGGAAAAAATATATATTTATCCATTAGAAGCTACTTGTTCTTCCTTCTTTTCAAATGTCTTGCTGCCAGCTGCCTGTACCAAAGGCAGTGAACAGCTGAAACATTACAGCACTCTAATTTTATGTGTATTGGGCACTGCTGCTTTGCTGTATATTTTCTAAAAGAGTTTATTGTCCACTAGGGCTCTTTTAAAGGGAAGCTTGGATACTGGGGACCTTAAAAGTGATGAAACTTAAATGCAAATCCATTCACCTTTTCTTCCATGCAGTAAATTCTACTACCTGCACTCTGAAATGCAGGAGATAACTGTTACAATACCCTATTTTTTTAATCTAATGTTGACTCTTTTGGGCTAATTTTCTTATATTTACTGTTTCCAAATGTGATGCAAATGTCAGGATTCAGAAATCACTGAAAAGCAGTTGTTTGCCCCAGATAGAGTAGGATTTAACATCCTTGGTCACCGCTGAGCTGGTAATATCACTTTCATTCCATCTTTGCCAGAGGGCCTATTCCTGAATAATGGTGATGTCCCTGGATTGGAAAACACAGCTATGGGAGGGGAGGTGCTGGTAGGAAGAAGTGAAGATGGGTGTGAAATACTGAGTTGGGGAGAAAACATTTCATCTTCAGCCCAGCAGAGTAACAGATGTGTTTCTGCTCTGTCTTTTGACTCTTCGTGACTCATCTCTACAGTCAGGAACCAACAGGGCATCCTCGGGAAGAGATGGAGTCCTTGATTCAGGAATTCCTGTAACAGCCTGTGCTTAGCTCTGAGCATGAGCTCAGCTCTCAGCTTGCCCTCACTGCTGCAGGGATGGCAGAAATGATCAGCTGTGATGCTCAGCTTGGTTGGAAAAGACTTCCACCCATCTGAGGGATTTACATAATGAACTCCCTGGGGCCATATTTGCAGTTCTAACAACATTAGTCAGGAAGAAGCGCATCGACAGCAGAGCTCATCTGTGCTCCTGGAGTTTGGTGGGACCATTCCCGCCAAGGGTGGTCCTCAGGCTCAGGCAAGATGAGCAGGTGGACAGCAACACCTGCTCAGCTCTTTGTAGGTGTGTTTTGCAAATGGATTTTCCTCTCTTGCATCACCTCCGTGATGCTTTTAATAAAGCTCCTCACCACCAGCAACCTTTCTGCACGGTCACGGGGATGTGCTGAGGCCAGCAAAACGCTGCACATCGCCGTGAAGAGCTGTTCTTTTCATAACAGGGAGCTGCAAGTGTAGACTTGATGCTCCATAAAATTCTGACATCCTGGAAAGGGAGTCCTAGATCTGTTTTATACGCTGTAGTAAAGGTGATCTTTGGAAATTGCTTGTTGAATAACTCTGCGGTCTGCTGTACATCATTTTTATTGATGATAAGGAAGATGTCATCACTATGGCTTGCCTTGGAGAGGGAGGTGGTGAGGCGTTGAGTTGGTTGGAAATATGATATTCTGTGTTAAAGACCTCAGTGCCTATTGTGGAAAGGAAATGTTCCCACTGGTACTCCTGGGTGTATTGGCTGCAAAGTTTGTCAACATCTCCCAGTGCTGCACAGCCCAGTGGAACACAACTCTGCCGCTTCCAGGAGGTCCTTTGCTCCTGCGTTAGGAATTCCTATTTTTCAGTGCCATTTGGTGTTAACTCGCTGTGAATTACTGACTTCTGCTGGCAGTCCAGCCGTGGGAATGGACCTGTGCAGGTCTTTAACCTTCAAGTTCAGAAATACACCCCTGCCTGCTAAATATGGTTGGGGTGGGTTTTATGATGGCTGCAAATTGTGGACTATTAGGGAAGAATGATTGGTTTTATGAGCGGAGCAGGATCTCTCTCCTCTGCTGCGTGTGCTGGATCATAAAGGGGTCACCTATCTCGTGGGCAACTGCTCACTGTGCTACTGAGAGCAGAAAACCATTCCAGGGCGTTATGAAAACCAGTTTACAGATTAAATTGTAGAGTATACACTGCTACTAACCGAGAGGACTTTGCAAATTGTCTCTCTCCTAAATCAGTTTGTGTCCATTGAAATCGCACCAAACAATTAAAAATGAATCATTGTTAAAGCAAATGCTTGCTTTCCCCTCCAGATGGGTCCTTAAGCTTCTTTAGAGAGCATTTTCTCCTGGCATTTTCCACCTTCAGAAGTATTCCTTTAGCCCTGGGAATAAGGGATGTGCATGCACACCAGATTTGTCATGTTTCTATAGATCTCTGGGGTGGCAACTTCAGTACCAAGACTTGAACACAGCTGGTTTATGCTTGGGAAAGGAATTGTGTGGCAACGTCATCTGCAACTAGGAAAATAAGGACTTAATGACTCCACAGATCACCATTCTGTCTTATAATTTAGTACTTGGGCTCATTATTGCAATTCCTGTGTATCCAAGACAGTCTTGTATTTTCTGTGCTTTTAAATCCTGTGCATTTTCTCCCTTTAGATAATACCTGATAGAGGCATCCTGGAGACTGGAGCCCTTGAGAATATCTCCTGTTAGAGGGCAGCTGCCACAGCCTTCCTTCTAACACATTCAGCTGCTTTTCATCTTTTCCTTCAGGAACCTCCAGAAGGAGGGCACACTTGAATCTTGAGAACTCAGAGCATTTGCTATTCCTGCCTTTCGTTTAATACCTAGCACTTCCTCCACACATTTGCTTTCAGAGGCGTTTTCTCCCTATTTGTAGTTTTGATGGATTTTCAGCTTTTCCCATCCATTACTGAAGGTGGGAATTAACCTTGGGTTTGAAGATTCATAGTCTGGTCATTACAATATCCAGGGCTGGGAGATCAGTCTTGTGCAAGCAGCTGAATGCAGCTGTTTGCATCCCAAAACACAGCAGGAGTGACATGTGCCCTGCATGCCTGTTCCTTCCAACGTGAGGACACTATTGGAGGTAACTTGCATGAGATTTGAGTTTTCTCAGTGCCATCACCTTTGTGGCCCTGGCTGGACTCTTGGTCTTTCCTTGGGTGGTGGCTGCCCTGTGGCCATGAGGAAATAGTGAACCATGGCTGGACCACCCAGTGCCCTTCCAGATCTGTTCAGAGTGAGCCACAGCACTGGACTAAAACATATCCTCTAACTCTTCTCCTTAACACTCTGCGCAAAGAAATCTGGGATTTCTTCCTGCTCATGTCAGAAGTTCAGAGAGGACAAAGGAAACCTCTGCTGTCAATATTCAAAATTTCACAGAACAACAGAATGGTTTGGGTTGGAAGAGAGCTTAGAGATCACCCGATTCTACCCTCTGCCATGGACAGGGACACCTTCCACTATCCCAGGTTGCTCCAAGCCCCATCCAACCTGGCCTTGGACACTTCCAGGGATGGGGCAGCCACAGCTTCTCTGGGCAACCTGTGCCTCATCACCCTCACACTGAAGAATTTCTTCCCAATCTCTAATCTAAACTCACCCTCCTTCAATTTAAAGTGATGTCTAAAAGCTGCACAAGCAGCAACCGGCACTCGGGTGGGACACCAAGGATTTCTTGAGACTCAGCATGTGAGAACCCCAGCTAGACAGCAGCTTCCAGGAATGAGAGTCATTCCCCATGGGAAGACGAGGGAAGAGAGGACGTCCCACATCAGCACAGCGGGAGCCTCCTCTGAGCTGCCGACAGAGCTGCCGCAGCCGAAGGGCCGGGCAGAGCCGCCACAGAGGATGCACGCTGCTGTCAGCAGCCATTAAAAGCATTAAAAAGGTGAAAACTTATGGCAGCACTTAGTGAGTCCCAGGTTGTTTGCTCGGCCTACGAGGAGACCCGCGTGTCACATTTTATATCGGTGCACGCACCAGAAGCACATTTAATGTGCTGCACAGAGAGCTTATTAAACACTGCATTTAATAAATGTGTGTGTGTGTGTGTGAGTATTGATGCTCTCAGCACTCGGCCACGCGAGGAGCAGCCCTTTTTTTTTTTTTGCAAATGAGGCCACCTGTTCCTCCTTCCCCGATTTGACAGGTTTGAGTCTCTTCGCCGCGCGTGGGCGGACAGTCGGGTTTGATTTACTGGATCCTCTCCTCTGGTGCGATTGCAGCATAATTATATCGATAATCAGCCCCGTTTGTGGCTGGAGTGTTCTCCAGCACACACACACACTCCTATCCCAGTACCATGCCCAGAAAACCGGTCCTGCTTTCTGTTCACGGGGGTTGCGTGATAAATACAGATTGATTTCTGAGGGCGCGTGGCTGTGACTCGATCGACCCGGGGCGTGCGGTACACGACGAAATTTACAGTTACGCTTTGTAGGTATTTCATCAGGTGAGACTGGTCCTTGTTAGAGGAGTGTAAAAAATTGGAGAATCGATTTTCTTTTTTTTTTTCCCCCCCCTTATTTTCATGTGCGGGGTTCGCCTGGAAAATGGGAAAGAGACTAAAACTGTGGAGGGGAGTTCATGCTACACAGGCAAAATATACACATTTTTCCACCAAAAAGATTGATCAAAATCATTTTGGAGAACATACAGTTTTTCACTCATCTAAAAGCAAAAATTGTTCTATTTGTTTAGGCTTTGGCTGGTTTTGCTATTTTTGAGCTTCAAGAAAGTATAAAGGCAGAATATAATTAGAAACGTTCTTTCATTTTTAATAAGTGTCATTGAAAATACCTTTTAAGGGTCATGGCTTTTTTTAGATAGAGTTATTTTTCAGTTTTATTATTTTTAAACCATTTCTATGTTTGATACACACTCACGGATTACCAATTGACCAAGTATTTTGCCATGAGAAAAAGTTGTTTTGGGCACTTAGTCTGGCTTTAAAACACACATAGAAATTTGCCATCAATGTCCATGCAATGTGTGCCTTGTGAATGATACTTAAAGGCAACCCTAGTGCTTAATGCATTGGAAATGAGGAGTCTGGAATGGGTGTGTGCTGGATTGGTTAAACACTCAACCCAAGCCAAAATCAGGCACGGGAATGTGCTGGGATCTGAGCTGAGCAGCTGGTGAGGTGTGGAGTGGTACCACCCACAGTCAGAGCCGCCAGGAATTGCCATTTAGCAGGGTTTTAATGCATTTCTGTCCTCACCACTTCAGCTGCTCCAACAAAGCAGCCCGTGGATGAAGGTGAGGATGAGTGGTGGTTCCCAGAGAAGCTTCTAGGCAGGGAAAGCCTGGTCTGGTCCCCACCAGAGGCATTCCCTGTCATCCAGGCACTACCAGCCGTCAGCAGTGGAGCATTTCCTACCTTCTCCACGTGCTCAGCTTTGGGCTGCACCTTTGAGCCTCCGGCAGTGCTTGTACAAAACTTTTCAGTTGAATGGTTTTTGGTTTTTTTTTTTTTTTACCAAAAGAGCCATTCCTGCTGAACGTTGAAGACTCAAATCAAGGCTGCCCACATTGGGCCTGTTCTGGATAAACAGGCAGTGTCAGGACTGTAGGGCTGGTGCCTTCCCACATGCAAGAGGGCAAGTAGGCCCTTTCCAACTTGTGCATACAATCCAACTTCATCAGCACTGACAGCTTCCCAGAGGATGATTCTATTTCTCTGTCTATCCCACTGCTCCAAAAGCTCCTTGCTTGGTTTTGTGATGACCAAGCCATGCAGGGCCAAGTGTGCACACGGCCAAGGTTACCCCACTGTTGGTGTGATTCACCCCAGTCTGCAAGACCAGGACAGACCAGTGGCTGTTTCATTTTTGACAACACACAAAAAACCAAAAGGGAATCACTCAAACTTAATGAATTGTTGTAGCACAGGCTCCCTCTGCCTTCAGCTCCTCAGCTGTCTCTGCAAGGCAGTGCCAGGCAGCAGGGGAGGGGATCTCTTCCTCACCAAGAAATTCTTCATGAGCTCCTTGGCTCACACTCCCAGCCTGGCAGTCCTGGGGCCAAGGCAAGTCACAATTGCCTTGATTTTGGGGGAGCTGGAATGAATGGCTGGATGTAGAAACGAGCAGAAGCAAATAATACAGAACAATGTGACTTGTTTTAGTGGCTGGCCAAAGCCAGGGTGGCAGAAGATTCTCTAGAGAAAGCTGTGGCTTTGCCTTCTCCTGTGGCAAGGTGTGGTAAATCCTTGGCAAATTCCTTGTGCAGTGCCTTGGATTTGAAAGTCTTTAATGCAGAAAATAAATCCTGGGTGCCTGGGGTTTACACTGGCCCTCTACCCTCATCCTTCCTGCTCCACGGGTGATATCCCAAAACACCTCTCTGGGTGAGGTGGTGCCACCCATGTCTGTGACACCCCTGGGGCTCAAGTATTCCCATCACCACCCACAACATTTCCAGTAAATAAGGCAAGACTAAGGTGGTTTGCCAAAGTGGAAAATTTAATTTTATTGTTGACTACGCTGAAACCTGGATGTTATAGAGCTCGAGTTTCGCCTTTGTGTTCATCCTCTTGAAGGGAATTGTGTGTTGTGCATCGGAGCCTACCAGGAAACTCCACTAATAATAACAAACCTGACACCTGCAATTAAAGCCCTTACTGGTACCATCGTGTGTGGGATCCCACATGGGGTAGGACAGAGGAATAATTCCTCAGAGCTGTGGGAAAAGCTAATTTCTTTATTTACACGCTGGAGGGAAAAGGTAGAAAGGAAACTTGGCAGGGATGAATATCTAGAACCTTGCTGCAAGTGATCTTAAAGATAACACATCTTTAATAATATGAAAACCCATTTCATATCGATTTTCTGGCAGTTGTGTATTCTTAAATAGGCCAAGCAAAATTATAATATTTGTTTTGCTTTGTGAGCAGAACAGTTAAAAAAAAAATCATTTCAGCTCAAAAAAAAAAAAAAAAGCAACAAACCCAGAAGAATTATTCCTCCAGCCACAAGGACAAAAATTTCTCAAGATCTTAAAAGCATCTTTAAATAAAATGCATTGTGAAAGGCAGTAGTTCAAATAAGCTCAACCCTTTTTACATATAAAAAGCTAGAAACTATTTGCAGAGACAGATTTGTCTGATTTGATGTCATGATTTTAGTGGTGAGGGGATGAAAATTCATCAGTCTAGTTATGAGTCAAGTCTTCAATTAGGGTTTTGTTATCCTTAAAATAATGGAAAGCTCTAGAAAGGCTGGAGACTATTCAGTGTGTGCATGCATGTGAGTGCATTTATGTGGGTATTTAATAGGGGTAGGTTTTTATCTTTAAATTTCTATTTGAGTAGAAAATTAACCAGACCTTTGGCTTCTTCATGCTGTGAAAAAGGAGCATGTTAGCATTTTGTTGGTGAAACGTGTGCATTCAAAGCAGAATGTGGCCTTTAAAATCCATTGGGGACCTTGTTTGATCATTTTCTCCCTGATAATGTTTGTGTTGCTCTTGTGTGGCTTTCTTCTTGTTGTTTTCTTGCTTTGGCTGTGATTTTTATCTACTCACTAAACAAATTGTTTTATCTGTTTTATGACCCTGTGCTAGAGAATTTATTTATTAAGATAATTGGTCCAGAGAAAGAAAGATCAGGAGATTTCCCCTCTAGACAATGGAGCTTTAGTTAAGTGAAAATATGGGAAGGAACGAGCTTCCTTCTGTTTCTTCTTCTGTGTGAAGTGGAGGTGGGCATCAATTCTCACCCCCTCCAGCCTTTCTTCTGTGTCACCCTTCCTTGGAAAACCACTGGGGATGGCTAAACTACAAGGACAGACCAGATCCATGGTCCATCCTCCTTCATTTGCTCACAGCAGCAACAAATGAATGACTCAAAGTGTTTGCTTCACTTCTCATAAGCAAGGAGGCAACTACAGCTCATCCATCTCCACCTCCAGAGATTCATCCATCACTGGTTACTTCTGCTGGATATGACCAATTGTATCCAAGTCTCAGATAGTGTGGCCTTGGAGAGGTGTAATTTTTTAAAACAAGGGCAGATTCTTTTAGTTTTTTTCTATGTTGTCCCTCTTGAAATGCTATTTCTGCACCTGAGGCTGCCTGGCATTGATGTCCACAAGACATGGTCCAACCTGAGAGGAGCACTCAAGTCTGCAGCACTGAAATGTTTTCCTGTCTCTTGTTTCAGACTGTTCTGGTGTCTCTGTTGTGTTGTGTGTGAAGAGAATCGAAAGAACAGACCGTGGGAAACTTTTCCTTGGTAGCTCCTCCAGCAGCGAACAAAATGCCAAAAGCAATATCCATGCTCCGAGCTTAATATTAAAGAGGAGGCTATTTTTAGAAGGTTTACCCAGAAAGCACAAGCTCTAGCAGCACAGTGGTGCACCAGCGAATCGACTGTGTGCTTTGGAAAGCCCTTTTGATGGGGAGTGCAGACAAACGTGTCCTTGCTGAACCTCTGTGCTCAGCCAAAGCCTCTGCAGCTGGAGCCAGGCAGCAATGAGCAGCTCTGTTCTGCTCACAGACCGTGTATGGTGCTAAAGAAACTGTGGACTTTCTGAAGAAAACATATGGGGATGTTCTCCTGTCTGGTGATCATGCTAATTTTTCCAATTCCGTTGTTTTTTGACCCGATGCGTGCCAGCTTTTCCCCCAGCAGCGGTGCCAGGCACTGGCACCAGGCTGCTCCAGGGGCTGTGACACAGAGGGTGACAAGATGCTGCTCTCAGCACAGCCCAGATGGAGCAACTTGAATGTTTCCCGAGGCATGGACAGCCCAGCAAACCACAGCAGCACTGCTGGCAGACCCCAGGCCACAGCACCTCCCTGAGTGCTCAGCTCTGGTTGTACTCAGAAGTCCATATTTAAAAGGTATAAACCACCATTTGGGGTTCTGCAGCTGGGATGCAGCCAGAGCAGGGATTTTGGGGAAAGCAATAGCCAGAAGGAGGCAGCAAAGCCAGGAGTGTGGTTCCTACAATGCCCATCAGCAAACTGGGGCAGTTCGGGAGAAAAACTGGGAACATCCAGGGGCGTGTGTGACCACACAGGGTCCATCTCACCCCACCGTGGCAGCCAATCCCTCTGCTCCTCTGGTGAAAACCAGCCTGGCATTTAGCACATGCTGGGTCCAAGAGTTTAAGAGCTGCTGACTATTTCAAAATTTGAGTATGTCTTCAGATCCATATTGGTGGAGCCAGCGCCGACACAGCAATCTTCCCTAGCAAGAAATAGATGGTAAAAGAAAACAAGAAAAGTTCTTTACTGATAAATTAAACCAGATTTAAAAATGGTTTTGGCAAAAGATATATGAGGATTTTTGTACATTGCTGTTACGTTACTTGGAGGGTGTGATTTTTTTTTAAATTTTTTTCTTTCACCTTCCTATGTGTCAGAGCTGGGCTAGTAAAAATTCAAATATAGACCAAGTTTGAGAATGCAAGTTGTATTTTACCATTACTCCTCACACTGGGAGTATGGCACATATAAGAGCATTTCACTTCCATGAGTAGCAGCTGAAATAAAACATCCATTTCCTTTTCATGCGCAGAAATAGTAATAGTGGCTGGAGAAAGGAGATGACAATTTATTTTGAACGCCAGTCATTGCAGGATGGTTATAGCACAGTTAGGGCTGGTCTATGGCTGTGCTGCAGCCAGCAGGTTTTAGAGTGGCAATTTTGCCTGTCTGCCTGCCTAGGGATCATCTGTAGGTTTTTGAAATGCATCTGTATCAAAAAATGCTCTTGGAACAGTTTCTGGGACAAGCCTGTAATACTTTCCCTCCATCCTAGCAGTGTTCCCATCTGGAGCACTTACAACAAACTGTGCTCTCCCATTTGCTAACTGGAACCAGTTCAGTGTTAAATTGCTAACCCTGACTGTCCATCAGGTTTCTCTTCTTTGTTTTCACAGGTTCTGATTCAGCACGATATTAGCATATATATGAATTCAACAGTGTGACTATTTCCACTGAAACAGAATAATAGCAACTATAACGATGATAATAATTATAATAATGATTTGATGATTATGATGATGGTGGTGATGGTACTAATAATAATCTTTCAGGCCTAAAAGTGAAGCTTGAGCTGTATTGTCCCATCCAATCCTTGCCTGAATGCTGGTGTCTGAGGCATCCAGCAAAAGGCTTTCATGGAGCCAGGAGTTCAATCTGAACAGTTTATCACCCTTAATAAGTCAGATGTTGAGCTTCCTGCTTAGCCTTGAGTCAGGGAAAGCTCTCCCTGAGCTCTGCAGAAGCTTTGTCAAATCTTCAGGCTCTTGCTCATGAGGATTTTCCTTTTCTTTCCTTCTCACCATCTCAGCACATCCACCATCCAGCCCATCCCACAATCCCTTCCCAGATCACTCTGCTGCTGGGAATCTCAGCAGCTTTAACCCACCTCTTCAGATTGAGGAGGGGAAAGAGAGAGAAAAAGGGAAGGAGACAAGGCAGAGATATAAATCACATCACCTTTGGAGGCCCTGGGACGTTTTGCCTCTGGTTTGTGATGTTTGTTTCGTTGGGGTGAAGGCGCTTTGGGCAGGGACTCCGCTCTCCCTCCCCGGCCCATCCCACCGGGCACGCTCGCAGCAAGGAGCGGTGCAAATCCCAAATGGCACCCTGCCTCCAGAGGGACTTCCAAGGCTTTTTGAGTTGCTGCTAAACAAGCTGCAGCCTTAACCCCTAGCAAAGGGGCTCGTTGCAAACAGGCACTGGGAGAAGACTCGGAGCAATCCAGCTTTAAAGGGCAGTGCTGCTAAGGCAGCACCAACTCCAGCAACGTGCACTTTAAAAATGCATCAAATAGGTAAAAAAATACACCTCAGTGACTTCATGCTTTTGTCCGAGGAAGGCAAGAGGGAGTTAAAAATCGCTAAAGAGCAAAAACAAAATCAACTTAGAAAGATATAAACTGACCAAGAGGGAAAGGGGACAGAACAGACGCTGAAGGGAGACCTTGTTCAAAAGTGTCAGGAATGTGACCAGCAGGCGACGTCCCCAGGCTGCCCCAGAGACGGGGGTGACCTTGGCCACGTCTCTTTGCTTTTGCTGGGCTTATGTTTTATCTGAACTGTCTTAGGTATTCAAGCTGCAAAACCTTCCCAGCTGGGACTGTCACTGCGGATTCACACGGTGCCAAGCAGGAAAGGTCCTGAGCGATTCTGCATTTCTGGGCACTGGGTAGAAAATAGCTTAAAAGGTCTGGGGTTAGTGCATGGAGATCAGGCATTACAGTGGACGTGGAACGAGAACACAGCCTGCACTGAATTTTTCTCTCCAGAAGTCCTATTTATTTATTTTTTACATCTGTGCCCTAACCACAGCTGAAAACCAGTCACTTCTGTGCAAAAATGATATGGCTATTTTTGCAGCACACAGTAGTTTGGGACAGGATATGAAGAATATTACATCTGATTGAAAGTATAACAGCAGCAGAGGTGGGCAGGATGTAATTACCCAAATTGTGGTTTGGCCAGGACAGCAAAAATATCTGGTTTGAAATGCCCACGGGGTTGTAGATTCCTTTCAGTGTCCAGCACGAGTATCTAACAGGGCCTCCAGAGATGGCACCTCCCCCAACAGGGATAATTCTCCATCCAAGGACAAGTGTAATCAGCTCAATTGCTCAGCCAGTTTTGTGCAACACTTTGTGTTTTGCTTAATAGCTTCCTTTTCCCAAGCTGCCTAAAGCCAAACCTATTCGCTTGCAGAAGCTGCCCAAAACCCTGTGGCTGCAGGGAGGGATCCAGGACATCCTTAAAGCCGTGGAACACGTGTGGGGTTTAAATCCACTCTTGTTCCAAAGGGTGGAAACAAGCCCCTTGGGCAGATTAGGCAAAAGGGGTGAGGGGTAGTGATGTGCATGAATTAATTATAAAAAGACCCTCAAGGGCAGTGCTTAGGTTTGCCTCTGTGCTGGGACAGAGGAACTCATCAGCTACTTGGGGCTTAGTTAGGAGATCTTGCTTTAGTCAAAGAACCAGTCCTGAAGCCATGAACTGTAATCAGAGCAGGATGAGTGAAGGAAATCACCAAGAGGGAAAAAAAAAAAAAAAAAGAAGGTAGCAGATCTCAGGTTTTCACACTCCTTTCATCATACAGAGCCTGCAAGGGTAACCCACAGAAGGTCCAAAGCCTTTCTCATCTCTCCCTGGGTCACAGGGTGGTTGCTTCTTCTTTTCTCCGTCGGAGAATGGAAAGGCTCCTGCAGTAAGAAATTATTCCTTGAACTTTGTAGGCTGGTTTTCGTACATGAGCCTTTGGACAGCTCGTTCTCACTGATTTCTACTTCTGGCAGCACTTTTCATGCAACCAGACTCTCTTTAGTAAGGATTTGCAAGAGTAAGCTGACAAACCCTTTGGCAGTAGAGAGGAGAAAAAAAAAAAAAAAAGTGCTTTTTTGCTTTTTTCCCCTCACTAGCAGTAATTTGTGGCTCTATATTTGAAAGCTGCTTTTTACTGAATATAAAATTACTGTAATCCCAAAATGGTCTCCAAAGTGCCACAAAGTTGTATTTAAAAAGTATGTTAATCTTTGCATCACAAATGGCCTTCTCACGTCCCACTTTTACAATTCCTTTTGCTTCTAAGAATTGTTTTTATTTACATCTCTATGAAAACAGAATCAATTCCGCCATACACACTGTTGCATATTCTTTGGAGTGAATATATTGATTGAGAAACCTTCTACCAGTCTTATTAATCTCCAGCAGTATTGACTAAGTACAGTTGTACGTATCAGTGGTACACGTGGAAAGCTCACAAAATAACAATATCAATAATGTGCTGCAACAGAAACAATCATTTTATAAATAATGAATGCGCCATATTGAATTTTGCGGGTATTTGGGGTACTTTTTTACTTTTAAAGGCCCTGTGTCCAGCTTTGTTGACACCAATATAAATAAAAAATAAATCCGTTGCATTCAATGCAGTCACATTCGTGCAAGAGCCAATATAAGAGAGTCTTAGAGCAGTCGTTTGTCAAAAGAGAAAGTAGGACATGGCATAAGTACCATCTGTGGAGAGTGATTCATAGGACAAGAATGCAGCATAATCAGTTAAATAAATACTACCCTTGTGTTTTTTACTCTAAGTGGACCTTACTCCAACACAAATCACAGTGCAAAGCCAAAGCAATTGCAAGGACACGTGGAATTTGTTATTCCAATGCCTTGAACTAAGAGGAATTAACTCCACTTTAAACCAGAGGAAAGCCAGGGACCTGCAATTATTCTTCTCCCCGATGAGCAGGATCTCAATTTCTGCCTGGAGGGACACGGCACCAGAGGCTGGAGCAGGGCTTAACAAATAACTGACCCAAAGACATGAGTTTTTGAGACAAGACACCTCACAGCCAGTGCCAATCCACATCTTGGCCACGCTGGGCCACCACGGGTCCATGTGGGCTCACAACCAGCACGGAGAGGCTGGAGAGGTTGGCTCCCTTTGCAGGGCAAACGGGGCAGTTCCTGGGCAGTGGTGGGGTAAGGATTTCTCTCTAAGTGTAGCTTAAAGCCACCCCCAGCTCTCAGGGCAGGTTTGGTGGATGAGTGGATTTGCTGGTGTTTTTAGGAAGCTGTGGGAGTGTCTGAGGTCTTGGGGATAGAAGTGAGGGCACATCAGGAGGGGAGCTGCAGGATGAAGACACCTCTCAGGCTGGTTTCTCTCCAGGATGTGACCTCAGCATTCCAGTCAAGGAGATGAGAGGAGGGCAAATATAAAAGCAGTGCTTAAATGTCATCTGGAAAATGAAGAGGGCGACTTGTGGGCAAAAACATTGCAGGCACATCCTTCTTTTTTTCTCTCAAGCTTGTGTTTTGCAAGGAGTTTGCTTTGTGTGTGCTCCACTTAGGAAGAGGAGCCTTTGCTTTTCAGAATTTTGACTCCATCAGTCGTGATATCCTTCAAATCTAAAACAAAAATTGGCATAATAAATACTTTAGCAATGAGTAAGACATTTGTTACTTTAACAGGTACAAGATTGTAATGTTGAAAGACATGACACATCTTTTTTTTTTCTTCACTATACTATTATTACTTGAATCATCAGAGGTCCCAAAGGTCACTTCTACATGAAGTATTCAGAACCACCAAACTCGAGTGGAACAAAGACCCCTCTCAAAACAGGTCTGAAATGTCAAGGGATGAGGACAAGAGGAAAAATATGAAGGAAAAACACAACATGACTTGTCCCAGGGTTATGCTGCGAGCAGGCAGCAGACCAAGGAACAGACCTCAGGTCCTGTGGCTCAGAGCTGTAATTTTCCTTCCAGTCTCCACGGCCTCTCAGTTATCTTTTCTGTTCAGATCTGTTCCTTCACCCTTTAGCTATTGTCACACTCACTGTTCTGCACTGGACTTGCTCCAGGAGGAAAGTGCCCTTTAGTTACCCAGGATCAGATGGATATCTGGAGATTGGGTGCTTTGGTTTAGTACCCTCAAGCTTTAAATCTAATTTCAGCAGTGCTGGGGCTTGGGTGTGCCACTATGGACCAACTCCCTCATTTTGATCTGGTTAATCACAGCTACAGTGACTCAGGCCCTACGTGCAAGGGACCCAGGAGAATGTGTCTCCCTCTGAATTTCTAGAACTTTTTGTTCTTGCTTGTTCCAAGAATAAATAGGGAAAAGCCTTTCTTTGGTGGCATTTTGGCATTTCTGCTGCTGTGACTCATCAGAAGTATGTAACAACGAGAGGAAACTTTTTCGAACTTATTGGCACTGGCAAGAGGCAAATGTTTATTTTAATCCAGTTGCTTACATTTTCCCTTTTCTTTTACAATTCCATTTGTAAAAGGGAATGCAAATTACTGACACAATCTTAAACAAACAAAGAAGATGAGCATTTAGAAACCGTATGGAATGTACAATTCTAAATCCCTACGAAACTGCCAAACATTAAACTCAACCAAATTCTACTATTTGGGCACCGTCTGAAGGACAAAGGATGCTGAAAACATTACAAATGCACTAGCTTAATTTTTCAGTTTGAGATGGATTAGCTTTAACATGCATTTTAATTCGTAGTTGGATTTTATCAGCTGTAGACAAAGTTTGATAATCTCTTCTTGTTTAATTAGCACAATCCTCTTAGGAAGGAGAAATGCACAGACAGTAGTAATTTATGTTCTCTGACAATTTCGTACTGACAACCTGAAATATCTTCTCTCTTTAAAACATACCTACACGTGGTTCTTTCAAACGTCTTTGTCCCACCTTCTCTTTCTGTGGCGCGTGCACATGTAAGGGGAAAACAACGACAGGAAACTTACTCCATAAAATAATTCCTCTGCGTGAAGAGCCAAGAGAACGTGTAAATAGACTGCATAAATAACAGCTGGCTCCTTAGAAACCCGGAGGAACACTCAGAGAGAGCCTCCTCCGTTACACTGTTTGGTATGTGAATCCACTCATGAATACTGGGGCTTTACTCTGGGTTGGGTTTGGGGTTTTTTTTGCACGGGTGGGGTCTGAATTTGACCCTTTGTTTCCACGTGTAACAAGCATCTATTGTTCCTCTGGAGAGTTGAATCCTTTCTCTGGGATGGGAGGGCTGGTATTTTCTCCTGGCATAAAGCAGATAAAGTTTCTTGCCTCCATTCAAGTTGCAACCCATAAATCCATCCTTTTCACAGTGATGCTGCTCCAGTCTGACCTGCTGTGAGCACGGGCTTCTCATGGAGGTCCATGGAACTACTACCTTTGTCAGGAACAGGGATTGTAACTTCTCCATCCCTTTTGGAGTTAAGCCTGTTCATGAGGTTAGCACGGACCTCCAGGATCACAGGCTGTTGTAGAAGAAGGGAATGCACTGATCCACCCCATCCCAAGAGGTGCTGGAGAGCAGAGAGATGCCCTGAGCTCCCTTCTCCATGCCAGGGGCAGAGGGCAGTGACCTGTGGCTGTTCAGCTCATCCACACAGCCCACACAGCCATCCCTGCCGACTGCAGCCAGGCTTTGCCCTTCCACTGGGAAGAGCTCTTGAAGTTCCATGGCTTGTAAGGCCAGCAGGAGCCAGGCTGAGCTTGCTCTACATCACACACATACATACATATAACCATAGAAACCTGGCATAAATTTTTTAAGTGCACATCTTACACGGCAAGGTTTTTTAGGTCAGACTTTAAAAGGACCGAATATATTTTTTTTTTCACTCCTGCCTTCCTTTGAGTCTGTTTTTAAAAATCAAAACCTTCTTCTTTGATTCCAGCAAGCCCTAATGGTAAATTAATGCTGTTGTAATAACTTGGGCTGTGCCTTTGGAAGGCATCAGACAACTCTTTCATTGCAGCCGTATCCAAAAAGCTCCATCCAGTTCCCAGCCCTCTGAGGGGCTGTTTTCCCATCCTTCCCTGCCAGTTTCCAAGCTGGAAACGATGAGCATTGCTCTGTAACCACGGATGGCTGGAACAGCACTGTCAGAGGTATCATTTTCAGACTTGTGGTTTCAGTATGCTCACTCTGACCTTTAGGGGAAGCAACAGTGCCCTGACATTTAGGTTGGTTTATATCCCCTGCAATCCCTTTTCAATTAAAACTCACATCTATAGGGCTCCCTGTGAGCACCCCACAAACATTTATGATAAATCCCCGATGAACCGGCGCTGGAAGGATGGGACTGTGCTTCCACCTGGCTTCCAGGCTGCTCTGAACACCAGGAATCCTTGATTTGACCCTCTCTGGATGTATTATTTTGGTCATGAAAATCCCAGAGCTGCCTTAAAAGGCTGTGGTGTTTCAGTCGGAGGCTGTGTGGGAATACTCAAGCCCGCAGTGATGCAGAGCAAGAGGGCTGCTTTCCATGTTGATGAGCCCCGTGGTGGTCCCCGTGGGGAGCTTGTCTCTTAATGACGTGTAAGAGTGGCTGCTGGATCAGGGAGCGGCTGGGAGCAGCCAGCCACGGAGATAACTCCATCCTCTGTCTGGCAGTGGCTGCCCCGTGTCGTTGTGAGCTGCCACATCAGAAATACTGGGGAAAAATGCACTTAATGAATTGGCTGCTAAGCCCTGCTTCCCCTGTATCATCTGGTTCACACTGCTGCCTCTACCTTCTCATTCCACCTTTGAAGCAGCTCCTTTGAAAACTCCCATTCTGCGTGCTCGGGCTCGGTGGGCTGGGATCACACTTCCTAAACTCCTCGCCTTTCCTGATTATGCTTTTCAGAATAAATATATGCAGATATTGTTGCATTTTCTTGCTTAATCTCAGCAGGCAACTCCACTTTAAAGTATCTTCAGGCAATTACTACCCAGCCCTTCCCACAGCAGCCGTTCTGACACGGGACACAGCTTCGGTGTGACAATACCCAGATCAAAGGGCGCTCAAGTGTTGGTTTTGCTTTTGGGCCAGCACACGAAGGAAGATCTCACCCGTGTTTGGAGACCCCAGAGCAAACCATAATTCAGCTTTTGAAGCAGTGACTTATCACTGCCCATGGGTGACTCTGTGGCCAAGGGAAGGGTCTCAACAGGAATCTCTGAAGAGACTGAAGCTTTAAGGGAGGGTTGCAGCAAAATATAAATGATACCAAATGTACCTATTTGTATCTGGGGTGGAATACAGTTTATTTACTTCTTGTATGTACCAAACAAAAGAGTTTGTCCCCTTTATTTGTTCACCTCTATTCAGCTGCTTTCCTGCTTACTGCAGGATGTTTGCAATATTGACTTGTTAAGACTCCCTGGGTTGTTTCCAGGATGTTTTCAGGCTGTTTTTTAAGCAGGTTGTGGTTGTTGTTTTACGTGTTTTGCTGCTGGCCATAGTTGCCAAAGGAGATAAGTGCATTATTCATAGAGGTGGTGTGAACCTGTGTGCAAGCTAGATAGAAAACCCCAGATTTCTGCTACAGTAAATCACATCCTGCCTTTGCCTATCAGTAAACATTACCACCATTATTATTAAAATGTTAATACTATCAGCAGTGTTTTGCAGTGCAGGCATTAGGAGGCACAGCTGAGCTTGTCTGACCCGATCAGCTGAGGCAATGAATGCATACTAATGAATTCATTGCCTTATTTGTCTCCTAATATGTTTTAAAAGGTAAATTAATGTTCTTCTACCTGGCCTTTAATGAATATCTTACATCCTGCATTAGGAACTCATTTACTTTTCTAAACTATTGCCAGCACCAGTCATGAGGAACAGTTAGAAATCTGCTGGTGCAGGAAGCCGTAGTCTTCAGAGCCTCAGATTGCTTTGATAATGGGATTTTTTCCCTTTTCACACCTATGCTTGCAGCTAGGATAGTGTTTATATCCAGCTGATGAGCTCTATTTGAAAGATTACTGGAATAATTAAGATTTCAAACAGAAGCAGTTGCACGTTCCCCTTTTCCTTTTCTGCCAATGCATACATAGGTGGCTGTGTCTTCCACTATTGTAAATAAAGAGAATTATTGATGCTCCCTTGACATTTAGGGGCTGTCTTAAATGCAGTGCTATCATTTCCTCAATATAGCATTTTTTCAGAGAGACTTTTTTATTTTACACAACAAAAATGGGTTCTTTTGCTTTGCCTTGTGTACCCTGACACCTCCACAGGCGCTGTAACCACCTTCCTTCAGGAGTCACAGTCCGCTGAAGCTCTCAAACACTGCTGGGATGTGGAGAACTCAGTCTGTGCAGCTCATAATAAACACTTCTCTTTTGGGGGGTGATAAAATATAAGGCAACACCACGTGGAGACAGCTTGAGGTTCATCGAATGTGCTCTGGCGGTGGACATCAACCCAGACGTGAGCTCCTGTAGGGCATCTCCTCCAAGGAGCTGCTTTTTCCTGTCCTTCTCAGGGCCTTGCCACAGTTATGATCTTCACGAGCTGGTTCAAACCCCTGGGGTTTGCATTAGGCTGTGGTTCCCTGTGTCTTGTGCCAGGAGAGCAGGAGGGAGGGCTGAGGGCTGGGCGCCCTCCTCATCAGCTGCTAAAAGCTGGAGCATTTTACATGCACCAAGGCATCCCTGGGCTGTCATATCCCAGCCACTGCCTAGATAAATGTGGGATGCAGGTTTTTAGCCGAAAAGTCTCGCCCTGTCTGTCTTTGCTTTCACATCCCCACTCAGGAGATGAAAATAAGGAGCCTCGGTTGTCTCCCGAGAGAGGGAGGTGTTGGTTCGGGTACCTCGACACCCAGGAACACAGAATTACAAACGTCTGGTTTGGCTCTGGGGGAAGGGAGTGGACCTGAGGAGGTGACCAGAGGGAAGTCTGGCTAATGAGTGACAAAATCCAGGTGCCTGTCACGACACATTTTATCACCCTTTGGTTTCACGTCCCAGTAACGTGAGACTGCAGGCACAGAGTGAGAGAAGGCCCATTTCAGTTTAACCCAGCAAGAGATGAAAAAGCCAAGGAGGAAAAGAAGACCCGGGTGGAGCAGGATGCCCAGAGCACAGAGAGAGGGGCCAAGCCCTTTTCCCCACTGTTCTGTGTGTTGCTCCAGGCTCTTCCCCAGAAACACGTTGTGGGAATGAAGCAATGGCCAAAGACACGTGGCGTGGCATGGCCTGTGTCACTGGACAGCTGGACTTTGGATCACCAAAGCCCTTTGGTACCAACGAGAGTTTTCACAGATAATAACTGGCACAATAACCAGCCCTCACTGGATAATTTCTTAGAGTAATTTAGTCATTAAACATTTTCAAATTAAATATAAATTAAAAAAAAAAAAGGAAGAAGAAGTAAAAATATGGTTGGTTGCCTACTACCCATTTTAGAGTGTAATATTTCTGACAGTATGTGTAAGTTGCTCCATGGACAAAAGATCTCGTGATTTATTGAGCCATTTATTAATTAGAAGATTATAGCATGACTGCTTCCCAGTAGTACAAAAAAAAAATAGACTTAGAGTTAATTATAAATGCTGTAAAAGGGTATAAGAAGATTCATAATCCAGCTCACACGTTCTTCTTGCTTGAAGTTATCCATGAAAACACTTAAAATATGTTCAATATTAAACCTGCTAAATCCTCTTTAGCAAAAGGACCTTAAATTAAGGTAGAGGCTGTTATGCCCATTCTTAGACAGGTCATGTCTAAAGGCATAAAATGTGATTTCAGCATTAAAATCTCTCTGCATCCTGACCTGGGCTGTGCTCCTCGTGGAGGCTTCTGTGTTCCAGTGTCTGGAGAAGCTCTGTCCATTCCCTGTGACGTTTCCTCCATGCTTTTCATGCCTTTGCCCTTTAAGGATCAGCTCCCTGCCCTTCAAGCACTGTCAGAAACCACAGCTCCTGACACCTGTCCCTCCAACATCTTCACTTTTGTCAAACAAGAAAATCTGATTCTTGTCTTTTGCTAAGAGTTTTGTTCCTGTTTCCCAGAGGATTTCTTTTTTTGTCAGCTTAATAGCCACAAGCTCTCTCTCTGTGCTTGATAATCCCTTTGATCTTCCTCACTCGTTGCTCAGCACAGTGCCATGAGGATGTTACTACCTTTAATCTTTCTGCCATTGATCAGTAATATTCCTGTCTGCTGCTTCTCTGTGATTCCTTTGCTGAAATTTCCACTACATCCCCTCTATGTTTTCTTGGAGGAAGTGTCATAACATGGGTAGAGCTGCAGAAGAAGATCATAGATGCTGGAATGAGTTAAGAGGTTTGAGGAGAAAGGTTAGGACACTAAGAGCAAATTTATTGGATGTTTTACATATTTGTACTGTAATATTTTTTTCTAGTTAGGGGGAAAATTGCATTTAATCAGAATTTCTGGTCTTTTGAGCTCTTTCTCTTCAAGGCATGAAGAAGGAATTCTGTAAACTCTATAAGCTCCCATTTCTAGTGTCTCTCAATGGTTTGTGGGTGGAATGACATCCTTTTACAAGGCAAATAGGAGATTTCCAACTCAACTCGAGATCTGAGGATACCCAGCTTTCCTGCTGCTTCCTGAAGTAGGTCATTGCCAAGAGCAGATCAGCTGATGATGTCACTGGTGATAAGAGGGGATGCAAAGTAAAACCCAACTTTCTTCCCACATTTATATTGCCTAACAGCAATAGTAATAACTAGAAAAGATATGCTGTGAAGAAAGTGAGGCCAGCATGACTCAGAGCCTCACAAAAGGTAGGCACCGGATCAAGAAGAAATCTTTTGCATATGCTCATTATTCTGGGTACAATTACACTTCACTGCAAATGGGCTTCACCTGCCACATTTTGTATATGGGTTTTTAATTGTCTGAGTTGTGAGGCGGGGGAGGAAGGAGGCAGAGTTAGGTCTGCCCATTATGTGTATGAAGAGCCTTTGCAAAACTGTAATTCCAATATGAGTCAGAATGTTGAGTGCTCCAAGGAACAAACCACAGTCACAGACTTTCATGAAACTAAGATTGTAATGCATCAGCGGGACGAATAACTTTATGTTAATCTGTTAATCATCTAAAAAGGGCAGAGTTTGGGATGGTAGATTCGGCTCACACTTTGTTGCAAAGGTGAGATCTGCCCTGCCACAGGTAGGGAGATGGAAGAGGGGCACCTCTAAGACCCCATTTTTTAACAAGCCCTCCCAGATGGAAGGTGGCTGTGTTGGAGGGGGGAGGTCACACGAGCTGTGTTGGATGTTTATTCCAGTTGTGCCATTTCTGCCTGCTATGGCTGAGGTAGTGCCATCTATCTCTTTTTTTTTCCTTAGTTGATTAAACAAAGAAAGAACTTCCTGCTTGTTTCAATTCCGAGCAAGGAAGAGATATCAGTGCTCCACTTACATGACTGAAGGTCTTATATTCCCGGAGGGATTCTCCTCCTCACAGCCCTGTGCTCAGATTTGCTTTTTAACCAGAGGTGAAGACAAGTTCTTCTACCAGACCACAGGCTGCTGATGCTGAAGTGTCGGGGTTTATGATGCATGGCAGAGTGTCACCTGCACAGAGAGAAATTACCCTCTCCACTCCCTCTGTGTTTACACCTTGTGTCTGTGAGTTATCACATTCTCCTGGCCAAGGTCTTGATTGCCCGAGAAAAGAATAATGGGCAGAAGGGAAAATTCCTGTCTGGCTTCACCTTGGAATCTGGAGGGTGGTTATTTCAGCCCAGCCACCCAGGCTGTGCACAGAGGGCTGCACATAGGGCTTTGCTCTCCACGTAAATTCAACTCTTCATCCCATGGGGGGCAATTCTGAGAAGCCGTGGAGACGCCTCACTCTTCCCGGATGTTCCTCCTTAGTTTGGGGTAAATTGTAGGCTTGAAGGGAGGCACAGAGCCACATCTGGGACTACAATCACGAATTTACAGGCTGAGGCCAGGCTGTCAGAGGGACTGGCTCTCCTCCTGCAGCCCCCTTTGGTCACTGTGGGTCCCATGGGGAGATCCAGTGCTCCCAGCCCCAAATCCCACGCTGGCAGGCATCCCCTCTGCAGGCCACAGTGCTGTGAGATGGTGGCAAAGCTTGAGGCTTCGCTTTCAGCATCATTTGCTGTTTCTTGAATTATTTATTGCAATTATGCTGGTGATCCACAGAATCCAACAATGCACGTTGCTGCTGTGCATCATATCCAGATGTCTGCAAATATGCTCCCAGGGCCAGATCCTAATTTTAGCTGCCTCTGCAAAATATGCTCCTCTGGACTGAGGCCCTATTTCTGTTCCTGTTGAACTCTACAGCCAGGCAGATTGCTGGCTTAGGGAGCTAAACACTGCTCCTCTGAAAGACACGGCTCATGAAGGGCACAGATTTGAGCTGAGCAAGACATAAGTCAGGCTTCTTCCCCACGTGGGGGCCTCTTGCATGGCCAAGAGGCAGAGACCGGAGCCAGGGCACACCCAGGGTGAAGATCACCTGCACTGAAGACACTGCAGCTGTACCCCGTCCTTCCCCTGTGCCTGGCAGAGCCCCAAGGCTGCAGATCCCGATCAAGCTTTGGTGTCACGCGGGAGCTGCAGATGAGGTCCTGCAGCTTTAGTGAAGTCAGAGCAGTGATATTCATAACACCTAAACCTGTCATCAGGAGATACTGTCACCCAACCTGCTGCTCCTCATCTACATGAATTGCTAAGCATGCATAATAAGGTGCATCTATTTAGCGACAAATATAAGTTGTTTATCAGGAGCTTGGTGTCAGGATGGGTTTTGCTTTCTGCTCAGTGACATGTGGGGCCAGCCTGGGATATGGAGCTGTGTCCCATTACCTGAAAGCAACTCCCCAGGGAAAATGGCCACACAACATAAGCCAGAGTTAGGGGTTTGTTTATTTATTTGGGCAGTTCTGAGTTGTTCATACACTGTTTTGTTAAGATTTTTAGGCTGAGGTTTATTTCCCTGTTCTCCTGATCAATTGGCTCGTAGGTCAGTTTGACCAGTGGGTAGGAAAGGAGTAAATATAGGAAAATCCACAAAACGTGTGAGACGGGGAACCAGCCCTGTTGTTCCTCACAGTCCTCTTTGCTTACCAAATTAAGCCACTAATGTGTTCTGAAGCTGAGTGTGTAGGAGCACACCAGGCTGCCCCAGCAGGAGGGAGTTTTTGCACTGGACTCACATCTCTATTTATTGCTGGCATTATTATTGACACTGGTGGTAATTTTGTGTGCACAACACCTCCAGGCTGAGCACTTGGGGCACGGGGAAACTTGTTTTTAGAGTGATGCAGGAGGCTTAACAGCACAGGATTCAGATCCATGCTGCTTGCAAAAGGCATAATTTTTGTATGGTGTGTTATAATTATTGTATGGTGTGTTTATTAATAATAAAAGTCACATTGGGTAGCTTTCTGGTTGAAGTGCTGTGAGAAATGAGATGCTTCCACCATCTCCCAGTGGGCCTCCCCATCCCAGGCAGCAATACTCTGATTAGCTTTTGTCAAGTGGCCCCTTGAATCCAGGAAAATGGAGCGACACAGAGGTGCCCATAGATCTGTAACTGCTGCCTGAAAAATTGCTTTCTATTCTCCACGAGGAAAGAGGGGGAAAATCCACTTGGTAATGATCAATTTTCTAAATGCGGTGTGTTCTGTGAAAACAGATGCACATGAACTTGGGGCAATGGAGTAAAACCCAAAACTGTCAAAAGCAGGGAAAGAAAAAAAGGAAAATCTTCCCAAAATTTCATGCCTCAGTAAGGAACATTTATAGAAAAGGTGGTGATGGCATTTCTCTTAAGATGGAAAATAATGATGAACTACTGATACTGAAATATTTAGTGTCCATTTGAGGAAGAGTTAAAAATCAGCAGCTCAGCTTTCCCAGAGTCTGCATACATATGTAAAATCAAAAGCTTAAGCCATAAATTCCCATCTCACTCATCTTCCCTCTTTCCCAAATTCACAGATTTTAATACCAGAAGAGACTATTATGAAAATTTTTTCTGACTGCTGAAGGGACCTTATTTCCATACAAGAGTCCTGCTGAGCCTTTCTCACCCCTACAGTTCCCTCCCCACCCCTGGAGTCCACGTTTCCCTGGGGTCCCGCCGCCCACCGCGCGCTCCGGCGGCACCGCTGCATTCCCAGTGCCAGCCCTGCGCACACAGAATTGCAGGATTGGCACCTTTGACTGCAAGTTTGTTGGGACAGGAGGAATGTCTTCTGTTCCATGAACTGCCTAGCACACTTTTAGCGCAGTAATGATAATAATCACACTTCTGAAATGTGTTCTCTGGGCATAAAACCAATTTGGTGCCTAGAGGAGGTCTTGGCTGCTTTGGATCTTGAAGACCCTACAAGGAGCAAAGGGTGTCGTTTCTAACCTGGAAATACACAATATTTATCCAACCCCAAACCCACATCAGGAGCAAGAAACTTGGCATTCTTCTGCTGAGGCTCAGCTCAGTAAATGTTCTCAGAGCCTCCTTCCCTTTTGGGTCCAAACATCCCCCAGCGGCTGTTCGTGCTTTCCTTCACTGCATTCCTACACCCTTTTCTCCAAAACAGCACCTCTCCTGCATGAAAGAGGTAAGATTTTCACTCCCCTCTGTCCAAACCCCACATCTTCTATTTTCCAAGGAAGAGTGGGGTCTTTGTCAATCCTGTTTCCTGCACACAAATACATTTTTTATATTGGTAGCCTTCCAGCTGTTTATCCACGCCTGTGTCTGTGTTTATCTCTTTTAAAAATCAGCATTTCATTGTATCTGTGTGTCTATGTAATAGGAAATGTAGATTCATTTCAGCCTCAATCTTGTTATTACTTCCACAAAATACACCCCTAATAACATACATAAAACTGCATAATTTTACAGTGCTGAATTGTTTTGACTTCAGTTTGAGTGAGGAATCTGGGCTACAATGGGGAAGTTCATGAGATCATAAAATCTAACTTCTAAAACTGCGCCAGACACTGAAACTACCAACTACTCCTTTCACACACAGAAGTATTATAATTATGGAGTTTGCAAGGTAAATTTGAACACAAATGCTTGCTTATATTTCAAATGTAAAGACATGGAAATGTTAATTATATGGTCTTTAAAGATAACCAATTTATTTCTTAAGGGATAGGTTTGGAAAGTCCCCCCTTGAAGGCTGCCTAATCATTTGAGCTGCTGTTGACATAATGTATTTTTTGCTGCATATTGTATTTTCTGACTGTAACATATTAGGCATAAATTTGATCCACTGTAAATGTAAGACTGAAGATAGAATTTGAAATTGTTGGCTCTCCAGGAGGCTGCACATGATATTTTATTGTTGGACAGTATTTCACATAAAGCTAAGAACAAGTCTTTTTGATGCTTCTTTTGTTTAATTTAAATCTTTGGATAGTATTTTAAGAATCACTGTTGACTCTTCAACTTCTTGCCTTGTGGAATCATGGTATTAATTTATACAAACTGTAAACCTGTGTCATTTCCAAATTTGCAATTCACCATTCCTCTCTGCTTGAATAAATCACGCCGGTTTTTAATTTTTTTCTGTCAGTGCTCCGTTGCAGCTTTTTCTTTAACCCCATTATTTCTCAGGGTGAATTTTTGCTCCTGATATAATTATTTCTAATTGAATGTGATTAGCTGCCCTCAGACGTGGGCAGGTGACTGTCCCTGTGCTTACTTAGCTAAAGCACACCCCATGCTCTTACTCAGTGTCGGGGTCAGACCCATGAGCTGGGAAAGTTCCTGCCTTTGGAAGTTGTGAGTTCCCTGCTCTTCTTTGTGCATATTTCATGTATTTGTGGGATTTGGGCAGAGTTTATTGCTACCAACTAATGATTTCCTCCTTTCTCTGAACTTTTATCAGGTGATCCCAAAGCAGTCTGGATGCCCTCGAGTGTGCAGGAATTAACACAGCACATGGCAAAGTGGGGGTTCCCATTCGAGTTCAGCCAACTCACACCCATCTGACACCAGGAAGTCTGAGAGAAGAAAGAACAAAGACTCTGAAGTTGCTTTTTCAGACCCAGCTTCCTCCTCATGGATGGGAATGGAGCTCCTTGTGTGGAAAAGGTGCTGCTCTGCTCTGCTTTGCTGGGTGTTGGCTTTGTCACATCCCAGCTCGATGCCCGGTGTGGCGGAGCAAAACGAAGCACTAATTCTGCATTATTAAAGCAGACTGCTGGCTTTGCTCCTGCCCCTACAGAAGTGGAATTCTTCACGGGGAGAAGGCTCAGTATTTCTAGCAGGGCTTTCAGGATGCTCGGTCCCTTGGGATGTGACCTCTGCCAGCCCGGCTGGAGAGCCACAGACCTCCCAGCTCCCCTCCAGCCCCGCAGCATTCCTGGAGAAGGAGGGTTTGATCCGCTCAGGTTCCAAAATGCTTTCATCTTTTGCTTTGTGGGGTGTTCACATGCTAATATTTTGGAGAGCTGGCGCATTATCCCTGTGCTGCCGGCAGCCTCCGTGCCTGCTGTATGGAAATCCATCTTCTCCAGAACTGTTTCTGTGTGAAGTTGTGGCTCAGGCCTATTATCATTATTTAAAGTCACTTTTGCAGCAGCGCAATAGTAAAGCTTTTTATGAAATATATTATCATTCTGAACTTTGTTGTTAGCAAGAGAAAGCAGGAATAACAGTGTGCTGGGTTCAGCCATCAATATAGAGGGTGTATCATCAGTCAAATCCATAAAGCTTTTAAGCTGTCTTGTTTTAAATTAAGGTTTACAATGTATTACAATGGGACATTTAAAACTGTGTACTCATTTTATCAGGTCCTTGTGACTCTGTAAATGCTCTCTGATTAGTAGGTCTAAACAAAGCAGACTTGATTCAAAGCTGACTTTTATAATTAAATCCATTTATTTGGAAGGATGTTACCTGTATTGTGTGGGGGGACTGAGGGTTCTGTATTCATTTCTCAACAACGGCAAAATTAAATCGGAACCAACCTTGACATTCACCAAAACCTAACAAGACCCGTTAAAACTGTGGAATCAGAAGATTGTCATTGCATGGAGACTTTGGGCAGGTTGTTACATTGTGGTAGTAAAGAGAAAATATGTAAAAAGGAGCACTATTTGTAAGCCTGGTACATATGTCACCCTTTAAAATAGTGCTTATATGTCTACAACAGTGTGAGGGCTGCACAGCATCAAATGCCCCTTGGGTACATCAGGGTGACATTAATGTGCTGTAAAGACCTCACATTCATTTAGACAACACAGAGAGGATGGAAAGCGGAGCAGATGTGAAATTACTTGTCTGCAGTCAGACATCCATCCAGCAGGAGAACTGTGATTACAACCAAGGCTCCTCATTTACAGTCTGGTGCTCTGAATGCAAGCAAAAAAAATCCACGTTCTTTTCCTGATCCTAACTGCACGTCCTGGCTGGCAGCTGTGTCAGAGGAGCTCTGCTTCATTTCTAAGAGCAGATGCATCGTGGTCAGCAGGAGAAGGTCCCACCTAAAGCTCCTCCCACACTGCCAGGCATCTGCTCTGGGTCTAGGTGTTTAACACAGGATAGGATAGGTTTGACATGTAAGCATAGTTTGGTTTCCAGACCAAGGCTTCTCCAGCAAACCTGCCAAAGTGGCATTCCACCTGAAAAATTTGGTGATTCACACAAAGAATAGAGAAATTGCTGGGATACAGAAGCTGTGGATGCAAACGTAGGTGGTGTCAAAATTTAATTTGGTGCTGGAAAACAGCTTCCTTCTTCCCTTTCCCATTTAGACATTTGTCACCCCACTGGCAAGAATCTTTGGGGACTAGCAGAAGGTCTGCAGACAAACAGGAGTGGAGGAGTAAAGAAGAATACACTGAGAGATGGTGATTGAAGAAGGTCTCTGTGGGGAAAAGTCAAGTGTGCACAGACCTGTGAGGTGAGCAAAGTCCTGATGGGAGTGGAGGAGATCGGCAGCTTCAGGTTGAATCATAATTGTATTTCCAAGCATGACTGCTCTCTGAAATATTGGTTGGCACCGTTAGGCTAAAAAGAATAAGCTTCTAAGTTCCACATTCAGCCCACATTATATTAACGGGTATTTGAGTCATGCCTACAACTGGTGCGAAGGCAGGAGAAATCAGAGCCAGAGATCAAAAGCTCAGATCAAACCTAAATATTCTCTTCACAGCCTTACCAAAGGTTGTGGTCAAGGCAAGAGTTGGCATTTAACTGTGACTACACAAGACTGACAACTAAATGAAGGGGAAATCAAAAGCCAGTTTAATTGTTGCCTGTTGTTATTGTCAAAATGACCGGCTAATTAAATATTTATTGTTTACTGGTTTCAAGCATACATTTGGCATGTTGGGATGCTGTGTAATCAGTAGATCATACATTTCCCCAGAACAAAATAGTAGCCTCACAAAAGCCTGTTGTGAGGATTAGCTGGCTAATGGGCTTGACTCACCCCCCCGAGCACCGAGGGTGCAATTTGCAATTGCAGTTCTGAGTTCCCAGCTGGAAGCGCTCCGTGCTCCCGTTCCATCTCCCAGCAGGCGGATGCAGCTCTTCGCCTCCAGGCTGGGCTCTCTCCAGCCCTTCCAGCAGGAGCTGCCCACCCGAAGCAGTGATTTAGGACAGCTGGCTCCAGCCTCTGCTCCCTTTCCTGCCTTTCCCTCCCGGCTGGCCACGTCCAACTCCTGTGCTTGACGGCCCATTGACTGCCCTCAGCAGTGAGGTTGTGTTCCACCCCCCTTCCTAAAGGGAAGCTTCCCAGCAAGTGGGAATGTCTGAGACTCCAAAAACCAGGATGCTTTCTGCTTGGGCTACAAACTGTCGGCTGTTTCCATCAGCAGGAAAAAGGGAGATCCCACACGATCCCACGCTCCTGCCAAGTCTTAGATGAATGTGGCCCTTTGGGGCACAGCAGTGACACGTAAGAAATGGGGAAAATGCAAAGACCTGTGAAGAAGCACAAAGTCTTAAGATGGGCAAAGAAGGGCAGAGAAGCTGATGAAGGGACTGGAGAACAAGTCCTTTGAGGAGCGACTGAGAGAGCTGGGGCTGTTCAGCTTGGAGAAAAAGAGGCTCAGGGGAGACCTTATTGCTCTCTGCAATGACCTGAAAGGAGCTCGTAGCGAAACGGGGGTCAGCACCTTCAAAATAATAAGCCATAGGATGAGAGCAAATGGCCTCAAGTTGCACCGGGGGAGGTTAAGTTGGATGTCAGCAAAAATTTCTTTTCTGAAATGGTATTCAAGCACTGCAACAGGTTGCTCAGGAGAGTGGTGGAGTCAACACCCCGGAAGGATTTAAGAGATTGTAGATGTGGTACCTGGGGACATGGTTTAGTGGTGGGGTTGGCAGTGCTGGGTTAACAGTTGATGATCTTAGAGGTCTTTTCCAACCTAAATGACTTTGTATTCCTTGTGCTCCCAGCTGCACCTGCAACTTCTCAGGGTTATTTTAGTGTGGGGCAGAAAGAACATCTGCACCACACCACGGCCAGAATGGATGGCAGCTCTTGGGAGTCAGACCCCAGAGATGCTCCTGTGAGCCCTCGATGGATGCAGTGCCAGCTGCTCTGGGGAGGGGAATCACGCAGAAATTCACAGCACAAAACACTTCATGCTGAGGCTCTCCACAGAGCCCTTTTCCTGATTTCCAGCCTTGAACAACAAGACTGGGTCTGAGCAGACTGTCAGCCTCACTCGTTCCTGCCTAGCAGCGAGGAGGGCAGGGGCAGCAGGGCACGGGGGTGCCAGAGCACCCACTCTCAGATGCAAACACTGCAGGGGCACAATGCCAAGCTGAGAGTGAGCAAGGCTTGGGAATGCTCACAGGCCTGCAGGCACCCTCACTAGGAAGGAGGAGGAGAATCCAGGCAAGCAAAGCCAGAAGGAAGGTGGGAAAGTCTGCAGAAACGAAAGCAGGCTCGTTGCAGGGAGCTTCACTCAGAGCTATCCTCGCTAACGATCAAGCCTTTTTAGCAACAAAAAAATAAAAAACCACGAAAAGGAAAAGCTGGTATTTTCAGTTCCTCAATTAAAATGTAATTTACACCCTGCGCTCTCCCTCAGATAAAAGCGTGCTTTGCTCACCCAAGTGTGAAACAATATTTACAGAAACATTTTGTGGCTGCTCCGATGGCGGAGCCGTCTGTGCACACACGGAGCAGCCCCAAGGCAGCTCCCGTGCCGGGGCTCCAGGGCTGGGGACTGGGGGACCACTGGGGGACAGGGCTCTGGGCATCATTAGGAGTGGAGTTTCTCCAGAGCTCAGGGCTCAATTTGTGGCCATGGAATAAAACCATCCTGTTATAAAGTGCAGCCTGTCAAAGCCTGTTCTGGATGGGCAGGCTGGGACCTTCCCGAGGAGCCATCCCTTCCTACAGCAGCTTCTGGGCCTCAGCAGAGGGGGTTTACACCTGCCTGAACCTGATTTGGGGGTGTTTTTCTGAGTCCATAGGAAGCTTTGAGTATGAAATGGGGTTTTACTGGGCTGGTAGGACTGAATGGGGGTGGGAGCAGGAGTTTTGTAGTTAGAGCTGCCTGTGTTAAGCACGAGCTGAAGTGCTGAAGGATGCTTTCCCCTCCAGCAGCTACTCAAAGAGGAGAAAAGATGTGTGGAGAAAGAGTTGTGCTTTGCCACCTCATTTCTGATCCTTTTGGTTGGCTTGTGAAGATGATCGCCTTCCAGGTCTGTCAATCCCGGACTGAAGAGCTTCTGGCATAAACAGGATTGGAAAAGCTTTCTGGTACTTACCTATTTGGTATGAGGACTTGGCATGAGGTCTTTCAATGCAAGGATTTAATTCCCAGCACAGAATCACACACTCCTTTCAACAGCTTCATTAGAAAATTCTGGTTATTTCAACCACCTTATAATTTTTCCAACGTACCTAAATGCATTCAAGGGCAATGAATATGCAGTTTGTGTTTGGGAAAAAAATCTGCATGAAAGGTAATGGAAATCTTCTAACAAGCACCCCACTTTCCATTAATTGATTCCCTAATCCAGTGAAGCATTAGTCATATAATTAATTTCAAGCATTCGATCTCCACAATCAAAATTGCTGGCTCTGATCCGAAGCCAATCAAACCACCAGCAGCCTTGCCATTGATTTCCATGGATGAGATCCAAAGGAACTATGCACATGTTAAAATTAAACCCATCCTTAATTGACTTGCAGGGGGCCATATTTAGATCTCCTTAAATTACCTGTGCCAAGCAGGGCCCTACAAATACTTGAAAGTGAGAACAAAAATGTAGCTATCTCCCAGAAAACGGTGCCTATCCCTGAGTATATCAACTCACCCAGTGTGTGGCTCTGTTTTCCTGGGGTCTGGCTCTTGTCCCTAATCCACTTGTTAAATTGGAAAACTCAAGCCACTGTGACATGGGCTCAGACTGAGAAATATTTGGGACCAAAACCTCCCTTAGCACCTGACCTCGTCAGGGGAGGTCAGCCACCTCTGCTTAGCTCTGTGACAACAGGACTGCAAAACCAACCACAAAAGAGCGGCATTGCAGTCCATGGGGGGCTTGGGGGTCCTTTTGTACAGCAGAGCCTGCTGGAATGATGCTTCTGCCCTAAATTTGCCACCAGAACTCAGAGCACAACTCTGGATTGATCCCACCTCTTCTTATTTTGGAACAGTTCACCTGTAGTTACTGTAAGACCTTTGCCAGGAGCACAAGGGAGTTCAATCCTGACCCAGAATATCTCCCTCTCCTCAAGAGCTCAACGTTGCAACAGCTGCCTAAAACATTACTCCAGACTAGAAAAACTCTCCAATTAGGCAATTAAACTGACAAATTACCTCCAGTTGTGAAGAAATCTAATAATTTGTGGGTTGGGGGCTTTTTGTGCTTTTTTCCCACTACTTTTTTTTAAATTATTATTATTATTGCTAGAATGGATTAGCTCTACACACTCCTATCTTATTTGCAAGCCAAAGAATTATAGATAGTAATTGGATAATCTCTCAATTATCCCCAGTGACTTAATTATCATCATTAACTGTATTTATTTCACTAATGTGGTGGATTTCTTTTGGGGGTTTCATTCTCCAGGCCTATTAGTTTGACTGATAATGGGGTATACTGAAAATAGCAAGGCAGAATTATACAATTTTTTACAAAATGATGGGTCATCTCTTTCCAAAACACAAGAAAAGAGGCAAAACCCTTTCTATTTCAGGGATATGTCTAAAACCAGAACTTTCAGCTGAGAAGTTGATTATGTAAATTATGAAATTTCATCTCTATTGCACCGAGTTTCTGAGTGTACAGTGAAATTTGTTGTGTAATGTTACAACAAGAAATGGCTCCTGTAAATTGAAAGTCCATGCAGACAGTAAACACGAGGCCTTAAGGAGAGGGTGCCACGATCTGAAATTTCGGGAGGTAATGCAACTTCTTTGTCTGACTGGTGCACTTGTGTTTGAGTGTAATTAAAAAGCCCTGGAAGTGAAACTAATTCCTGCAGCTTTATAGCAGGAGATGGATTGCCTGACTAACGAGAAAGATCTCATCCACACAGCCTCCAGCACGATGTCCAGTGCAGGGGGGCTCTGAGCCCCATCTCGCTGCTGTGGAATCACAGGGGTGGTTTGGGCTGGGTATCCAACACTGCCAATCCAATAATGAAGAACAGGCACAAAAGCTGGTACAGCACCAACAATCAACAGGTGACAATTCTTATTCCTTTCCACGCCAATTTTCTATGTGGCTTTGTTTGTCTTTTTAAGAGCCTGAAGCAGAAAAATAGAACTGTTGGAAATTGCTTTACATTAGTTGATTATCTCTGGCTAAGTTGAGAGCATTTGGCCTTGCTTATTTGGAATAATTTAACGTGAGAACCCCACGGAGGGGGGTAATTTACAGGGTATGGTCTCCATTGTGGGATGTACACACTGCGAGGCAAAGGGCGGGGGAGCTGCCAAACACATTTAGATAAATCTTTGAACTGCTGCTTATTATTCTGGGCCTTATCTTGTTTCAGTAGACCAAATGCTGTTACAATCACTAACGTGCTCATATTAGAAGCAAAATCATTTGATGTTCTTTGTCTTTCGGAGCCATAAAGCCTAAATTTCCAGTGTAACCCATTTAAATGTGCTGTACACACACATACATTTGAATACATTATGTGAGGTGCTCTGTTGTAGGTACAGGGTTGCTTTTTTTTTTGTTTCTCCCCAAATTCTCCAAGTTATTACCCCATGTCCCTCTAGGCTGAATGACCCCATCAGTTCTCACACTGTCCCCTCCCACCTTTGGCAGTCAGAGCTTTGTCACTGCCTGTGTTGGGGACTGGCCAGCAAGGGCACGGCTCAGTACCAGCACCTGCCACTGATCCAGCTTTTGATTACCTGAAGGATTATCTTGAATTGTGATTGTTATTTTTTTAATTACAATGGGTGAGTTGCAATACCGTTCCAGTAACCAGATTTCCATTTTATACATAAATATTGGCTTTTCAGTCTGGTGCAGCGGGAGGATACTCACACTTCTGCCAATAGCTTCCTCCTATGTAAGTAATTGGTTTTCACAAGGTTATTTATTTAGATGATTATTTGATAGCAGACTGCAATTTTGTTGTCTTCAACGCACGAAAAGCTAGTTTTTTCTCTATTAATTTGTCCTCTGAACTTTATTCCCTCACTCAAACTAGAGCCAAAAGACCAAGCCCAGCCATAGATCAAATGCCAATACCTGCTGTAAATCCATGTAAACCAATGGATTAAACAAGCAGAGAATCTGGGTCCATACATATTAGAGAAAGAGGGAAATAAATCTTACCTGCACTGAGAGACTGCATTAGCTTATTGTGCTTGTAAGACTTTGAAAAACCTAACATAGATTCCTGGAGTGGATGAGCACAGGGAGCTCCATCATTTCCTACCGCCACTGCAACGTCGAGCTGCTGTGTGCTTTGATTTTTGCACCTTGTTAGGACGAGGCAGGGAGTTGGCTCAGACGGGAAAGTTCCCCAGTTAAACCGGATTTCATCTCGCAGTGAGGGGACCTGAGGTGACAACAGCCTCATGTCAGTGTAGAGCAGCGTTAAAATTTAATGTGCTTTAGCCAGGGCACTTTTAAGTCACACCTCTGCTTAACCCAGTGCCTTTCCCAAGTGTCCCCTGGGTGACTACAGCACGAATTTAGCCAAGATTTGCTTTATTTTTCACAGAGCGTAGGAAATGAGGTGGAATTTAGGCTGGGGGACCGGGATGGTGCCCACCCATGCAGGATCTCATCCCTTTGGCTCATTTCAATGCTTCCAGAACAAATTTTTCCCCAAAGGCAGAGCTGGAGATCTCTCTGCTGATTCTCTTGACGCGTGGTTTCTCTCTCAGAGCTGGAGCAATTTGATAAGGTGAGAAGCTCAGCTCTCAGCTAAGATACCTCGAGCTTTCCTCATTGCAGAGAAAAGCCTGAAGGCATGAAATGGGGATATCTGGAAGGCTCAAAAACTGGATAGCAAAATAAACCTCTTGCCTCAAATATTAACACTTCAAGCCCTTTCTCACGATCCTGAGGAATGAGGACAGTGTCAAAATTTTGGGGAGACCTGAGCACTTGTGCTTAACCATGCTGCTCATCCTGGGGGAAGGAGCTGCTAAATCCCAGGAGGTTTAGTAGCCTTAGTGGGAAATGAGAGGTACAAATGAGCAGGAACAAGGGGAGCATATCCTATCCATTTCCTTGCTGTTGCTGTTACACAGGCTTACAGCACTGAAGGATTGTATTTAAATCCCCAAAAAGTCTTTTAATTTAAAAAAAAAAAAAAAAAAAATTTCAGGTTTTGTAAAGTTCACCTTTCAGTGTAATCTTCCAGTGATTTAGAAATGTAATTATAAAGCAAATTGACAGTGCCCTTTACAATATGTCATGTAGGGAAATTAATTTTAGGATTTCTTTCCTCTTTTTTTTTTTTTTGCTTCACTGTCACATTTTGGGCTAGAGAAAAACATCTGAAGGTCCAGTAAACCTTCCTTGCACAAACAGGGAATAGCAAGGCAGTGATACACAATCCCATCCCATTCCCCTTTCTTGCTCCTCGCTTTACCATTTCCCTGTGTCACAAGCCAGGTGTTCTTTCTCCCCAGGTCTTCCAGCCAGCATTGGACTGTCATTTCCATGGAGTGGAACTAACCTACTTCATTTTTCAAGCACCATGGGCAGTGCCTGGGTGACAGCACGTAAGAGCTTTGGGATGAAAGCCTGCTCATGGGAGGAGCAGCAGGATGGAGCCAGGGATGGAGCAGGGAAGCCCAGACCTCCCACACACCTCTCCCTGCGTGAGAAAGGAACCTCTTCAGCCTGTCCTGGCTTCCTAAGCACAGCCTGAATGAAGTTGCTGCAATGCAAGTTGCACGACTTACAGACTAATATAATTTGTCACAATTAGGGCTTGATTGGATGTTTTCATTCAGGCTGATCCAGGCCAAACTGTTACAAATGACCTCTTAGGTTTAGAGCTTAAAACAGATTTGCTAAACTGAGGGTGAGGCTGGCAGGAGGACACGGGGAGGGGCAATGTGTCCGTGGCCATCACCTCAGCTGTGCCAGTGCCATCCAGGCTTGGAAGCGCTCGAAAGCAGGGAAACTATCCAGCCAACACCATTTAGGAACATTTCCTAACTTAGGAGGAGTATTTTAATCTCCTTGAGTATTTTCATCTCTGTGAAGGTGTAATACATGTGCTTCTGTACTTCGTGTCTGGCATTCGTTTCCTTTTGGATGGAAAGATGGGAAGGGAGGGTACCCGGGAATTTTTCCTGCAGCCCCTCCAGGGGCAGCAGCCTGTGTGTGCTGGGCAGAGGGGGACCATGCTGAAAGGTGAGGCTGTCACTGACAGCCTGTGGGAGCTGCCCAGTTGGGAGCTTGGGCAGAGAAAGGGGCTCCAGGCTGAGCCTCTCCCAGGAAATCATTCCACTTTGCAGGGAATGCTGCTATAAATATGAAAACGTGCTGCTGGTGAGTGCCCTGACCCACCTCACCCCTTCAAACCTCGCACAGCCAAAGACAGAGCCCGGCCCTTTGTTTCCAAAGCTGGTGGAAGAGCTGCCAACCCCAACCACACGTGCCCAGCTGCAAGCAGCATGTGAGGCCCTCAGAGCCCAGAGGGGACAGCTGGAGCAGCGTGAGGTGCTTCTGAATACAAAGAGAAGTTTGAGGCTCTCAGCTTGGCTTGGTTTTTCGGTGCTCGGGGCACGAAGCATCCGCTTCACCTTGGCACCGCCTCGCTCCCGAAATAAGCGCTGATAATGACGGGATGACCGCTCTGCTCTCCTCCTCTTGGTGGTAATGATGTTCATTATGCATTCAATAGGCTATTTTACAATATGAATTCATTTAGAAAAGGATAATTAGCCCACAGCTTGCTTTACATTTTATTTAATTTTCTTTACTTCTGTTTGGGGAGAAAAAAAAAAAAAAAAGGCAGCATGTAGGAATTGTGTTATTTTTTGCAGCAAGGAAAATGGAGCTCTTTGATTATCCTCGCTCGCAAGAGATATCACGAAAATGGTGCCCTGCTTTTTTGCTGAATAATTTCTTGCCATTGAGCATCCAAAAGAGCATTTTAATCTCAATGTACGCTCTGCTATTGTATCAAATTAAGAAGAGCAGGCACGGGAGGCTGCTCAGTGAAGAATCCTCTTTTCCATTAATTTGGATGTGTTAAGTGCACTTTCAGAAGCCAAAAATATTCTTGTAAAAACATGATTGCACAATGGGATTTCTTTCTAGGGCTTCAGTCAACTACCAGCATTCATCACTGCTCAAATTGAAGCGGGAGTGAGAGAGTAACATCTCCAATTAGCAGAGGCGCATCGCTGAGCTGTTTGTTTTGGTTGGGTCTGTTAGGGAGATCCTATGGGGAAGGCTTCCCACAGACCTACCAGAGCGGAGCATTTGGGGCTCTGAATCCTTCCTTGCACTCCCAAATCCCTTTTGCTTTTCTCACAACGGCCCAAAACAAAGCAGTCCCTGTGCAGAAGGCACTCAGGCACAAACTGACTTCTCAGCCTGTGAAATGGCAATCGTTATGCTCCAGGATGATATAAATATATTAATTTCTATATTGGCAGCTGCAGTGCAATGAATTCATACCTCAGGGAAGATGGTTCCCAATGGTTTCCAGAAGGTGAGGAATAAACTCGGCACTGGCACTCTCATTGCTTCAAGCAGGGAAGTGTGTTGTGCTGTGTCTGGAGATGTCTCTGCTCCCTGCATGGCTGCAGGCCCCATTCCAGAGCCAGAGATGCCCTGGATCATGCCCCTTACCCAGCTGAGTTAAGGTCTGGTTAAGGGGAGCTCCCTCACCCCATTTTTGGGTGATGTACTGCACGTCCAGGCAACAGGCAGCTGAGACCAGAAGGTTTTCTATTTCTGTCAAAAATGGAAATGGAATCCTCATGTTTGGGGAAGAATACCTGGAACTCCACCAGTGCACAGCAGCACTTCCTGGTGACTGACCTATTTATTGAGAGCTCAACTACGATTTTACCTAAACAGTCCCTTGAGTCCCTGGCCAACCACTATTCCAGGAATTTCCTAAAGGTGCTGTCTCCTCTACAGCTAGAGTCAATAAGGCATGAAAGAAATGAGATCTGAAACAGTGTAATGTATGAAATATGAATCGCACAGCAGCCTTGGATTACGGCAAGTCCAACTGAAATGCCTGGTGCTCTCCTTTATTTCTATTAATATTCCTCAAGCAACAGCAAAGATCGATTTGAAGTAGAGAGCACAGAGAGTCATGGGAGTTTCATTAGCATGCAAATCTGAGTGAATTCATTAGCCCTGCAACTGATGCTGATGCTCCTGGAAACTAGTAAAAGAGTAAAGTCTGCAGAAGTAAATCAGGCCGTGCTAATGAGCCTGTTAATAAAGCTTTTGTAAGCCTTTTCCAGAGCCAAAGTGACAAAGCACATTGTCAACGTTAAACCTCTAGTACTGAGCCTTAGATGGGGGACTCATATTTATTTTATTTTATTTTATTTGGTGCTGGGGAAGAAAGCAGAGAACTACAGAGAAGGTAGAGAATGAGACAAAGGCAGTTACAGAGTTTTCTCATCAGAGATAAAAGTATTCTGTGGCTGCACAAAAGAGATGGAGTGACAATTGCAACTGTGCAAATAAGATCCATTTGACTGAAATTATATTTTAAAGAAAAACAGGAGACCAAATTTGTTATAATGGGCCTTTCACCTTCTGGCTGCATGTTCTCATTTTCCCTTTGCTTTATTAGGCATAATTTCAGGATTGTGTTTTGTTTCATCTTCTTCTGAACTTGCAGAAATGCTTTGGGCACCGATGCAGTGCCAGGCTCACCGGGGCCACCACAGCCCCTGCACCTCCTCACTGTGTGGGGTGGCTCCAGGGGAAACTGGGGACTGGGGATTCAGACTCCGACCCCTTTGTTATAGGGACCAGACCTGTACCAGGGCAGCCTTTGGTCCTGGCCCCTCACTTGTGGGATGTGCTGGTCTGTGCAAATCCGGTGGGCTCTGACAGACCCAGTCCCCCCAAATCAGGAGTTCTGTGGTGCAGGGAAGGGCTCTGCTGGGAGCAGCCTGGCCCACTTGGCTCCATGGCTGCTGGTGCAGAAGGGAAAGGGAGCTCACAACACGTCTGGTAGGAGCAGCAAGTGGTCTCCAGAGGTTGCTCTGATTTTTGCTGGCAGAGACAAAGCCGAGGAGGGGAGCACATTGTGTTTAACAGATTGAAACCTGCATTTCAGTCCATGCCACCTTAGAGCAGAACCTTTCTCTGCACACACATCAGCATTTCTCAACCCTGTGCGTACAGGTAGGAGGGTGGGAACCTAAGGGACCGGGTGATGTTTAGTCTGAAGATCAAAGCTCAATTTTAGCACTGCAGCATTTCTTCCTTTACCTTCCGTTTTGCCACTATTTCAGACACTGCAGAGTTAGAGATCTCCTCTCCCTGCTCTTGCCTTTAAATTTTCCAGGTGGGAAATAAATTGCAGGGCCCAGCTCGCAAGCCCTGCCAAGATCAGCCGTGACCAACGAGCCAGGATGCTGCTCATCCCCCTCGACCTTGTGTGTGCTTTGCATGGCAGCAGCAGCCCCAGCAAGCAAAAAGGCTGTGGGTTCACCAGGCTTCGAGGCACAGATAAGGGGGAGGCCAGGTAGAAATCTATTTGGTTTCTTTTTGCAGCAACCTCTTTGTGTAAAAAAGCTCGATGCAGGGGGAACCTGATTACTGCTTTCTCATCAAGTGGAAAAAGAAGTGCTTTATACACAGGCTGATGGAAAACTACTGGAATGCTTTTCAGTTCCCCTCTCTAACCCTTAGTGCTTTCTGGTGCCTTTAAGGGAACAAAAATCTGGTCTGGTAAAAGGGGGGTAATATATCAAAAAATATTTGGAGACAATGGCAAGTAATACAATAGACAGTGCAGTTGGGCAATAAAAAGAGTGGCAAGGGGAAGGCATCAAAAATACCATCAGAGAGTGGAAAGAAAGAAAGAAGACAGAGAGAAAAGGTAAAAGCAAGGAAATTAAGAAAAAAAGCCACTTGTATAATGGGGTGGCAAAGGACAAGGAGGAGATGAGGGAAGGCAGAGCAAGAACAGTGCAAGAGAAATGAAGAAGAGTCATGGAGTGGAGTTATGGGCAGGCACGAGCAGGGAGGAGAAATGGAGTGGAAACGAAGCAAAGAGAAGTGTGGAGTGGCCATGATGGTGCTGGTCTGTTTTTCCTATGGCTGCAGAGTGATGGGAAGTGTTGGCATCAATAACACCAAAGCCTGGTTATGCAATGGGAGAGAGAGCCATGGCAGCTGCTGGCAGGGGCACTGCTCCTTCAGCACTGTGGATTGAGCCATGTTGGGCCTTTTCACAGCCTCCTGGGGCTAAAAGGTGAGGAAAAGCACTGAGAGGTAGATGATGTCAAGGTCTGGGCCAAGAGTGACAACCCACTCGTACACTGTACTTTTTCCTCCAGTGCTGGTAACCTGCCCACCGGCCAGAGGACATTTGGCTTGCAGCCCTTCACCTCTGGAGAGCTGAACTTAATTTGGTGTAATATATGACATCTTTCTGCCCTCTTCTCACACACAAATTCACCCAAGGAGTCCATCCTCCCTGTAATCTCATAAGGCCACTGTCACAATGCCTGTGCTCAGCTGCATTTCCCATCACCTGCCTCCCACTGGGCACTGACCGTGGCACTCAACAGGCCACACTTGGGGTGCAATTGCACTGGCACCTTCCACACCAACTGCACCATCTGCTTTGATCCCTCTTTCTTTTGTATTATATCGCAGTTTGGGGTTTTTTCTTTTTGCTGCAGCTGCAAAAGCTTTGGGATCATTCCTATAATAACTCCCATACAGCTTGGTTTAGCAGATATTTGGGCTCTTTCATTCTTAGCTGCTGAATTACATTTGGTTATCAACATGCATTATATCTGCTGTCAATTAGCTGTTATCTAACACCATGAAATGACTTAACTCCTTCAGCCTGCTCCGAGATCTGTCCCCTACCAGCACATGGCACAGCTTGTATCAGCTTGCAAAGATCCAGGCAATTTTGTCACTTTTTTTTTTTTTTACTAGTGCTCATTACAGCTAAAGGTCAGTTGTGTTTCCATTGTAAGCCTAGAGATAATGGCATGATCCAGCAAACTCTTTCTTGTGTAAAGTTAACCGGACGATTTGCATAAAAATCCTTACTAGGGGAGTAATTTGCAGGATTGCACCTTTAAAACCTTCGCCTCAGGAGCAAGGCAAAAGCTGGAACCTGGAACAGCAATCTTCCACAGCCATATTTTATCAGAGGAAACGATCAAAATTTAATGAGGAGAAAAAGGTACTTGATGGCTGTAGATAGTGTAATTTCAGCCATAAAAATGGGATCATCTCGTGAGGCATCTCGCTGCGGCCTTTCCAATCAATGGCACAGCCGGCGGCAGCCTCGGCCCTTACAGGATGAGGCCCTACAAGGTGTCGGGCAAAAAGTCCCAACCTGCTGCAAAATGCACGTGATGGAGGAGTGGCTGGGGCTCTTCTCCTCCATGAAATCTGTGCCTGGCTGCAAAGTCATGGCTGGACACCGTTTGTAAGCCAGCCCAGTGAAATCCAAGGCAGGATGGCCTTGCAGTCATGGCTGATGCTGTTGGCATCTCAGGAGGGTTTTCTTCTGCTCTCCCAGCAAACATTTCAAGTGTTTCACCAGCTCGGTTGTTTATCACACTGGAGACTCCCCGAGGCTCAAAGCTAGCCTTGAAAATCTATTTACATTTTGAAATATATGCCAGAGTGTAAGCCCTGGGACAATTCAGAGAAGTTAGGTACGCAAAGCTACCAAAATAGAATCAAAAAAAGTCCCCTAGCAAGCCTTGGGTGAGTATTTCTGCATATTTCCTTGAACAGCCCAAATGTCAAATGCTAGCCTACACATCCCAGGTCACAGCTAAGAAAAGCAACGGATGGATTTGGCCATTGGTGAGCAAACATTAGCCCTGGACAAAGGCACTGCTTTATTTTCCAAGTGTACCAAAATTAGAGAACCCCCTGGTGCTGAATAATTTCGTTCTGCCTTACTGTGAAAATTCCCGGTGTTCAATAGCCCTCCACAAGTTCTCATTTGATCCCTGTAGTGCAGTGCTCCTGTGGCTATATGTCAGCTGCAGTGGTGGTAAACATGTACACACTACTCATTTAAGGGCTTTTAAAAGGCTTCTCACTGTGCCCAGAAATTACACCTGTGCTTTCTTTCTTACCCATGCTGTCGGCTTTGTTTCTCAGGCTATATTAAGCCCTTTTTTTTCTTTTTTCCCCCCATTGAAAGAGTGGTAATATCCAAACACCTTGAAGCCCTGTTTTCTCTCTAGCAAGCAAGTTGTGCAGAGAGACAGAGACAGTTAATCTGAACAGAGAGAAAAATATGGGGATGGCAGCAGATGTCTGCCCCTCCTGAAGACACTTGACTTTTCAGGAGCTGTGTGGTGTTAGCTGAAATCCCTGGCAGCTGCAGTGCCTGGTTTCCCGGAGACGGGGACCTGTGATATTCTGTATTTTCTCCGTCTGGAAATGATGAAGGGAGACAGAGGATGTGGAAGCCTGAGGAGCTGCGTCAGATGAGGGGGGAAGGGGTGCAATGAGGCACTGGCCTCTTATAAACTTTTGCATTGTAGGAGAATCTTTCAATATTAAAGATGATTTGATAGAAGCAAGAGCAAGAGATGTGGTGAGTAACGTAAAATACCATATCTAAAAGGCTGTTTGATCTGTAGCACCGTACTGCTAAAAAGGGGAATTCAAGTAGAGGTCCTGCTAATGTCAGTGGTCAAATTCTACATTGATCTCATTTGTGCATTTATGGGGGAACTTTCAGTCAGGACAAAGGCAAAAAAAAATCAAAGAAACAAAAAAAGGAATCAACTTCAACTGCTTGAACATCTCTGATAGCACAACGGTGCCTTGGATGGTGTGAAGTCGATCTGTGAAGCTCTCTGATGAGGAACACGACTAAGAAAATCACTCAAAGACTTTTGAAGTAAAGTGCTGGTGGAGGACATGTTTAGTACCTCCTCTGTGGCAGTGACAGGTGGTAACAGTGACCCTGCACTGAATTTTTGTGATCCAGCCCACCCCAGTGTGTCTCCTGTAGGAGTCCCTGCATGTACACGGCAGCGGTGCCGCTGTCAGGTCCGGACCCCAGTCCCAGCAGGCTGCCATCTTCCACAGCTCTTTTTGTGGTTTTTTTCTACAGGACCAGGCCCAACTTTTTTCCCAGCACATGCCCAATTTGCAACGTCAACATTGTGGTTTGCTGTTAAATATCTGCTGATGCAACTCTGCCGAGAACTTCGCCTTCAAGTTTCATCCAATTCATTTAAAATAATAAAGCCCTTGCTCTGCATTTCCCAAAAGTGAGAACCGAGCCTCGGAGGCATTTGCATTAATTATGTTTCAATCTCAAGAAATGCCTTCTGAGCTTCCCCCTCGATTCATCGCAGTCCTGGAACCTCCGGCTGATCATTCTGGGAGTGATCAGCACGTCCCCTCTCACGCTCAGATCCTGCCTCTCCACTCTGCAAGTGGAATTATCTCTGTATGGCTGCACCCATAAAGCCAAGTGCTCTTGTGCTTCCAACTTGCACGGCGTGCCAGGCAGCTCTCTGTGCTGTGGCTCCTATTAACGCCTGCAATTAGCACCGACAAAAGTGCTGTTCCCCCCTCCCCTCCCCAGCACCACGCTGCCTTGATTGGTTTTTTAGAAAATCCCAGGGCACTGTAATACCTCCCTGGTAGTCATGTTTCACCAGAACAGCGCAGTTAGCGAGGCGTGACAGTGCTCTTTCTTCTAAACCTATACTGAACATCCTTAATCAAGCTTTGCTTTCTTAAAAATAATGAGCCTAATTCTCTTTTGCCTTACAGTATATTCATGCTTGTGTAATTCCATCAGGACGTATTCTCAGCTCCTGTAAACTGGCAGAGCTCTTTCGACTTCGTTTAAACCCCAGGAAGACTGGTAATAGCTGAAGATTTGGACTGCTGATTTCCAAGCTATTCCTGATTTATCCCAGTTCTAAAGGAAAATGGGTTCAAGCTTTTTTTTTTTTTGCCTTCTTTTTTTTCCCATTAGGTACTCCTTACCTCATTTATGTAAAATAATACACACAGTTCATCCAAGCAACTGCTTTTTCCTGTCCTCTCAAACCCTCTCCATTCCTGCTGACACTGTTATAAAGCTTGCACTCCCAGCAGCTCCTGAAAACATCCACCAGTCTCCCTAAAGGCCCTCAGGAGGATCAGGCCAGACTATCAGGGAACGTTGCCTCATACCACTCCACATACACTACATTTTCTGTGCTCTCTAAATTAGATGTGTTCTTCCCATATGCAGACATACAATGACACATTGCCGTGGCTAGACAGTGCTGTCTCCAGAGATCTCCCAGGAGGAAAGCTTATGGATGCTTCAGCACATCTCTGCCACAACCCAACACTGACAGCACAGCCTCAGCCACTGCCTTGAGCAGGTCCTGCACGCTGTGTTTAATTCTTCTCTCTCTCTCCTTCCATCCCATGTTCCACAGTCATCTGTCTGAGCAGCATCCGCAGCTCTGGGAAGAGCAGCAGGCAGGTAAGGAAAGTGAAGAGGAGAGACACAGAATATTTCTTCTCAGTAGTGTCAAATTTGTCTCTGGTAAGGTCCTGGCCAATTGGAAATGCAAGGAAGAAGTGAAGCAAGAAAGAAATGTGTTGAAGGGCTGCTGGGTTTCAGTCTGTTCCCGTGATGAGAGAGAACACATTTACAGGGGCAGTGCTGTGGTTGTCTGATATTAGACTGACGTTTAAATCAGGTACAGGCTCAGTGATAACTCTGATTGCACCTGGGACCTCTGAGTGCAGCACAGGGCAAATAAATAATGATGTCTGTAGCAGCAGATAGAGATGCTGTTACTAACTTTGATACAGCAGTGTGAAACACTGGGTGAAACATCACACAGGCTGACAGATGAGAGATTTTATAGGCTTCAGGTACAAGAATAAAGAAAATAAAACTTGAAATGAAGTTTCTGTGATAAAAGTAGCCATGAAAGAGGCTTTTACACCTGTAAAAGCTACCATGTGGTTCCCACTAGTGACTGCACCCAATACTTCAACGTAGAAATATGAACTGTAGCAATTGAGCTGTAGTTCTGCTATAAAATTTTTATAAACTTGGGGTTTTATGGATCTGGAACACTACAGAATAGAGCGCATGACAGCTATTTCAGAGGGAAAGTGCCTAATTGTTGGTTTTGCACTGACTCACTGCATTCAGAGACATAATTTGTGATCTATATTGTGCTGCACTGACCATATGTACCTGCTAAAATATTCAGACTTGTTAATTTGTTTCTGAACTATCAGTTATGCAGTTGTTTCTCATCTCTTCCCAAGGAACAAGGACAGAAGGAGGAGAGACAGGAGGCAGGTACCTGAAAACCAGAGGAGTGTTTGCATAAGCTTTCTTGACATATTACACTGTATAACACACTAAGACACCTGTCAATACTTTTTTGGGACTTCCACAGAGTGATCTCTCATGGAGGGAACCACTTCGGTGCTCTGGGCACTCTCAAAGCCAAGTCAGTTGCCCACAAAATGCTTCACTGCTCCCAGTTGAGCTTTGACATCTTCATGGTTCTGAGGCTCCAGGACCGGGACGTGTCTCCCACATGAAATTAAAATGCACTCAGCTTTCCAAAATGCTTCATTTCTCTTTTTGCGTTTGGAGCCTGGCTGCACAAGTCAGAAGAATTTGGTGTCATCTGTTTTGGAGGACAAGCCCTGGCACTTGAAATGCTTCCCTTCCTGTAGGATTATTGTCATCATTTGTCATCGTGTGTGTGTTTGAGGGTACGAATCCTTGCTCCTCACCCCGCCGGTGACACCAACAGAGAACACCACACTTTCGTGCAATTGCCTCCTCTCAACTGCTGCTCATCTTTTAATAAGGTTTTGGATGAGTAAATCAGGACAATTTTATGGTGTTCTGCCAGTTGTGACTCACTGGTTTTTCCAGTTCCTAGGACGCCGATGTTTGTGTCCCGCAGAGAGGAGCCTTTCCACGCGCTGCTCCAGCCCAGAGAGAGCTGCTGAGTCCCTGCTGAGACTCTGAGCAAGGCTCCCCACACATCCCTGCCCACCACAGGGGCCATACAAGAGGAGGAAGGCACTGCATAAGGACTCAAACCAACACTTATTAATAATGCTAATTATTAAAAATTATTGCGGTGTTTGCTCTCCATCATGTCCCCAAATCTTTGGTTCCCCCGTGATGTTAGGAATTGGGATTCAATGTCGCTTTTGATTTGCATGTGTTTTCTAACCTACACAAGAGCAGGGCTAACCATCATGAACGCTTTTTTGTTAACTCCAACCTGATTCAGGTACCCCATCCTGAGATGTAAATCAGAACTCAGATACACCAGAACAAAACTGGTTTATGTTAGAGGGGAAAACCAGGCTCAGTTTGGTCTAAATTACCCTCTTGCTTGGTGAAGTGCACATCAGCACCCCTTTCCAGGGAGGCAGGGGGTCTCCAGGACATTAGCTGGTTTCTGTTGTGGATAAGATGTATTTTCTGAAACCTGCTGCATGTTAGGAGGCCTCTTTCAAGATGATGTTTCATGAACTCAGGTGTAGGACAGTGCCCTCCCTCTCCCCACAGTACATTAGGGTTGAACTCACGGAAATAAAACAGTTCTTGAAAAACACTCGGTGAATCTACATAATTAAAAATCTTTCCTGCTGGGGGTTAATGATTTGGGGAGATTAACTTGATAATGTAATGTAAAATGTCGAAATCAAAGTGTGCATCCAGAAATTCTGGTGCAGCTCTGCAACGGGAGACAATTTTAAGTAAACAACCGGAGAAAGTATTTTGCAATTAAATTAAAGATGTTTCCAAAGTACTGTACTTTGCTACAAAAAAGCATCATCTTGAAAAGTCGAGTTTCATTTATTTTAATTAGTGCTGTCATGAAGTATTCCATTCAGCAGACACTGACTAACAAGCCCTTTTCCAGACACCAGTTTGAAAAGTAATAATAATAAAAATAATCACAGACTCTCCACACAGTGTCTTCTGGCCCAGTTCTCAGATAGTTGAGATCAGCCTCACTCCAGCAAAGTCAGTGTGACATCCTGATTTACAGCAGGTGAAAACAGAGGCTTTCCCCTCCCTGATACGCCTTTTGGGAGGCGATGTGAAGTCTACTGACATCAGTTGCTTTCAGAAAAATTCAGGCTCAAAGCTGTGTGTGCTGGGATGCATCCCTGCTCCCTTTTGCTCTCCTCACACTCGAGTTATTTAACTGGAGAGGCGTCAGTATCAAATTGATGGAAAGCCAAAGTGATCTTGATCCTCCTTTGAGACTTATTGTTGAATTGCATTATATATAAGCAGAGAAGCTTTTTTATTATTAATGGGATAGAAAATCAGAACCATCAAGGAAAATGATATAATTCCTATTAAGATGGATGAGTTGAAGTTAAGTCTGTGTGTCCCTAACAAGATTGTTCTCTGCGACTCCTGCAAAAGCGCTTTGCCCTCCCAAGGGAAAACCTCACCCTGGTGGGAGAGGGCTGGGGGAAATGCCACAAACTCCTCCTGGGCAGCTGCCCAGCCTGGCAGTGCCCACACATGTCCAGGCACGAGGCTGCTTGGGGGATGGTCTGCTCCAGGGTGGTAAATCTGGGGCTGCCACCCCAGGAGCTGACCTTCCGTAGGACCTCTCGCTTAAATCCCTTTCTCTGCCATCCAATTTGTTTTCACATCTGCCAAGTATCGCGGCTCCTTCTGCATGTCCAATGAGGGGATTATTTCGCAGGCTTAAATCTCACTCCCAAAAAAAGAAAGTTACACTGATAAATACTTGTTGTCTACACTGGGAGGCTGGTGAGGAATAAATGGCAGTGAGTGCGAAGGGCACTGTCAGTTCTGCAGAAATGCCTCTTATTTCACAGGGCTGCCATCACATCCAGAGGCCTCAAAGCACTCTTTGTGCAGCACAAATTGCCCTCCCGGGCGCAGTGAGGAGCAGCTGTTCTGGGCTGCTCCTTTCCTTAGGTAAACCCCCGTGTATAAAATCCAAACACCCCCTTTCGATTTCATCCTGTTGCTCATAGATAAAACCCCCTGTTCCACCTTAATTCATCCCTTCTTTCCGCTAACGCCCTTCAGATACGGACTCTCGCCTCTTCCTCGCCATTTAGCTGCGCTTTAATCCCACCTCTTTATTCATTCATCACAAACCAACCCCCCCCTGCCCCTAAGGAGGGCAGCGCAGCAGCTCTGCCGGAGCTCCCTCCCGGCCCGGTGCCGCTAATGAGCAGCACCAAGTTCCGGAGCCTGGCGGGTGGAGCAGCCTCCTGCTTGAAGGGGTGCTCAGCACCCAACCCCAGGGTGTCGTGTTTGCCATGTGCTGCCCCCACCTGCCCCCCTGACACCTCCCGATGCAAAATCAAAGTCTGTTCTCCTCCCGCTGGCAGCCCTACGTGTCTGATCCCCATTAGTACCGTTTGGGGAAGAATGGCTTTGTACAGATAATAATAATTTTCATTTCCCGGTTCAGAATCTCCTCTTCTACCTGTGGGTAGCTGATTGAGTGCTAAGAACACTCCCTCTTTCCTTCTTACCTTATAATAAGCAGCAGCACATCTCTGCCAGTGTTGAACTCAGCAAGTGCGCTCTCTACACCTTCGAGTGGATCCTGATCCAAACATTATATGGCTGAAAGCATTTGAGTGCTTAAAGGATTCACAGCTTTTCCCTTCTCTCCCCAAGGGTATTACACACAAACCAGCCTGGCAGCAGGTCCCTCCCCAAACCTTTGCAGCAGCAGCAAGACCCCTGAATGGTCTCCATCTACACAGACTCTTGCATCTGAATGCCTCTCCACTGCTAATTTGCAATCTTCACCAAAACTGCTACTCTTTGGTTGTCTTTATGATATTCCCATTCTATGAAATCTTCATTTGAAATATATCTTTCTTAATGTTGCACTCAGTACAGATGATTGGCGAGCTGGTCTCTTTCTGATATGTCTTGGGCAGCAAGGAGCAAGCTGAGTGCCAGGTTTGGAGCCAGGAGGGAAGCTGTCCCCCAGACCAGAGTGGCAGGATTTTGTTCTGATTCATTTTCTTGCTTACTCCTTATGGAAACAGAGCAATCTCTTCCTGCTGTTGAGTGATCTTAGCATCCATTCAAGGGATCCTTCCTGCTCTGCCTGGGTACTTTACAGTTGTGGGTTTTTGTCTCCCACTGAAAGTCTGCACGTGTTAGATGGTGAGGGGGAACTCACATGGACTTCTCTAAGCCAAACCTTGAGCTCAGATCCTCTGCAGTGGTGGCAAGCTGGACAGGGTGATTGCTCTGAGTACTCCTACTCTGGTGTATCTGCTCTGTCTCAGTTTGATTTGCTTATCTCTCACCACACTGGGCTGTTCTGGATATTTTCTGTGTCTAGTTCCCAGGACACTCGTTTTCTTTCATTATTATCTCCATATGGAAGGTTCTGGTCTCTACCCTTGAACATCTTCTGTGAGATATCTCCTCCTTTCTCATCACAGTGCAGGTTCCAGTCATTGACAAACACAGTGCAGAACACTTCTGTTCTCCACCTCCTCTTCATCTCTTGGGCAGCTTTGGCACGTTTGCTTATCATGTGCTCCTGCTCTCACCAGTAAATTTGAGTCCCCTGGTGTCTCCCAAGCAAGCTGCCCTGCTTTCCCACCTCCTCCCAGCTTTCAAGACAGCCCAGACACATGCCATTAAGTCCCTGTTCACATTGAGTGTGGTTTAACAGGGTGAAATTCCCCAATTTCTCACACAAATCTGGATGAGATGCTCCGACCCTACGCTTACAATGAACCATTTCTCAGTACGTGAGTAACTGCTGCTCTCAATGCCCAAATAGCATGAGATGCCTATTTTTCTCCTCAGCTTGATGGACTGAACTATCCATGGCAATGTCAGAGATCAGAGGGAGAAGGAGAAAGAAGAAACCAGCAGAGCTGAGCCAGGGCAGTAGGGAGGAAGCTTGGTGATAAAAGAAATTGTCAAGATGACAGCCAGATGAGCTGCAATCTGCGCCCTCCTCATACCTTGTGTTTTTATACGCACACTCAAAACATTTCAGGGCTTGAGATTGTTTTCTGCTTTCTGGGAGAATTATTTTGTCCTTACTTTACCTGACAGCCATTGGGGAGAATGAGACACTTGGGTGAGCCTCGAACACCTTGCTGAGCATTCCGTGGGCTGAGGCACGGTGATGTTTTATTGCAGCTGACACCAATCAAGGCAAATGGACAAGAGTGAGATTTCTGATTTTGGATCCATGAAATGAAGGGAATAAGTGAAGTGAATTTGGACTCACAGTTCAAAAGCAGGGGTAAGTAAGTCCCAGGGAAGGGTTTATCTTATCAACACCTCGTGCTTTGGGAGGAATGGCCTGTTTTACAAGGGACTCTGCAAAGCTTCCCTGGCAGGATGAGTGCTTGGTACCAACTCTATTCCTGGGATTTCATGACACAGCCAAGGTCATGGGAAACTGGTGTTAGGGGAAGAAAAAAGAAAAGGAAATCATGACCTTGTCAATCATAAAAGATTGAGCACTTATGAGTCTGGTCCCCAAAGCTCCCCCAGGCTGGCATCAGTGGGAACAGCACAAGACTCAGTCCCACAGGCCCAATGGGGAGTTAGAATGGCTTGAAGCAAACATCTACACTGACTTGCTCCTATGGAAAAAGGTGACAAATCTTTGCAACGAAATGTGGAACTGTTTGAAATCCGCAGTTTGTCACAGCCCACGGGGAATTCAAGAATAGTCCTTCTTTCGAAGGAAATGCCTGTGGTGGCATATTAAGAGAAAACAGGATACTTCCTAGCAAAAATGGCCATCGAGCAGGCCTGCTCCTGAGTGAGGCTTTGATAATATGAGCCTGTTTTCCACAGCTTCTGCATTAAAAGTACAGACAAGGGCACAGTTTGTACAGAAAACAGACATGTTGTCAAAGCTGTGAATGAAGGGAGATAGGAGACACTTGCAGAAAGGTATTTCTAGCTTTCTTTAGGAGGACACTACCCAAACATCCACATTTCCTGCGAGGAAAGGCTGAGAAAACTGGGATTGTTCAGCCTGGAGGAGTCTTCAGGGTGACCTCATTGTGGCCTTTCAGTACCTAAAGGGGCCAACAAAAGAGCTGGAGAGGGACTTTTATCAAGGGTGTGTAGTGATAGAACAAGGGGGAATGGCTTCAGATTGAAAGAGAGTATGTTTGGATTAGATATTAGGAAGAAATTCTTCCCTGTGTGGGTGGTGAGACCCTGGCACAGATTGCCCAGAGAAGGTGTGGCTGCCCCATCCCTGGAAATGCTCAAAACCAGGTTGGACGGGGCTTGGAGCAACCCGGGATAGTGGAAGGTGTCCTTGACCATGGCAGGGGGATTGGAACTAGGTGAGGTTTAAGGTCCCTTCCAACCCAAATCACTCTATGGCTCTGTGATTCTATGATTCTAATATTGAACATGTGTTTAGATATGGAAAGAATTTATCCACACATCCACATCCTGGAAGTTCTGAGGACTACACCCAGGTCGCAGCAGGATTCATCGCTCAGGTTTAATATCAAGCCTGTTTGTTTGTGCCAGTGAATTACATCACTTTTCTTTTTCACTCCTGTGGCATTAACAGCAGGAAAATCAAGCCGCCTACAAATCCCCACACCTTGGATCTCCAACCAATCCCACGTCCCGGGCAACGCTCAGCGACGCTGCTTTGGGTCCGGAGGTTTGTCTGAAAGGAAGGATAAAACCGAATCTCGCTTTGTTTTCTTGCTGTCCTAAATTTCACCCGCGTCTCTGAACAGCTTTGCCGCAGCACTCTGAACTTTGCACGACTCTTAAAAACAACGGGAAAACACCCAAAGCGCCGTTCCCTTTTCCGCAGCCCAGAGCGGTCGCTGCTCTGAGCGCCCAGCCCGGGGCGAGGGGAGGGAGCGCCGGGCACGGGGGCATCGCTCAGGGTGCCCGGGGTGCTTCTGTGACTTAACAGTGACATCCAGCGGTCACTCGGGTCCCTCTGACACCCGCCTGCCCGGGAAACCTCGCGAAGTCCCTATTTAAAAGTCGGGATATTTGTGCATCAGCAGGCGCGGAGCCGGGAGCGAGCTCTTCCCTCCTGCTCGGGATGCTCTCAGCTGCTCAGCTACATTATTCCGTGCCTTCAACTTCTACTTTAAACCTCAGAGTATCAAATCATCTTAAAATCACCCGGGTTTGCCTCACTTTTATAACCCCCATGTGTTTGCAGCATCATGAATATTATTCATAATTAAGCTGCTATGAACGTAAAAATCAAAACCCTATGAAACATCAGACCACAGAAACTTTTCCTTCTACTAGTTATCACACTAAACACAAAAATAAGCAGTTTTCATCTCAAGTTTAACACTACAGGCATATTTTTACATGATAATTTGGTTTTCAAAAAAAGTCTAACTGTGAAGTTTAATGATACCAAATGAAGCAGCTTGTCAGTTCATATTTATATTCAATTCTGAGTTTTCACAGCTCCCAGTGTGTTTCTTTAGTATTTTGTTGAAGATATTCTGACAGTCTTTCTCAAAACTGTCTCTAGGAAAAGCAGCATGAAAACCTGCAAAGAAACAAAAATCTTCCTACGCTCCTGGCTCGGGGTTTAGGTGGTTGAGGAGGACACCTTCATTTCCCACATGCTCGTGAGGCTGCTGCTCAAACGCTCCAATGCTTGGAAGTTGCTTTTCCTACAAGCCATGGGTGGTTGCACCAAAGTGCTGGAGGAGTCCCCAGAGGTTAAAAATACAGAAATCCGAAGCATGGAAAGCTGCAGCCACCAGAGCATTGCTGAACCCACACATGAAGGTCAGGTACCAGTGTTGGGGCTCCCCTCCCTCCTTTCTTTCCCCTTATCCTGTTGCATGCCCAGGAGAGGAGGTGTTTGGCTGTGGTTTCCAAGTGCTGCTCTCAGTGCCAAGATGGATGCAGCCTGCCAAGGCTTCGACCTCCTGGGTTACAGGACCTGCCCTACCACAGGTAGCAACACCTGAGCCATTATTCATCCTCTGTTGCCACACAGTGAAAAATAAGGGTCACTTCCCTGCTGACAGGGGTTTGCAGGAGGTCTTATTCCTACTCTCATCCTAGGTATGAACATGTCACCAAGTCCAGCCTGGCTGCTTTATCTAAAGGATGATTTCCTCTGTGTTTCCCACAAAAGCCATATGCACTCTGAATGAGTCTCCTGTTGCTTCCCAAATCCCTTCTCCTCCTCAGCTGGTGTGACAAAAAAAAAAAAAGCAGGGTGGAAGGAAAGGATGAGCCCAAAATCACAGGCACATCCCAACACACGGCTGCGGAAAACACTCACTAAGGGTGGGCAAGGAAAAACCTGGGGATGAACCCTGCCTCTCCTAAGTGGAACATCCTCCTGCTTTGCACTTGGAATTCAATGCAAAAACCCTCCTCCTGTCAGAGAGCTCAGAATCAAATCAACCTGCCCCACTCTCAGAGAAGGTGACCCCGTGCCACAGGCAGTGCAAGCAACAGCCCCACGTCAGGAGCCAGGAAATGCATTGCTTTTTAACACAAGATATGGTGGGTCTAAAATGACTGCAGCTGCCATTACACTAAAACATATGTCTGCTGTCTGCAGATTTTGATGTTAGGTGTTCCTTTCAGTCTCTCCTTAGCTGACAGCTGCATTTCATGGTCTCATGTCCACTCCAGAAACAAAAGCAACCTTTTCATCTCAACAGCCAGGAGTGGATGACCTCCTTTGAAGCACTTCCTGATTTATGACTGTTCACTTGCGCTGGTTTTCCTCTTGTCTGTCTGTCCCACTGCAGGAGCCAGAGGACAAGGTGACTGAAGCTTGGGTCCATCCCTCTGTGTGACCCTGGGGGAGTCACTTTGCTCCCTCCCACGCTTTGCTGGGCAGTGGTGGGGTGGGAATCACAGAGGGGAAGGAGGTGAAACGATTGGCACTGTGTATGGGATCTCAGCAGTGACTGGCACTGTCCATGGGGGTCTCAGCAGCGATCCCTGTCCCCTCGTGGTGCCAGCACCGCCCATCTCAGGGCTGCAGGAGCAGAACCACCACCTCCAGCAGTTCCGACCGCAGGAAGCGCGTGCTAATTCCTGATCGGCTTTTAATGATCCCAAACCCCGCTACTGACTCAGGCGACAGCTAAATTTATCCCAAGGTTAGGGTGACTCTGCTGTACTGAAATCTATTTAAAGTCAAAGCAAGCACTTCAGAATAACAAGTTGTTATACAACTCCAGAGACCAGGCAGCTCCCCGCCTTCTTTTTTTAATGCAAAAGATAACAGATTTCCGTATTTTGTACGTGCTAATTGTTGGGAACACTGTCAGATGGTTCAGCAAATTGGAAATGACAACATCAACCTGTTCAATCCATTAAAATCTCTCCAGGATCGTAAGGGACATTGTCAGCCAAGTGATGCTGGCACCCCTGTGGTAATGCCATCTTGATTCTTTTTAATGACTGGCTTTACAAATGAGCAGATTTCCTTAGCCTGCCCTGCTCCATCACATTATCCAGGAGGGGCAGGGGCACAATGTAAGGAAACCCAGAGGTAAAAGAGAAGACTCTCACCTCAGTGCAGACTTAATGAAGAGAACAGATGAGTAAAATTTGAATAGGTCCCAGGCCACACAGCCAAGATAAAAGGCTGGGAACAGCTTTCTCCTTGTCCAAGGACCACTGTGCAAGTTTAGAGGGAATACAGTGCGGATTCTGGACCAGGTTTTTACAAGAAAGAAGTGGTACCTTTTGGAAAAACTCTTGAGTCCCATCTTGAGGAGAAGCTAAGGAAAACAACAATCCAAAATCCCCAAACCAAACCAGCTGTAATTCAGCTCTGGGTAGTCATCTGGGGGAGTCAGTGGTTAAAACCTTGACCTGGACCTTAGCTCCTTTGTGCAGAAACAAAAGCCAGCTCCAGTCCAAAAAGCTGTAGAGATAAGTTAGTGCCATGCTATGCCCAAGCCAATATGTTGCAGTATTTATTTTCACCGGTATTTATTACCTTGGCTGTGGTATTTCCCAAAAGCAGAAAGAAGCTGTGTGTAACTTGCACTCCAGAATTTTCAACTAGCCAGGACTGAAGGCAGAAAAATCTTGCATCTGTTTCCATGCTTCCTGATAGACACATCCAAAATCACTTTGCTTTTGAAAATGTTATCATAAAGCTGTTAATTCATTGTAGCTGTGAGATCTTCAGCCCATCCAAAAGCTGAATATGAGGGTCCTGTGTCTTACCCGGCTCATCGTGAGCAGGGCCCACTACTCAAAGGACAGTAGCACAGTATAAAAAAACTAATATCTCATTGTACTAATACAGATGGTTCTCTAATACTAAAATAATCATATTTTTTTCACTTCCCCAGTATTTCTGCACTGTCTTTGTCTCTGCGATGTTACAGTGGGTATAAAAGTCTATTGGGATGGATCACAGATAGAGAGACAGCATTAATTTAATACAGCGATGGAATAATGGCTATGACACAGGGGAGAAACACAGGGCTGTTATTTAAGTTAAAAGCAAAATTCCCATTGTTTTGTGTTTTAGGGCTGTGGAACACATCCCAGGAATGGCACTTTTTCTCCTTCAATATCCCCAGCTGCTCCACGTCAGTGTCTCACAAGCCAAGCTGTTGCAGACTGTTAGTATTTCTTTATCTTTCCTTTATGGCATCTTGTTTGCTCTCCTGGGCTGGTCCAAGGCAGGCTGACATTGCCAGAGAGATTTATTGCATGTACTTTGGATACACTTTAATTAGGCCTCTATTCGTGCCTCTCACCTGACACTGACACAAGAAATCACTCATAAAGTGCTCGCGCAGGATGGGGATCAATGCACGTCTCCAACGCACGGTGACTTTCAGGCTGGAATTTGGTGCCTTCCCTTCCTCAGGCTGTGACCACCTCCTCTCTTTGGCTTGGAGTCACAAGGGTTTGCTCGTGGGGTTGTCCTGCAGCCAGGCTCAGCATCCTTTGGTCACACAGAGGTGCCAGTTGCCCCAAGCACGAGGGTCTCGGGACAACTGGGACGGGGCATTCCCCATCCCCACTCATTTTGACACTCAGCAGCTACAGCCAAGGAGATGTGTGGAAATTAAGGCTTTAAACAAGGAATTGTTTCTTTTTTGTCACTTCAATTTCATTTTATTAGAGTTCCTGACAGTTTTAAGCATCAAACATAGGTGGTAACAGTAGCTAAAACATGGTGCTGTTATATTCTTGTCAGCTCAATTTTTGCTTGTGTTCCTAATAGGAATCTAAATGATTGGGTGTTTAACTTTCATGCTCCATCAATGTGAGGCGGAAAAAATGCAGCTGCCCATGCTAAGGTCTAGCACTCTGGAAAGGGCACTTTTGGAGAGGGGATTGTCTCTCCAAAGATGTCGGGTTAAACTACTTTGCCTCACCCTGGCTGAGAGGGGCCTCCCATTCACTGGCAGATTATCCCCAGAGAGGGAAGGACAGATTATTATTTTGTTTAGGGATGAATACTCGCCTTGTGGCAGCACTGCATCTCTGTGCCCTTGTGGAGCCCAGCCCAGCCCACTGCTGTCAGCCAGGCTGAGCTGTCAGCTTGCCCCTGAGTGAGTTTACACCCTAATGCCTGCTCTGTTTCTCTTCTTGCTGCCTTGTGAGTACAGAACCTATGAGTAGAGGGTCTTCCTAAACTTAACCTCCCAAGTTACATGGAGGAGAGCCCAGTGCAGTCTTTATTTCCATGCAGAGGGAGGTGAGAACCTGCAGAACAGGGTGCCACCAAGTGTGCAAGACACACAGGTATCTGCAGAGTAAAACAGCATCAGAGGTGTAACCATCTCCAGAAAAATAATTGCATCCATATGAAGTTTATATGGAAAAATTTTAATAAATCCTGAAAAGAGACATGGCCTATCTAAAGACAGACTTGCAAAAATGCAGGGATAGACTCGACAGCTGCAGGGATTTTTTCTTTTTCAATAATAAATGCAAAGTAGACCTCAATTTATTATATTTAGTTTGTTTTTTTAAAAGAACATACCTGGGTGCATGCATTCAAACCTGCTCAGGAGACATCAGTCATTTACTGAGTTTTCCTTCATACTCTTAATTTCATTTTCATGTGTCCTTTTCTTTCCAGCTGTGACATTCAGCTCCAGAGCTGTTTCTCCTTCTTCCTGCCCCCTTGAGAGCCACTTGCTCTCAAGTGAAGAAGGAAGTTTCATCAAAGGCAACAATTTTGACAAATGGAGACTTCCTTGAAGGAGGTGACTCAACGAAGGCTGGAAACCTAACTTTTCACTCCCATTTGGACGCCCTTTTCCTGGGCTAAAAATCAGATCTCTTTTTTGGCTTCAACGAATGGTTCCCACAGGCTGTTTTCCTCTTCTCAGTGACACCAGTTGATAAAACCTTTCCAACCAGCAGCGTTATTAAAATTTAATCTGAAATCATCACACTGTAGATTGCTACAGGATTGCTTCCAATAGAGCATATGATACAAACAGCAGCACTGCTTTAAAGAGCAGAAATGAAAGATTACATTTCCTGTATCTGGACATGCAAAATCTACATTTGAAGTCTCAGCATCAGGAGTCAATTTTGAAAGCGTAAATCTTCAAGTCCAGGGAACTTCGGGGAGATTCCCATTCTTTCAGAGGAAGGACATCCCTCTGCACACGAGCACATCCAGTAGGTAATCTCAAGCTGGAAATTAATTTGTATGCAGTATAATATTTCCATTAATAAGATTAATGCCAGGTACAGCTCTATAGATTATTGAAAAGACAAAGTGGCCTGATCCATGCAATTAGAAAGAGATACCTGCATTAATTAGGATACTCACCTGACAGTAATAGTTACATCAAACAGATCAAGGAACTCAATCTCCTCTGGTCTCATATTTTTTTCTGGTCTGTGCTGTCAATAGCTTTATCAGTTTTCTTCTATCATACGTATTCAGGAAGAATAATATTGTTCTGACATGCAGCTTAAAATCCTTTCTTTCTCCATCTTGGTGCTGATCTAAGTGATAATCAAATATCCAGCATCAGTTTTTTGCGTTGACTTATCTGAATTAGGGGAAAATCCAGAGGTCTGGTGGGTGTGCAATAGGGCAGTGTTGTCTCCCTTTGTTCGAGCACCGGCCACTTTCCCCCTTCAGACAGAAGCAGAATCCAGCACCGCAGTTTTCATCGTGGTGTCTGCACATTACCCTCCATTAAGCAAAAGGAGGAGGTCAAACAACAAGCAAGGCAGGAGATAACACACTCTCACAATCCAGAAATGTGTAAACCAAACCCAAAAAACACCCTGTGGAAGCACGAGATGCAGCTCAGCCCGTGGTGTGCTGATGCTTTGCCCCACAGTGGGGCACCTCTCCGGCCCCACCACACCCGTGTGTGCCCCAGCTTTGGGCAGGGCTGTGCCAGCTCCTGGGTTCTGTTGATGCTGAGTACGGATGAGGCCACTGGCACCTGGTCAGTGTCCCCTTGCTTGTGTACCTCCAGAGCAACTCCCTGTTTTCCAAGGAGTTTTCAGCCACGCGTGAGCCTCCGCTCGCTCCGCTCTGCAGCGTGGCCGGGAGGGTTTCCGTGTGCACTGAGTCAAGCACCGGAGTGCCACATCACCCTAACAACCACCCTTGGGGAAGGAAATCACTCTGTTCTGCTCTGTTGTACACATTCCCAATTACAAGCCAAGTGTCTCAGTCATGAATGTCAAAACAGATAGTATCTGGTTAAATGATACAAGATAGGAGCAGTTAAGCCATAAGCTGTCATGCACCCAGAAGTGATTGACAGGAAAGCTGTCTCCTGATGGTCCCAGGGAATTAGCTGAATGCTTAAGGTGAAGTTACGTCTGCTTAGTAGAGCCCCTGTTGTTCCACATTAGATGTAATTCTGGCAGTGTTGCTGTTACAACACACTATTTTCTTTGGTTTTTTTTTAACAAAGATTACCATGCTTTTGTATCTTTCTAAAAACGTGTTGGGCCCTCTAACCTGCTGTGATTAATTTCAGAAACCAAAGCTACAATTTAGACTAAAGAAATGCTCCATTTTTAATCTCTGCATCCCATGAACCACACTGTGCTCAGAACCACTGCTCCCCTTTGAGGGATGGGTACCCTGGGTTCCCTTGAATGGTGCGAGCTATAAATGGTGCCATTCTTTGACTTCTGTCTGCACAGAGCTTTGGCCGTCGCTAGTGATGCCCAGCTGTGAGATTAATGTGTCATTCTTGTTATGTCAGAATTACTGGCGTGCTGTTCTGTCATTTTGCTGAGCTACAGGAGCTGCTGGGCAGCTCTGGATTCTCTCCAGCAGGGATGAAAGGAAGTACCGGGCGAGCTACAATTGGGGAATCTGCGCTCGAGGTTTCGCCGCTCAAGCTCTCAGAGTCACCAGCTTCGTTTTGCCAGGTGCTAAAATCATTTCTGCCTCCTCCTCTGTTGTGAAGGTGTTTGCTGAGGGGTTACAGATGGGAAGGAATGGCCAGGTCAGCCAAAACCAGTTTAGCTCCATGGTCGCCCCAAGCCCTGACCTGTCCTAACACCCTGCTGGACCCATCTTCTTCAGCCACCAAACCACTGAGCAGGCGGTGGCTGAGGGCTGGCACAGGTCTGTGCTCAGAGCAAGGGGCTCCATCCACACCCTGGGTTCAGGTCATACAATCACAGACTATCCTGAGCTGGGAGGGGTCCACAGGGATCATCCATCCCAACCCCTGGTCCTGCACAAACACCCCAACAATCCCACCCTGTGCCTGAGAGCGTTGTCCGAACGCTCCTTGAGCTCCGTCAGGCTCGGGGCTGTGACCACTGCCCTGGGGAGTCTGTTCAGTGCCCGACCACCCTCTGGGTGAAAACTTTCTCCTGATATCCAACCTAAACCTCCCCATGAGGTCATGAACAGGTGCCTCAGCAGCGGATGGCTGCAATAACACAGGAGCATGAGGAAGGCATCCACATCTCTATGACGGATAGGGGGATATGAATTTCCATTGGTATAATGACTTCTAGAACAAGAGTGGAAGAAATAACCAAAAATATCCCACAGCACAGCAGCTGTATGTTGAGTCCTTCATTCAGCTTTGGTTTCTCCACAGTCAGCTATGCCAAGAAGTGTCCTGCTTCCAGCCCACGTACCTGCCAATTTTATTATCTCACAGAAATTCAGAAATTTTTTACTGACTGGAGGGGAAGTTGTAAAGATCTTTGGATGTTTTTCTGTCTAACTATATTAAAAAAAAAACCTCACAAAACAATCAGGAGGGATGTCAGTGCATTTTTACAAACCTGAACTGTAATTTCTTGTGCCTTTATGCCCAAGCATTTGCAGCATATTGGAGACAAACACCTGAACCCCTTGCACATCCAATGCACAATTGGCCAGCAAGGCTGAAATACCAGTTCAAATCCCAGATACATTAAATTTTGTAGAAAAGTTGCTCTAACTCAGCGCTAAACCCTGCTCTGGATATTTCCAGGTCAGGAAGCATTTGGGGTCAATTTGCACCTTTCAGACTGAAAGCGAAATTTGGCCTTTTTGCTGAGAGCGCTTTCCCCTGGGCACACAGGTACCCAGTGAGTGCCCCAGCAAAGGGGGGTGAGCTGCTTTATCCTGCTCTTCAACCACATTTCCATGCTGCTTGGACACCCTGAGCAGTTGCAAGGGCTTCCCTCATCAGTTCCAGGTGCTCCAGGGACCCCTGTACAAGCTCCGGTGTCGGATGCCCCCTCACACTTCTCTGTTTCTCCAAGATATATTTGAACTCTGCCCAAGATGTTTGTCGAACAGCGAGGTGTTTGGATAGCATTTGAGTTCGCTGTGTTTGAAATGTTCTCACTCTGCATAAATTTGTCAGGACTGAAGATTATATTAACCATAAACTCGCAGAGGGAAATCTCACAGCCAGCCTTCCCTCCTCCATGCACACTCGGATGGGCTTGCTAAGTGCTCAGACCAGGAACCCTTTCAGTCCAAGTTCATGATTCAGTGAACCAGCCCTGAAATGCAATTTCAACCCTGAAAGTGAGATATGCTCTCATTTCACTCCCATATCTGCAGAGCTTTCTCCTTTTTTATCCTTTTTTCCTTTTTCTGCCCTGGTGTTTATGCCCTGATTGGGCTCGTTCCCCATTGCAAAGAGTTCTGTACTTGAGAAAAGAACATCTGGGGGCACCCTGGGAGATATCTGAGGAGGTCTTGAACATCACCAGAAGGCCTGAGGAGGAACAATTTAGGCGGCAGATAAATCACTCTAACAAGTGACCTGACATTTCTTTCACATTTGACCATGTTGCACAATGAAAATTGACAAAATCCTGTTCCAATTGAAAATATTTTCTCCTTATTGTGTAGCTGGTTAATCCTTAAAAACACCCGGATTTTCCATCCCATAACGCAGGAGCTCAGCTGTAGCCGTGTGTTCATTATTCCCAGCTGGATGGAGTTCTTATTCAGCTGTTCTCATCCCAAGCTGTTGTTCCAGTTCACCTTAAACCAGTTACACTAAAAACATCTTCGAGAATGGCAGTGGCACCATTTTCTGGGCAGTTGAGGACTTGAAAGCATGAAAGCCAAATAGGCAGCCAGAGTCAATCTGCAAAAGTCAGCTCAAAATCAATAAAATGATACATTTCAGGTGAGAGGATGCTGAATAGTTATTTTAAAATGCCTTGGGATTAGACAAAATGCACTTCCCATCCCATTCATCTATAATAAGTTGTTGGCAATTTCTGCATGATTGAATTTCATTTCATTTCTATGTTGTATATTAAGGTTCACCTGCACCTGTACTGTTTTTTTTTAGTCCACAGATTATTTCGAAATGTTTGGTTTTGTTTTTTTCTTTAATAAAATAGTATCACCCAGAGGGCAAGTGGAGCGAATAGTTCTCTGGGATGTGCCTCCTGTTAGAGAGCTGTAAATAAAATTGTCCTTTTGGGGCTGACAGATGAAATACACTATGTGAGAGGGAAGCCAGGGGAATTTGCTGTGGGATGTGAGTGTTTGCAATCCTGACACGTTCCCTGAGGGTGCAGGAGCAAACCTCAGCTCGTGCTATCACTGAGTACTCCAGAAATGTGTAGGCACCTGCACAAAACAGCGCTTTCTGGGGGGGTGGGGGGAATTACAGAAGCTGACTCCCACAGTAAATTAGTTAGCTCCAGGATTAATGATTAATGAAGAAAAGGTCAGCAAGCTCAGTAGAGAGAAAATGCAGGGACTTCTCTATTTGATTTCCTTCCAGTTCGTTTGGGCAGTATGTGCACACTGGAGGCGAGCTGACTGAATTTAAGGGATTCTTTTTTTTCCTGTCTTTGCAAAACTTTAACTGAGCCTGGAGCGTTCAGGATCTCCTTTAAGAATTAAGTGCTGTAGTGTGAATGGGAAGGGCAGCCAGAGTGGTCCAGGCTTGGAGGGCTCAGTGTTGGAGCATCACAAGGATGTGACAGGTTTCATCTCCTCCAGAAAGGGCACGGACCAGGCATGAGGTCCCTGCAGCTTCCATCCCTGGTCTTCCCCACCCAACTGCTCTTCCCTGACCTCAGGAGCAGGGCAGAGCTCAGGCCACTGCATATCTGCAGTCCAAACACCTTCACATTTTCCAGACTCTCTGCTCCCTGGGATGCCAACCTGATTTCCTTGTTTACCAGCAGCTTCTCAATTTCTCACACCAAAAGTCAGCCCGTGTTGGGAAAACCCCTCCCACCTGTGTGCCTGTCAGTCCCACTCTCCTCCAGGGTCACTCTCTGCTGCAAACAAATCTGTCAGTCTCTGAGGTTATTCATCATTTCAATGCATGATTAGTGAAATGATGGGGGGAAAAAAAATGTAGCATAAAGTTATACATTTTGCCTCCAGTAATTTCTCCATCTGTTGATAGGCCTAGCAGGGTGTGATGCTCAGCCTCTGCAGATTTCAAATCAAAGTTTTGCCAAGACACTTAACTGAGTTAAAGGCAAATCAAATACAGCAGCTTTAGAAAATTACAACCACCCCATTGTTTGATTTCCACAGTCTCTATTTCAAGCTTCCTGATTCAGCCTAGTATTTTAATAGTCTGGGATTCAGAGCATTAATCACAGGTGGGACAACTGGTCTTTTGTGATCAGAGGGACCACACTGCAGCTCCTGGATGCCCAACATACTCTCACATGATGAGTTTGGTGTGTCCATGTACTTTTTAACCAGCAGTTGGGTCCCAGTTATGGAAATCACTTACAAACCTTTTTTAAATCTTCCAATTGATATGAATAAGTAGTAATAATGTATTTTATACATTAATGGTTACAGGGGGGTATAAGTTGTCCAAGAGTGATAAAGTAATGCCTTTTCCTGCATAATTAATGACTTCAGAAATGGCATGTGGAAGAATTAGCACTCACAAACATGCAGGTAGGTGAGCAATTTCCTAAATGCAGTATTGATTTTAAAGATTAACAACATTTTCAGGGCTTGTGTACAGCCAAGCATTTTTGCCAGATGTCCTGTGTAGCTAGAATGAAGACTTAAATAAGTATCTGAGTTGAAATAAATGTCCTATTTCCTACTCTCTAATCTTGTTTGAAGTTCTGGGAGTCCCACCGTTCTCAACATCACTTGGTAGTCAACAAGTAAATAAAGCCTATGTTGGATTAGTGGATTTTGTTCCTCCCTTAGGACCTGAACATTTTTTCTTTTCTTTAATGTTCAGACTGAAACACTTACTGCATAATAACAACAACCTCAGTCAGATGCAAGATGCATAACTGTGAAAAATATGTTCATTGCTTTCCTTGCAGCCTGCCAGTTTGGGAAAGAGAGAGCCTGGCTTACGTTCAAGCTTTGGGGATTGTATCATAATTTTGAATAGAGCCCAGGATGCATCTGAAACAGGAAAGTCAAAGAGACAGGGGGCTTCGTAATCTTAAAAGCACTACTGGAAAAATATGAAATGGTCAAAGAAAAAAATCAATCAGAAGACAGCTGTAATTAGTCTGTGCGAGCTCCTTGTGAGAAGGCCCATGCTGTACTCCTGGTGTGTACAACATGAGCTGGTGCCACACCTTATCTCTCTCCTTGTGCTGCCTCACTCTACAGCCCATCAGAGAGGATGGCAGGGACCAGACTCCCTGTTCTAGAGTGATAAAATTGGTGAAATCAAGCTTATACACCAACCCCTTGCTTTAGTCGTCTCTCCTTTGAATGCCAGACCCCAGCTTGGATCAGCACATCCAAAGATGTGCTGGTTTTACTCTGGAGGCAGCTGGCAGGAGAAAACACTTCATTTCTGGCCTGTGTGGGTGGCTCCAGCCAAGCTCATCTCGATGGCAATATGCAATTCTGGGATAAATGTCCCTTCATTCATTTATATAGAAATAATTATGGATGTATACAACCATATAACGGAGACATGCAGAGATCAGCACAAATTGATGCAAACTGTGCCTTTATTCTGATATAGGAGGAAAGTTCATCTAAGCTCCACTTCCCCCACGTTCTTGATTGTAACTGTGCCCAAAGCACGTGTCCTGGACAGGGAGCACGTGGGCAGGAACTGGGGATATTTTCCAGCTGTAAACTCCCCATCCCCAGCAGTCTGTCCTCACGTTTGGCAACAGGGCCAGACAACACAGGCTCTCAACCAAAAGGCTGGCAAGCTCAGAATCTTCTCCTATGGGATCTTTCTGTGTGTCTTGCTACTGATTGAACATTCTATGGAATTTCCACGTGTTTTCTTGATGAGAAAAGACCTTTAGTGACTTTTCCTTCTGGTTGTGAAAAGTCAAAGTTCAGCTGTTTGTGCTAATATGGCATCACTTCATTTAAAACTGTCATCATAGAAAATCTTGGCACTGGCTTTGGTGGGATCAATAAAAATAAAAATAGAATGAGCTTTCAGTGGGTAAGTCTGTGGGGATGCACTCCCCTCTCTGGCTGTGGCAGTGACCTTACAGCACTGCAGATTCCACTCAGGCAGAAGAATCTCTGTCTTCATGCCACACATGAATCTCGCATTCTGCTTGACACTTCTGTGGAGCTGAACCTCAGTGTATCACTGAGGAGCTGGTGTGTGACCTGCATCCTGCACAGGCACCTCACCAGCATCAGTACCTGTTTGGCACTACACAAGTGGCAGATGCCACACTCCTCCTGTGACACGTCACTGTGCCCAGGAGGGCTGACCCAGGTGCCACCACCAGACCTGCAGGGACAGGAATGGCACTGCTCATGGTTCTGGACCATGGAACCAAAGTCTTACTGATAAAGGAAAAGGGATTTCCTTCAGCTGTGTTTGAACAGAGAAATAAAATCTGGCCCCTGCCTGCTCTCTGCCCAGGCTCTGGTCCCGACCACAGGTCAGAAGTTCAGATGTTCAGTGTGGCCTTCACTCAGTGATCCCCGTGCCCATTTTGTGCTGCTTTGCTCCTCCAGTTTGTTTATCTCCCCAGTGGTTTCCCTGCTGGATAGTGAGACCATTTATAACAGAAGACATGAAAAAATTGGCGCAATAATCCACCTATTTTTAATTTCTCTCAAGACAACTAACCCTATTCCATCTGCGCAGCCTGCTGACATCTCCTCTCTTTCCCTCTTCATTAAACCATCTTGAAGAGCAGATCTCATTCCAAAAAAGCTCTGAAGCAGCTTCTTCCCTGGGTAACACTTCTTTGTTCTGGCTCAGCTTCTAGAAGTTATTTTGATATCCTGCGTGTGTTAATTCTCTCCTTGGATGAAAGGACTCTGAGAAATGAGAGGTTTAAGCTCACATATTTTACGTTACCCACACAGTAGCCAAAGAGTGTGGTTGGCTCAGCTCTTCCTGCTGGTGCACTGCAGCAACCTGTTGAGCCATGATTAAAAAATTGTGTTTCCAACCTCTCAATCTGATGCTTCAACTGCTTTTGAAGGTGTCATCTTCCTTCTTTACACAGCCTTGCAGCTTGATTGTTTAATTAATGCAGAATTTAACTTTTCCTGAGGACTTTCAGCTCTCCACATGAACACTGAGCATCTCAAAAGGTCCAGTGAAACAACTATGCATAGAGGAGATGTCCTATCAGTCAAGATCAGACCCTTTCCCACATTTTAAAGGTAATGAAATGAAGATGTCTCTTTAATTTGATTCATAAAAGTGATTTTTCTGCATCTGTTTTCTCCTTCTTTCACAAAAAAGAGGGGTTGAGCTTGGTATCACACAGCAGTCTATTCACCTATTCAAGTGTCTACACTGAGAAATTGGCCAAAAGGGGGAAAATGTAGGATGGATAACCCATGCAGGAATTCCTGCTGGGCAGGAATATGGGCAGTGGAACAGCCTACAACAGCAACAAGGAACAGAATCACTCCCAGTCTTTACCACTAGCAGGATGGGACACAGAATGTTTCCCAAACCCTTTGTGCAGAGCCCTTTTTAAGAGTCCCTGCCTTGGGGCCACTGAAGGAACAAAGCCAGGAGCCACAGATGAGAGAGATCCCAACCTCCTCCAGGGGCGCACGTGTTCCACAGGGAGCCGTGGGTTTGATCCCTGGTTTAATTCCTCAGAAACATCAGCTGAGGTATTGGAAAACACTCTTCAGTTTTCTTCCTGTGAGCTGTCACTTGGTGACTGTCTCAATGTCATCCAAAACCACGCAACTGCAGCTGGGTCACCCCTACAGTGGGACCGCAGTGCTCCTGGTGGCCAGGAAATGCTTGTTCATTTACCTGCCTGTTACATTCTCTACGGGGCTGTTTTATTTGATCTCAGTTACTCCAGCTGTGCCAATTTTTCACCGCTCTGTTCCTTCTCCCCCTCGCTGTCGAGGGGTCAGCAGAGCTCTGCCGTGGTGCTGCTGGCAGGTCACCGAGCTCACAAAGTGCTCCAGTCAGCAGGTTCTGGCTCCAGCAGAAACCCCTTCTGCTCCCCACAGCTCCATCCAGCCTTTGAACACCAGAGAGATCAGGATCCTCAGGCTGGATGCCGGCCCGAGTTCCCTCAATAACAACCCAGCGTGAGCCCGGATGAGCTGTCAAGCTGGCTGATGACACTGTTTTAAATTCACGATAATATATTTTTCTAATTTAATCTCTAAAATGGAAATGCACATTTCGGCTCATGATTTCCAACTTATCTCCTATTTCCTCTCAGCTTTTCAATGTTTCTGAAATGCCTTGTGCTACAGGCAAAACACGCTGATTATGATGGGGCTTTTCTTTCAGCAGCTGCCACTGAGCAATGTCACACATGGAGAAAATGGAAAGTTGACTCTGCCCAGTTGTGTCAAGCATTTGAAAAGAAAAGAGGAAAAAGAACACGTGGTGAAACGCAGGTGGTAACTGCTGCTGTTGTATCCTGCTTTAAGGAAGAGTACAGGAGGGGTTAGAATTTACATGGTGAAGCTCCACGAGGTGAGTAATCTGATAAAGATCAGTCCATCAAAAATGCATGATATGTTAGGCACAGTGATTAACTGAGCTTTGGCTTTACAGCTTTAAGACAAATGCATCTGTGTGCCTTTGAAAAGGAAGGGAAGATAGGAAACAATTCATTTCCATAATGTGACTGAGAAAAGTGTGGCCAAAACCTTGTTCATACCAACGTAGCAAAGTCTACCCCTTCCACAATTGGAAAATTTTCTTTCTGATTCAGGGGGTGAGTGATACATTGGAATTTCAATTCTGAAATCAAAGCAAGTACATGTACCCCTGACTTGCACATTATAGCCTTGGGAAAATCCCAGTGATGTACACGTTTGCTGATCCCATCTTTATCACTCACACCCAGAGAGACAATTGTAATTGGAGTGAGAGCTGGGGGGCTTCCCAATGATCTGAGGCACATCGTGCAGCACTGTGGGATGCAGGGGTTTCTGTTCGAGGGTGTCCTCTGCCTACAGACACAGAAGACACCCTCCTTGGATCCAAACTGGGAAAAACACAGCAAGACATGCAGTTACAGCCATGCTGAAGCAGCACCTCTGCCTTTTTACTGTGGAGACTTTGCACTCTGCAAGGGCAACCTCGATTAGAAGCTGCTTGTTGCGACAGCCTGGGGAGAAGCCTGCATTGGATCAAAAACTCCCTCTTTGTCTTTTGGAGAAGAGGGCTCTCCCTCTCCTTTCCAAGGTAACCTCCTCTGAAGCAACACTGTGCTCTCACCTCCATTTTGGATAAATCCATTCCCCCTCAGTGAGAAGCTGAGCCCAGCAGGTGAACAGCCAGGTGAGGAGGACTCATCAGAACCAGCAGTGGCGCATGACTTCCCTCCTGCAACGACCATTTTGTAGCTGATAAGGGACATTGATTTTCAGTAGATTCAGTACCCTCAACCCATTTGGGAGAGGGGAGCTGGAATTTCTTGGCCTAATTACATGGCCAGAACTTTGACATTTCTTTGCTGTGAAGGCAGGGGCAGGGAATATCACGTAAGAAAAAGCTGCCAGAGAAAGCAAAGCCGGGGGAAACTCTAAACCCAGATTCTCCCTGGGGCTGTGTGTTTGAGTTGGGCCCCGTGATGGACCACCACGTACCCCAGATGGCACAGAACCATGGGTGAGGGCTGCTGCTTCTGCTCGCGGCCAGGAGGGAGGGAGCCAGGCTGGCACATCTGCAAACAGAGCCTGCATAAGAGGCATCCTGGCAAGCCCTGCCCTGCTGAACCGGTGGCTTTCCAGCTCGCTCCTGGCCTCCACAAAGGCACCTCCTGCCTGGCAAAGCCCGGACACAGCTGCTTTTTGCAGTCATGTCTATCTCTTGGCCACTGCTCTGCCAGCACCAAGGCAGCCCCCGCCTCTTCTGTCCTTTGAGCCCATAACTGCTGCTGGCTCGAAGGCAGGAGCACCGGGAGGCCATTCCCAGCCCCGCACAGCTGCACGCTTTGCCGACGCGACACATTTCGCAGGAGCGAGAGGCGGCGTGCGCTCCCAAACTGTCACACGGCACAATTTTTGCTTTCCCCTGCAATCCTTTTCCCAACAGCTTGGATGTTTCGGCTGGGGGATTGGGAAAACGCTTTCCCCAGAGTGAAAGTGGGAGGACAGACCCCATGGGAGGGACATCTGCCTCCGCTGCCTACGGCACCGAGCACAGCGGAGCCGAGCTGCGGGCTCGGTGGGAATTAAACCCAGGGGACCCCCTTTCCTCTCCTCTGCTTTAACCACCGTGGGAGCTGAAGTTCAAACCCGAGCCACGCACTTTTGAAAATGTGAGGGATTAATTTAGTCCCTCGAAACATTCCTGCCTCCCAAAGCACGCGGAGCGAGCGCGGCTCTCGTTCAGCGCTCACGCTCGGGGAAGAGGCTGTCATCCTCGCCGCGGGGAGGCAGGGATTGTTTCCATTCAGAGCGAGCAGGAAAGGTGCATCTGATGTAGAGCAGACAAAAGATGCGATGAAGAAGTAGTGCTGGGGAGGGAGGGGGATGGAGGAGAGCTCGTGGCGTGGCTTTCAATTAGGTGCCCTCTTTTGTTGGCAGGGCTGGGGAGGTGTTTTAATCTGTTCCGTGGGCAGGCGGTGATTGCTCAGGAGCGGTGCCCTCTGCGAGGATGCTCGTATCTCCATACGAAAGCGAAAGAGAGAGGGACTATCAAACAAATGTTAAATCATGAAAGCAGCCACACAAGCCTATTAAAGTCTAAGGGAGCCCCGTCGCGGCCGCTTTCCCGACCGACAGCTGCACTTTCAACTTCATTGCACAATTCGGGAGATGTTCATCACTCAGCCGCTCCCCCAGACTCCTCTTACATTAGCAGCACCGGGCTCCAAGGCTTGTTTGCCATTAGCACATCGTTACCAGAGATTTAGAGTGGATTTGGCCTAGAAGGTGGGATTTAAGAGTTTGCTGTAACAAACTTGGTGGAAATCCTAACACCATTTTCCCTCTTAAACTTCACGTGGTTTATGAACTGTTGAAGACTGTTGTTGAGATCTGCAAATAAATTCCTTATGTGTTTGTATTCACGGCTTCTTTAATGCAGTATTTCTTTGGGTTAAATTTCCACCATGGACAGCGTGGTTGAACGTGGCTTTGTCACTCACACGGCTTTGGCAGTGCAGCTCCTTCCGATGGCAGAGGTCTAACAAGGCAATTTACCCCCACCAGATGCCATAGGAAAGCTTTGGGATGAGGAGCTGTTAAAAGCAGCTATTTGAGCGTGGTTCCGGGCTCCAGCCCAGCAGGGGAGCAGGTCAGGCAGCTGCTGGAGCGAGCTGGAAGGGCTGGAGGGGTGAGAGGCATTGGAAAGCGGCCATTCAGCAAAGCAAGCCCCAGCTCCAGTCTCTGCACCCAGCGCCGTGCCAGGGTCAGGGCAGTGCTGTCTGCCTGTTGCTGAGATTCCTTTCTTTTCCTACAGAAAAAGGGGTGCCTCAGAGGAAGTCACTTCAGCTCTGCCTTTAGCCCTTCTTTGGTAGTGGGAATGGTCCGACTGTGCTATGCAAGAGAACAGAAATTCCAAGAGGCTCATAACCTCAAATGGTGAAAAGCAACTGAAAATGTACAAAACTTCCAGGACTTTGTCTGAAGTGATGCTGCAGGTATCCTGGTATGTTAGACAGTTCTTCGTGCTTTCTCCCAAGATAAATTTTAGCACTAATTCACCCTGTGAATTTAACTCGTCCGAATTTTCTCTTTGCTTCAGGTTTTTGGCTGTAAAAGGTTATACACTAGGAAACGTAATCATAAGGATAATTCAGTAAATTCATGATTTAGGAGAGGTGGGGAACATCCGCCTCGGAGGGGGTCAGGAGGAAATGGTCTAATGAGGCAGGTTTCTGTCATTGCTGATCCTGCCCTGGTGCACAGGGGTGGAGGATCATCTTCCTGAATTCTTTCTTATTTTCTCTCAGTGGCCAACCACACAGCAGCCTGAGAGGGGCCTTCCCAGGAGTATGTATTTAAAAAGCACCGGGAGATCCTCAGTAAAGAGAATATGTCCCAGGAACTGTTACTGGAACTGTTAACCAGCTCTTGGGTTTGACATACTGCACATCATTAGAGCATGTTCTTTCCTTGGAAGCAGCAGAGGAAGGGGCAGAGGGAGCAGGAGCAGGCAGGGATCCACTGAAGGCCACGCTTCTCTGGCAGAGCCTGCAGCTTCTCATTCCTGACATTTATATTGGCTCCACTGCAACACCACACTCTGCGCATGGGATTCACCCTGGCTGACTTTAAATGCCTACAATGATTTTTCTCTTCCCAAACTTGCTCAGATGAATTACGCCTTGGAAGAAAACCCTTCTCCCTGTTTGCTGTGGAGGGAGTATAGCCAAGGGCTGCACAGCAGAGCACTGGAAGACACACTCAGGCAGGCAGGATGGGTCCCTGCTGCCCAGCTCTGCCTGGGAACACTCTGCCTGTACTGCAATCCACTGAATAAAATCAGATTTCCATAAGGCATAGCCTCATGGCAAAAACATCTAACTTAAAGGATGCACAAATCACTTTGGAGCAGCAGAATCCATAAAAACTCATTACCAGTGTCATGTTGTCTGGAAATTGAGCTCTGGCGTGAGTTTTCTGATGCCTAATGAGAGCTAAACTAACACTTCAAAAGCTTTGCCAGCAAGCTTGTATAAAAACTGTAGAAACTAAATATATCTAAGAGTGTCCCCCTCAGCCAAATTTGACCAAAGTCAGCCCCTGGGTTCAAAATGCTCACGAGCACATGAAGCACAGTGGTGTTGGTTTGATTTCTGCTAAAACCAAATGGAAACGAGATTCTGACTCTGCTGAAGTCAATCACATCTCTGTGCCCAGGAGTCTCCTCAGAGCAAACCTGAAATTATTTGTTTCCACAACAAGGGGATGTTGCCAGCCGAGCTCTTTGGAATTGTAAACGCTTCCCCATCATGGTTTGTTTTCCCATTATCTTGAGTGCTCATAAACCTATCGCCTTAATTTTAATAAGATTACATACAGTTTGGTATAAATGCCTTCTATCCATCACTATATTAGAGAAAAGAGAAACAATAATAACTTAATTATCTCTTGTGCAGAAACTAATTATAATTCTCTGGATTCATAATCAATACTTTAAAGCTGTTCTATCTCAGAGAACAGTTTGTCAATATTTTATATACTGTTAATAATTCATGGGTTTATTACACAATCAAACAGGAATCTAACTGCAGAAGGTCTCAGCACAAGAGGAAAGAGCACAGGGAAAAACAAAATGGAAGAATGCAAAACCTTCAGGGTGTGAGGTGGGGGGGAGGTGGACAGCTGCTCATACACACACCACAGCACCAGCTTGCTCCACCTCTGATCTGCGAGGGTAAGGCCGTGTTTGTACCACAGAAGAGTTGGTTAGAGGAAGAAATACACCAAAAATCCCCATTGAAAGGGCCAGTTATAAGGGAAAATAACATTTTTCAAGTGTGATGTCAAAATTTAGTATTTCCACTGGGAGAGCATTTGGGAATGTAGGAGAGAAGAGATGAGGAGTGCCCCATCTGAGAGGCAACCAGCATTGTCCTGGCTCAGCTGTTATCATCAGCTCTGTCCTAAAAAATGCAGAGACATAAATCACAGTCTCCTTTCTTAATACCCTCTCATCTTTAGCCAAACACTTGTCCAACACTTGTCCTTTGTTACTGCAATGCTGCAAATGTTGACTCCACTGTCCATATGGCTGAGCCCAAACCACCCAGGATGACGCAGCCTCACAGTAACCCCTGCAGGGATCACCTCAGGGGGCACAAAAACTGCCTAAAACCAGGGACACGTTGCAAGCACAATCTCTGTGATGTGAGAAAAGCAAAGTGAAATATTAATTACGATGATCTAATCGGTACTTGAAAGAGCTCATCATCACCTTTTGAAGAGGAGAGAACCCAAGAAAATGTAGGAAAAAAAGAACTCCTCGGGTCAGCCTGAACATTTGCTGTCCCATGCGTGGGAAAACGCTTTCAGTGCAAATAAGATGTTACAGTCACGAGGACTTGGAAGCAAAATGGGGAAAATGTTGGCTGTGGTCCTGAGCAATTAGGGACAGCTGCCTCTGCTGGTGGGCTAATGTGTGCCATGGGGGAATGCAGAGCCTGCTGCAGAGATGCAGTTCTGGAACCTGCACAGAGAGGGGAGAAAAGGTGACTTCTGCCTTCAAAAGTCTAAGCTGATGCAGCAGTGGAATCAAGGCTTCCTCACCAAAGGGAAGCCCAGCAGTGAAGCAGCATGGCCTGGGCATGTGACTCTCATTCCCAAAGTGCTGCTGCACACAAAACCATCCTCTCTGTCAGCTTGTTCTGCTTTAATGAGTGCAGAGCTGGGTTTGCATGGCAAGGTTCGGGTAGGAGGGGGTGCTGCAGGGGTGACTTATGGGGGAAGCTGCCAGAAGCTCCCCCTGTGTCCCATAGAGCCAATGCCAGCCAAGACAGAGCCACCACTGGCCGGGCTGAGGGGTGGTTGGTAGCACCTCAGGGGATAACAGAGATGGAAAAGCTGTTGTGCAACACCAGCTGAAGAAAGGAGTGAGAATACGGGAGAGAAGCAGCTCTGCAGATGCTGAGACTGGTGAAGAAGCAGGAGGACGAGGTGCTCCGGCCATCGGAGCAGAGATTCCCCTGCAGCCCATGGTGTAGCCTGTGGTGAGGCAACTGTGCCCCTGCAGCCCATGGGGGAGCAGAAATCCACCTGCAGACCCTGGAGAACCCCACACCAGAGCAGGTGGATGCCCAGAGGAGGCTGTGACCCACCACAGTGGGAGTGCTCTCTATTTTTAATCTCTCTTAGCACTTGTATTGCACCTCACGAAGAGTGGTTTTGGTGTGTCTGTAGTACAGGCTGGGACAGAGGAGTTCTCACTGCACACTGACATTTTTGTTTTGATTACATTTTTCTTTAATATCATTATCAAGTTTTTATAAGTGTCTATAAAATAGGTGCAGGATAGTAAAAGTCTTTGGAGTAAGTAAATGGACATTGTGCTAAATGAGTTATGCCTTTGATGCTATTATCTCTAAATCAGCATAGATTATTCAGGCTAGGGGCTTTTAGAATCATAAGTGGCTGAGATCATTTCTCAGTTCATCATCCTATTACCCATAATGAGAAAAAACTTCTAAATATGAAGATTACTCTTCCAAAAGATCCCTTGTGAACAATTCCCCAGGCGCTGCCGATATTTATTAACCCTTTTCTTTCTGCATGGAAGGGGCTGAGAGGAACTCGAAATCCTCAAGGATTATCCTGAAACATTCAGCAGCTCTGACTTTGCTATCACTCTCCTGGGACCCCTTTGGCTCTGCACTCCCGTCTCTAACAGGACTTGTTTATCTTCCACCTCTGCGTATGCAAATCCAGCTGCTGGGGCTGAACCTGGAGTGCGATAAAGCCTTTTAAAACTTCATTTCATTATTTTTGAGTGGCTCTGTTTATGCTGGTATTAGGTTTCCATTTCATCAAGCATAAGTTTTGCTGCCTCTCCAGCCAATGATTTCTACCTGCAAGCCTGAGCAAATGACAGCTCCCTTCCCTGCCCCAAGAGGGAAACACCCTCAGCGTAACCGTGATGAAGCTTCCCTGTCATTCCTTCATTTTCCCGCACAGTTACTGACTCATTTCCTTATTGTATGGGTAGAATTACCGGGTTTATTTATTGGGCTGCACATTTCTAAGAACCTATTTAATGCACATTTTCATGAGACAGTTTTCATGGAATATAAACTTCACATTCCAGCTCTCGAGTAACAGGTTCCTTTTCCCTTGCACTGACTGATACACAGGTCTCTAAAAAAACACCTTTTTCTGCTGGGCAAGGTGAGATTTCAGCACACCACACCTACCAGCTAATCCCATCTGGGAATGCTGCTGCTCTCGCTGAGTTTGTTCCCATCATATTTCCACGGAAGAAGCTCAGGTCTGTGATTAAGGATTAATTTTGATTAGGTATCAAAAGCCTCCATACACTCGTGAATGTCCCTTGCAACACCACTTTACATCAGTTCCTGCTAACTGCATTATAGAATCTCTTATAATGTCCATTTACTCAGGTAGTAAAACCAAACGAGCTACAAAAGGTCAAGGCCTGGCTGAGCTATGAGTGACTGGGCATCTCAGAGGAGGTTTCACAAAATCTCCTGCACTTCGTTGCAAAAATTACCATGCTCAGGTTGGCCCAATTAGTGCCACATTTTCATTTGTGTAAACCATACTTCTGTAAATCACAATATACTGTCTTTTCCTTTTATAACCAGATGAACCAAATGCAAATGAGATTTTTTTCCTCCAGGTGAACTGGTATATTTTGCACGTTATATAAAGAACGACTGCTACCTCCAACTTCTGCCCTCCTTTGCTACTGTTTTCTTAACCTGTTTTCATTAAAAAATTACCTGGGCTTGTCTGATTATTTATTACAATTTGTGTGGCAGTGAGGTATTGTCAGAGATCTGCATCTGCAAATGGCACACGATGTTTGCAAATGTCTTATTTCAGAATTGTTTGAATGACTGCACAGGCAAACCACAGCCCGGGTGTTAACAAGCAGCTCTTTGATGGCAGTTTATGACAGACTTTTTTTGTCTCATCCAAAAGTTGAAAGAGTCTCTTGTTAACAACATGTCATAGCAGAAGCCTGAGGTTTACCTGCTGTAATCATTTAGTGATATTTAAACATAGGTAGCAAGGCTTTTTTAAAAAAAGGGAGACTGAAACCTAGTGTGAAGGGTGAATTGTTTAACAATTGCTTCCTGCATGATCTTTACACTTTCATCCACGGTATTCCCTGTCAGCTGCTGGCTGCTGGAACTGTCAGTGTGTCCCACTCTGTTTCCCCATAGTTTTGCACATATATGTACATGTCATGATGAGAGGTTTATGCATTATGAAATTCAGTTTTTAAATGACGTGTGGGGGCTTTAACATATCTGTTTTCTTCATGCTGTCTTGTCGTACAGAGTCTTTGAAATTCTGTGTAATTCTGGGAAATCTTTTTTCAGTGAAATTTTTTTCCTTTGCTTAGGCAGGGATGGATAAATCGACAGGAAAAGGGTGTGGCCAGGTAGATCCAGGACAAACTCTGGAGCTCCGCTCAGCATTGAGCTAAACTTTGCTGGGATGTGTCTGATCAGCCCATGGAACAGCTGGAGGCTCCAGAGGGGCTTGGAGAGTACCAGGTCAGATCCAAAACCAACTGTGCCACTGCAGGAATGTTATCCCAGTAAGTGCTGTACATTGTGGATGTCAGAGATCGGGTTTTGTTTTCTTCTTCTGTAAAAAAAGCACCTTCCTAAATAGTAAAAGTTCATTTATTTACATTTTCCTGGCATTTTAGACCACAGTTGTCCCAGAGGAGATCCCAGAGTAGGACGGAAGAGAATATAGTTCTGTTACCGCCCTGCAAAGAATCCTCACATTAACCTTGAGATTGCTTTTTTCTGAACCACGTTATTGTTGGTTTCTGAATTTAGGGTGCTCTATAAGTCAGCCAATTTCAGCTGCATTTAAGAACCGGCGCTGTTTCACTTTTCCTGTGTCTTGAAACCTCCCATAAAGCACATTAATTTTTCCTAAAATAAATAGCCTATCTATTTTCTCAAAGAAATGTTTTTTATAATTTCCGAATGTCTTGTTATAATGATCATTATCCAGCCATTTAAAATCAAGTCTTTCAGGAAAGATGTCTTCATCCTAAAGATGATTTTAAGTTGATTTTTTCTATTTTTTATTGTTTAAGATTCTCCTCAAGAAAAGCAAAGACTGCTTTTCAGTATAGACAGACTCCCAACATGTGCTGCCAAAATCTGTGCTTGTCACTTTTTTGGTGGAAACAGCTATTTTAGAACTGTTTATATATTAGCAAAATTAGGTTCCAAAATGAGCTGCAGTATCTATTAAAAAAGGGATAATATTATTTTAGAGAAACTAATTGGAAACTTGTTTTTAGCTAAAGTAGTTATTATTTCCATTATGACAAGCTGGAAGCAGATGAAATTCACCTTTATCTTCTCCAGCCTGGTGTCTCACACTATTTATTCAAACTGAAATTAAAACCTGACAAAATCCCAGTGAGACATTTTGCACCAGTTAAAGATTACTCTTCTGGAAAAGAACTTTCGTTCAACAATTTCATTATGTTGCTACAAACATATTTATTAGAAAAGGGGGAGACATAAAATATATCTGGCCTTGCATATCACCCACTACCCTCAATTAAAAAAAAAGTTGAAGGTTGTACTTTTCTCTAGAAACTCCATGAGGAGTGCCCCACACAAAGCCAGTGGATCCGTGGGGTTGGGAAAGCACTGCCTGCACATGGAAGCAATGGGGTGAAAAGTTGTTTTTAAAGGATATTAAGAGGGATAGGGTTACAAGGGTGCAGGCTACTTTTCATATTTGGAAGAAATTCTTCCAGAAGTGTAAAATGATAATTGCGTGAGGAAAGGGTGGTTAATAATTTTCCCTATTAATTCAAATGCACAAAAGTTAATTGCGGTTTGGCAGTCTGAGATATACAAATTAGGAGAGTTTAATTCTGCTAATCCTCAGTTTAAATTGCAGGGTATTGAATATAAATATGATTGTCTCACAAAGGGATGAATCATGCCTCCACCAAAGGCAGGAGGAGCTCTCCCACCGGCTTCAGAAGGAGCTGGGTTCAGTCCCACGTGTCTGGGTTAGCTGTGCATGGATGAGTGAACTGGCTCAGGGAAAGGGAGACTAACGTGATTTTTCTCTCAGAATATGGGCCAAAAATTCCTTGGAGATCCTGAAAAACTTTGGAAAACTTCCCCAGCCCCGCTATTCAATTCATGCAGCTATTTTTGGCTACTCACATGCACTGTGGATGAAGTTGAGTTTTCTGTGGTTTTCCATTTCCCACTTCATTGTCTGCCTGATTAAACAGCCAATGCCAAAAATCCCTAAAATTCAAGGGCTGTAACACACCCTGTGCCATTCCACATTCAACAGCCTTCAAAGTCCATCTGCTTGACCAAACTCTTCTCCTTCCCTGAGTGCTGCTGCCACCACTTCTTTGATACATCTCATTTGAGACCATGTGAGATTTTAGCCCCTTCCTCCTGTGAGTAAACCCAGGGAGATCAGGAGAAAGCCAAGCAAAATCACTGCCAGAGGCTGGATATTCTGCTTTGATGTAGGTGACAATGTTGCTGTTGGCTTTAGTGGTTGTAGGATGAGGAATGATGCAGTTCCTGAGCCAGTTCCTGGCCCCTGCGCCAGTACATGTTTGGGGGACAAGTGTTGTCTTTGAACAGCTCTAAAATTACAATAGAGCTATTTATCCATCTTTGCAAAGTATTTGCATCCTTGTATAGCTGAGAAGTGTAATTTAAGGTTGATCAAGTGAGAAGGATTTCATCTCTTATGGTGCAATATATCTGGGCCAAGCACCCTGCCATCATTTAATTTGAATTCATGTGCACAAATGACATGACATAAATAGTACAATGATCAGTCCAATCAGAAATGTATATTGCTTGAAAATACCCATTTGGCTTGAAATATTGCAAGAAAATCCATCCAGGACCTCTAGAGACCTAAATAAGAACATAAGTTACCACATACACCTGATGTGAGCCAAACCCCCCTCATCTTGAGTTCAGTTATTACCAATCTTTCAGGTAATATACCAATTATTCATAATACCAGGTAATTATTTCAGGTAATAATACCAATTATTCACCACTTTAAGGGGAAAAGCCGAACCCAGAGTGTTTTCAAAACCTGTATGCTATTCCCAAACACCTCTCCTGCCTTGCTGGTGATGATTATTATGTGCTGTACTAATTAAACAGCATAATTTCCATCTCCCATCATGAGAGGATATGAGTACCAGAGCAGATTTATCTCTCTGGATTGCTTCCCTCAGTCACCGCTCGTAGCTGAGAGGCTGCAGCAGCATCTTCCCCCTGGACCTTCAAAACTGCAGAAACAGAGATGCTCTGTGATTCTGACTGAAATAATTTTGATGTCACAAGAAATGTCATTAAAACTCCTGCAGTCTTTTTATAAGCTCCTTCTTGGGAGAATGGATTTTCAGCCTCCTCGCATCAGCGCTCGGCAGAGTAACGACAGTGGAGCTTTGCCCCCGTGTCCCTCTTACAAAATCCCTTTCTCAAGGGTTTATAATTACAACATGCCTATAAAAATTTACTTTAGTCTGAAGCTCAGGATATAGTTTCTCGGACGAGGAGGAAATATTGCTGGCTGAACTTGGTTTAAATCAATTCTGAGTTTCAAGAATCCAAAAATAATAAGGTTTGTGGGTTTTATATGCTTTTCCTGTGGTTCTATAATTCAGAAAGAAATCACTTTGTAGAATAAAGTGTCATGTTTGTTTATAAAGCAGAGCGGGAGAAAAAATAACACAGATAAAACCTTTTATGGTGGCTAGTGAAAATTCTGAGAAATTCATTTTCTCAAAGAATTTCCCCATAGTGTCCTCAGACCAAAGCCCTGCCCTGAATAGATATGATAATGCATATTGCAGGAACTCAGTGGGTTGTGGAGAGCTCTTTTAAGCAGCTGGAGAGATAAGGGATGGTATTTCCTACATCAGAGAGCTGCTTCGATGGAGATTATTCTGCTTTGTTCCCATATCCTGGGCAGGAGAAGAGCCACGGATGGGCAAAGGTGCAAAAGGCCACGTTGTGAGACACCCTGGCCCTGTGCTCACACCTATTTCCATGGTGCTCGAGGCTGGCCACAGCATCCAACAAGCATTTCCCTCATTCCCACGTTGCAGCACTGAGAAGGAAAGCAGAACGTGGCCTTATAAAGATTTCTAATAAAAACATCAATAACTGGGCTGCACACAACCGAGAGTTCCCATTTATACTGGCATTGCCAAACGTCTTGCAATATTTAGCCTTTGGCTTTTATCGATGAAGGATGTAACGGTGCTGCTAAACCGAGATATTGGCAACACGAGCAAAGCCCGGCAAACACTGACAGAGAAAAAAAAAAAGACAGAAAACAAACCCTATAAATCTTAGTGTAATATTTTAAATTTCGTTCGGAATTCACAATCAAGTCAGTTTTATCCAATTAAGCGTTATTCAGTCTGTCTTTGTCAGCTCTTCCCCATTAGACAAAATGTTCCACTTCTCTAATATTCTACTTCTGTGTCAAATTGACAGGGTCATTTTTCACATGGCAAGCTGAGATTAAGGTGATATTAAACCACTTTGCATACAACAACCAAAAGCATGCTACAACAAAAAACGGGCTGTTTTCTACTTTGGTGTCATTAAGGATGTCCTTCCCAGCTATTCTGGTGGGTTCCTGAATATCCACAGCTTTCCTTGCCCCAGGGGATACTGATATGATATTGCAGGTTTGGAAATTGTGTTTGGGTCCCTAATCACAACACTCTCTTTTTCCCATTAGCAGCTTTCAGCATAAAGTAAGATACAGCCAGTCTTAGGTAACCTCAGGGCCCACTAACAGGCAGTTCAGGGGCACCCCGAAAATCTTGCCAAAAATATATATGTGCCACAGGTGAGCTTTTTCCTCACCTTTCAAGTGAAGGAAAGGAAGTATTTTTAACTCGTTCAGTTAAATTATTAACTTTAAGCCTAGCACTACTACCTTTTTAAAGTCAATCTATATAAGGAGAATTACCTCGGTGTGTGTTATTTCCACCTTGCAATGGATCAAGTATTTCACTCCCACAACATGATTGAATAAATGATTTTAAAAAAAAAAAAAACCTTATCAAGAAGTATGGCTATAAATGCCATTGTCCTTCCTTCAACTTCAAGCTTTTAGTATTACTGATTCAGATTCCATATGTAAAGAAATATATTGAGTAAGTGTGTGGGTATAAGAGGAAGTATGTATATTTTCCATGCCTGGCTGAAATCCAAATGTGTTCCTAAATCCTAAATTCTGCCTGTTTGACATGCTGGGAGTGCAGTGTAGGAGCATTTAACTGTGGGGGAAAGGGTGGGCTCTAATGAGGAGCAGGTAGGGCCGTGCAGAGAGATGCAGTAATAAATTGATTGGAAAGGTTGTCCAGGACTTTAAATCTCCATTTCTACAGCAGCTCTGGAAATTCTAGAGGAGATGTTGGATCTTTGACAGATCTTTAGGTAATTGAGGCTCAGCTTTCTGCTACCGTACCATGTTTGGTTTCCTATCAGTATCCTATAGTTCAGTCGTGGCTCTAGGAAGAGCTGCTCTCTGGTGCTAAAAGGCATCAGAATCAGATTTTTCTGTACACTTGGGCTGAAAGCAGCAGGATTTAACTATGCAACCACAGTTCCTGCAACAACACAGAAAATAAACACAGGAGCAATATCACAAAATGAATCACTGACTATAGTCCCATGGCATGGAGCAATCAATTCACCATGAAACTTCACTTTTTGTCCACCATCTCCTTCCAATATTTTCTTTTTTAAATGTCATGGAAAGCTAAGCAGTCTGATTTTTCTGAGTGAGCCCTTAAAAATACATTTTTCTTCCTTCACAGGAAATTTCTCATGCTCGCTCCTGTGCTTCCTTTCTCCTACAGTTAGGTGGCAAAACAAGAGATATTCACCCATACTAAAGCAGTGCTATGCAGTGGTCCATTGCAGGAGAATTCAGGAAGAAAAATAAAACAACAACCTGTGAGAAGGGTAGCCAGCTAACAGATACACTTGCCAAATGAGGAAAAATGAGATTCTCACTGACCTTTTTCCCAGGGCAGACCTAATCCAGTAGCTTTTCCCATTCTTTTACAATATTGCTCCACTGTTTTTATTCACCTTTTAGACCCTGCAGTTTCTTAGCCAGTATTACAGAAGGTCGGGGAGGTTCATCAGTTCAGCTCTTCTTTTCTGTACAAAACTTTCAGACAGTGACTTTTTTTTCTTTCTCATACTCAGGTAACTTTGTAATGAAAGGTTAACTTGGAACACATAAATCCAGTTACTTTCAAAGAAGTTTCAGATGGGCATCAGGGCTTTAAGGGACATATTAAAAAAGAAATGGATTTTTTGTGGGTTTGTCCAGTAGCATCCAGGACTCATAAAACTACATTAAATATCAGCTTCACTTTTCACAATATTGCAGTGATGAAGAACTAGCTCAAAATTGATTTATTGATCCCTAAAAAGACAGATATATAAGGTTATTAAGTTAATACATCAATATGTGCAAAATCTATTACTTGAGCTTGTTAACATTCATGTGTTGGTTAACAGTGGATATAAAAAGGACAAGGCAGACACCTCCCCTCTGAAACAGCTGCTCACAGTCAAGTATTCAGCACTATGTCTCTTCTGGAAGGTATCTACATCTAGGCTGGAAGCAGTGAGAAGCATCAGTTGATGTTTATTTCCTTCCAAAATTAAGTCTTGTATTTAGTCCACGTCCCAAAATTTGTACTCCATTTTTCCAATGTTAGTGTCTATAGTTCTACCAGGACCCTACCTATGTGTCTGAATTATTTGGCTAATTCTTTTTCCTATGAAGTTACATGCAAGGAGAAGAAGTGATTGTTCACTGTGTTTGAATATCAGCCATGAGCCATGGATTTAAGGAGAAGTGTTTCACTTCATAGATGTAAACGAAACCCTTTTTCAGACAGAGAAAGCAAGGCTCTTGTGGGCCTTCACTTCGAATCCATTAGAGTTTTCAATGATTTATTCACATGCAGAGTTTCTGTCACAGAGGGTTTGCTTTTGTCACATCACCTCAATTTTTCTAATGAGTTTCTAATGAGAGGTCAATTACTTATGGAAATTAGAAAAACATTCATTGAGGAACTGTACCGAGGTAAAGTGTGCTACCCCATAATGTTTTGATATAAATCATTACAGCATTAATGAACATTTTACTCTTTTTCATGTTACAGCTTATTTCCCAACCTATAAAATGGCCTTAAGATGAGTTTGAAATGAACATGAGTAACCGTCCTAAAAATGTAATCATATTGTATTTACGATAACTGCAGGAGAATATCTTTTTGCTATTAATGGTTTGCTCAGCCATCAACATCTTGCTGGGAAATCTTCAGCTGATCAGAACAGCAGGGTCAGGAACACCAGATTTGCTGTGGTGAATCAGAGCACTGATCTGACATCCACCCTGCTCCACTTCTAGGCACTACATGGTGGAAAATGGACATCCCGTAAAGCACTGGGCCAGCTGGATTGAATCCAAACTGGTGCTTGGAAAAAGTCACCCTGACCCCAGGTACCCAGCAGTAGCAGCACTGCAGGAAAACATCCAGAGCCTGCAGCACTTCATCCTGACCCCAGTGCTGGTGAACTCTGCCCGTCCGTTTAGTTAAAGACTGTCAAGAATCAGTGGCAGGTAAGAATTTAAAATGTTCCCTTCACAATTCACCTTCTTCCTGGGCACCTATTTTGTGTTTTCAAAAGGTCTCGAATGAAAGGTATAGAAGCAGAAGAAAAGAGGCGGAAAGAATTCCAGGGACCAAGATGGATAGCGGGTTAGTTGCAGTACCATGCAATTAAATTTAGAGGCCAGGGATATAATTCACTGCTGAAATTCAGCTTTGCACTGTTGTAAGTTATTACTTCAGAGCAGGAGCTGAAATGGCCAGAGAGGGGAAAGTGTACAAGCAGAAGTATAATTGGACTTCAGTATTTCATATTGATATGCTGAGATTTCCACTGCTAAGCACTGTTTCAGAGTCTGACCAGGGTAACACTGCACTGCAAGATCTCCCGTATTCAGGCCATTAGATTATCCCGTCTCGCCTGCAGGCACTGTAAATCAAAAGCAAAATACATCCTGTTATGTTCTAGAAGACAGTTTTGTTGGCCTTTCTTTTCAAACACATTCTGAACACACATGTTTTCTTTGTGACTCTCATTTACTTCAGCTTTACTGTCTTGAATACAGATTTAAACTGGGGGGAAGTGAAGGCAAGTAAAAAAAAGCAGACCTCAAAACCAAGCAGTTATCCACAGAGAAGGAATGTGGCAGCTGGTTAAATAAAAAAATGAATGCATCATCATGTGGATGTGATTTTCTCTGTTTCTAAAGAATTACAAGGTCTTTGTCCCTTTGAACCAGGCTCAGTCTGGTGAAAACCCTGCAGTTGTTTGACTCGGATGTGTTCAGAACCCATCATCTTGGTGCAAAGAAATCCACTGTGCATATTTAGGGGTAAATCAGTTGGTCCAAAGTACAGTACTGCCACTCGCTCTTAATAACACATTGGGTGCCACTCAATTTATGTCGCTAGTTCCCCCTCCCTTCTCTTCTCCTCGGAAAGACAAACATGGTTACCCAAACTATGGGTAACCATGGTTCACAGACCATGTCACTGTAACTCTTCTTTCTGAAGGATGGACTCAACACTCTTCCTTTTCTCACAGTCACTTCAGCACTTAGTTCATTTTCCCCCCTTGATTGTTCAATATACTTTGCTAAAAACTCACTAGATGTGAACAACAACGAGGTATCCAACTACCAATGGAAAGCAACATAGTTCTGCACAGATCAGCTCCATGATGGAATAAAGTGAGCATGGATCTAAGTACCTTCTCTTCATATCATAGCCTGCATGTTGTTTTCAGGAGCATTTTTGTCAGGCAGTGATGAAAGGCTGAGAACAAAGTGAACAAAATTTCCTTTTACTGCTTAAAAATCCTCAGCTGCTTTGCTATATCAAAACGCTGTCTCTTTAAACAAATCGCACAGTTAAAAATGCCAAGTTATAATTCAGCCACTAACTCTGAAAATGACAATTTAATCAATCAGAACCAACCCTCACGAAAAAGAGGAGGGAAAAGAAAAAGAAGAAAAAAATCCTAAAGCTTTCATGCAATGCGAGCGGTTGAAACTATAAAAATGTTCAATCACTGTAGAACAAGCCTGCAGCATCAATGTTTATTAAAGTCAGGGGAGCCATTTATTGACCTGGGAAACAGCAAAGCACCAGCAGCACTGCTGGATTGCGTTTTTACAGTTAACAAACGGAAGGCGGTATTTTCCTTTTCTTTTAATTGTGATTCCATCAAATCCAAAAAGTTAAAAGCTTCCTGATTTTTAAAGGAAAGCAAAGAGAAAGATGCTCCACACCGTTCTGCAGTCATTCTCTTTGCTCTACCTCCTAACATGGGGATATATCAAATAATTTCAAATTTTTAGGCTTATCCACATGCCAGCGGAATGTCAGACCAGCATGTGTTCACCCACCACCACTTCAGCTCACGGTAGAATATAGGGAGCTACCATTATGAAGCTGGTTCTTTCTGTAATCAAAAAGGAATTACTGTATTTATTCATACAAAGGTCACCCTGCCACTGGAACAGCCAAAAGCACTCAGATCGAACTGTCCTCTCCCAAACCGACATCAGGCGTTTCCTCCAGAGACACATCTCGGTTGTTCTGGAGATTTTGTAACTCTGTTTTGCTACAAGCACATTTTTAAAACTCACCTTTCCATGCTGCATACATTGTGAACCACCTAAGGCAATTAAAAAGGAAAACATCAGCAACGTGAACTGTGCTTACAGATCCGTGTCACCCAAATTGCAGGAGTCTGGCTTCTGCCGCGTTCCTTCCATACCGTCCCCATCCCCAGGAAAACCCGCGGCCGGCTGAGGAACACGGGGCAGGGATTTAAAACATGCTCTGTGTGTCAGCTGCCACCTAAACCGGTGTCAATGCCACAAAAGGGGACTTCAAGAGGGAAGAGGCTGAGCCAGTGCAGTGTGAAGGAGAGCTGGAGCTACCCCGCGTCCTCCGTGGATGAGGCACAAAGCGGGATGAGCCGCGAACGCATCAAAGGTGAGGAATATTGCAACAAATCCCCCTGCACCCAGGACCTCGGCGGTTGTCAATACCCTTCATGTATTAGCTGCTCAGAGCTTGTGGGAGGAGGAGAGATGAAAAACGAGTCCTCCACTTGAAAACAGCACCTCTGCCACGCGGAGGATTTCACGCTGTCTCCGTAAGGAGCACAAAACTGTTCTGATCCCGCCCAGTCGCGCACAGCACTTCACGCCTTCCTTTCGGGTTTGCAAACACACCTCCGGCAGCTCCTCTTCTCGTTTTCTACCCCTCATTCGTAGAGGAAAACACATAATATCCTCACTTAAAGCACAGCGGAGGAGTTTGACACAAATTAATGACTCACCTGTCATACTATAAGAATTTTGATATTTGCAAGGGGGAAAAAAAAGGCTTCGAGTGTTCTGAGAGCTATAAAAAGCTGCTTCGGAATTCAAAGAGAACTCGTAGGAAATCAAATCAACTGATAGGTTGCTGTAAGGTTTGAGATATCCATTTTGCACTAAAATCACAATACTACAAGAATATGAATAAATAAAAGGTTATGGGAAAAGTAAGCCACAAGTTCCCTCAGATTAGACCCCGTTGGCATGAAATTACTTCACAGCTGTCACATGTGCTGCTCCAAGAGAGATTACTTCTTAAATAATGTTAATGCCAAGTTTGATTTGACTTCTGTAATTACTAGAGGGAGAAGGGACTCCATTTCCTAGGAAGAAAAATCTTTTATCTGCTTGTTTAATGTACAGTCTTTGATGAGATGGAGCTCCTCTCTCCCGAGTTATTTCCCTGAGTATTTTTGTTTTGAAAAAGAAATGGATTTCCAGGTTGAAAATGAAGCTGCTGTGCAGCAGTCAGAACCGTGGGAGAGGTGTCTAATTGTCATTTACACTGACCCTCGATTCTTCTCTAAACACAGAGAGATTCTTTTTCTCTCCTACCTCTCCTCACCCTCACTCCACTTCACAAGCAGGCGTATTTACAGGGCTGGATTCTTCTCTGAGTTGCCTCCGCCACCACCAGTAAATCATAAAAATATCTCCTACAATCAATGGAGTGTCTTCAGCTTTACCAGACAGGATAATCTGGTCCACAAGACAGCTGATTGTTATCTACAACCTCCACATCCAATTCAAGTGATGGGAGATGTAACCCAAAAATTTCCTTTGGACTATTTTACTGCCAAAATACATCACATTCTGTGACAGCCTTTTTACAATCTCCACTTTTCTAAATAAACATCACAGAATCTATTCTGCTTTTACTGCAAAACGCTTCTCCTTGCCTGTATCGAGGTGGGCTTTTAGCTGATGTGTCAACAAACAGTGGCAGCAACTCCGTGCAAGCCTCGAGGTGCAGCACCAAGACACGGAGTGCAGTGGGGACCAGGGAGCACTGGGTTTTAATAATCCTCATGGATAGAGGAGCTGAAAACCCCTTGCCCTCTCCCCATCCCGGTTAGACACTTCATGGTGCTGTAAATTATCAGATGCAGCTCCCAAAAAGTTGGTGGTGTGATGCTCCTTCCCAACAAAGGTCTAGGGGAGCTGATGGGTGCAGTGCCCACATCCCAAAGGGGCTGTAAGCAGAGTCTGCTGCGGAATTGCTGAGCTGGGATGTTCTGCAGGATGGAGGGACAGAAACAGCTCTTGCAAAGGCCACCAAGCAGAGCTGGGTACTACCACAGCTCAGTGGCTGCAGAAGTGCTGAGGAGAGTGCAGTAACAATTTTGGAAGAAATCATTCAAAGTACATTCCTGGACTGCAAATGAACAGAAACTGCTCAGAAAAGCCCTGAGTGACATTGAAGGCCATGCAATTAAACACAGGGCTCTGATTTGCAACGATCAACAAAAAGCAAATGCAATATTAGAATGCATGGCAAACAGAACACAACACCAAAAATGGACAGATTCTGGCTGTACTGCGCCATTATATTAATTAACAGCTTTCCCCTATTGGTTTGTTTACTAAGATTCAAACATATTCATTCTTTGATGAACATTTGTATTCGGAAAACGGCAAATTTCTTCCCAGCCTTCTTTTGTTGGGAAGGGGTGATAGCTGTTAATGAGAAAGGGAACAGAGAAGGAGCAAACAGGAGAGCTCCCACACTCACAATGTGACTTTCTCACTGGGGCCTTGAACTTCAGAGCAGCTTCAACTCATTTACAGAGCCTGGGAATTAAGGTGCCTTCCCTATGTAAAATTAAATATTTTCATGCAGTGTTATGACTTTGCCTTGAAGCATTTTTGGCTCCATGTTTCATTGACATTTGTGGTCATTTTAGTCCACTGAGCTTAACTGTGTAATAAGGATGCCTGGATGTGGATAATTTTCCCTCTTTTCCCACTGCAATCAGGTATTGTCCTTCACTATGGACTCTATTAGAGCATAAATCTTTGCAGAGTTCTTCAAGCTTTGACCTACATCTTGCATATATGGGAACTTTTCTCCCTAGATTGTCTTTTGGAGAACATCAGTTCATTAAAGTTTTGAACATTGAACTCTCACTCTTATTGCTTTATCACCCAGTTTATGTGACAAATGTCAAAACAGGCATCAGAAATCTGATTTATGAGGATATATAGAGAAATTGTGGTGCCTGCTTGTGACTGGAAGACAGCTGGCAATTTCCCATCAGGATTTCCTCCTCAGCTCCAAGTGCCCGGCCTGGCAGTCCAACAACAGCACTACCAACACAGCAAATTCACAGATCATGATTCAGAACTAACAAAGCTTTGAGACTTTTTGCAATATCTTTGAATGTATGTGCTTTCCAGCTTTAATCACATTTGACCATTTTGTGATTTTTTTAATTTTTTTTTTTTTTGCAACTAAAATTCAGTGCTAACTGTAAAAAAATAAAAGCGAAACAAGTCAAGCAGTCTCCAAATGCCAGTGTTAGATATATTTTATACTCTCTTTCCTTCTCTTTTAAACACACCAGAAAATTATGGATGAAGCCGTAAGCCAGCAGCACTACAGAATGCACAAGCATCAATGAGGCATCTCAGGTTCCCCTACTGATTTACCGCTTCATACCGAGGCGGATTTACGTGCTGCTCACACCCTCGATCTCCTTCACCTCACAGAGCCGTAAAACTTGTTATTTTTATGGCTCGTTTTGCATCACTCGAGCATCCCCCGACCCTGGCGGCTCCTGCGGGCGTGGGCAGCGCGCTGTGCCCGCAGCCGCCCCCGGCCGGAGGGTGGANNNCGGCCCCGGGGCCGGGCAGGCACCGATGGCGAGCTGGGCCCCGCGGCCGGGGTCCACACGCGGCCGTCCCGGAGCCCCTGGTGTGGGGCATTCCCGAGCCCATCGGCGGCCACGCGGCCCCAGCCCCGCCTCATGGGCGGCCATCGGTGTGCCCTGGCTTTCACCAGCCACGCTCTAAATACACATGTGTTTATCCAGGGTCAGCTCCCCGGCCTCTCAGGCTTGCTGGGCTGATCCCCCGGCAAGAAATCGCTGCCGCCGACACCGGGCTGCTAAAACGCTGTGAGCGGTCTCAGGGCTTATAAACTGCAGGGTTTGGTCCAGAAGAGCAACTTCTGGATTCCAGCAAAAGTCTCGCCTCAAGAGCCGACTCCAGCGCACCTTTGAGAATCCTTTCGTTCCACCTCGCTCCTCTGTGGCTGGGTTGCTTATTGTGAATTTAAATGATAAGGTTCCCCCCCTCCCCCCGCACACTGAAATTAGAATATCAAGGATGCTTGCTTCACTTGGAGGGTGGGGCTTCTAGTACTAAGGTGGGAAAAAAAGTTTATTTTTTCTTGTGTCCATTTACCCCTGTTTACGTTGCTGGCTAAGGAAATCCCCAGCCTGGCAGTGTTGACCACGTTTCCCAACTCATAAATGCCAGGGATCTTAGGAACATCCCGGCGTGCCCGTTACCCTTGGAGTTGTGAATCTCCTGTCACCGATGTGAAATCAGTCTCTGCTTACTGCCTAATGGATTCTGCTTCACACCGTGTACTACAACTCCTAATTCAGTAGAGTACGTTCTCCTCTGATGGTCCCTTATTGCTGGAAAACAACCAGGAAAAGTTGAGTTCCCTTTTTTTTTTTAAATGTTAATATCCATTCAACTTTTATAACTGAATATGATGGGGCCTTTGTGGCTTCTTGCTTGTGGTGTTTTATTTAGCCATTTTTTTTTTGTCCCACGTATTTATATGGGGCTATATTTCACATTCTGGCTGAAAAGAATTAGCTGACTTAAGTTCAATCTTTCACATAAAGTGCATTCTGCTACAGTTGGATGATGGAATATTTACCGTAATTAACAGATGCTGCTAAAGCTAAAACTTGTGCATAGAAGGAACAAAATACATCTTGCCTCGCTCTCAAAAGGGAGTAGGTGTTGAACTGAGTTAGCCAGCAGTGTATGACACAGTCAGACTCCCATAACCTGCATGGCAGCATCATTATTCTTTCTTATTTTTATATAATACGCTTTTTAAATGAAATTTCTATTCCTGTTGTTTGCCAGCTTACTAACCCCTTGGAGATTTCAAAAGCAGGTTTTTAGATTTTTTTTTTTCCTGTGGAAGGCCATGGAGAACCAGCCTGTGAATATGCTGCCATGACATTTGCAGGTTTCCAGTCCAGGCAGTAATAACCAGCTTTGAAGAGATCAGTAGGTTTTGAAAAGGTCATACAAAGATCTTGCATTTAGCACTTTCTTCCTGCGGATCTTCTTGTTTACAAATGTTTTAATTAAGCCTTTAGCAGCTGCCTCTGCAGGTACTGATCCGATGTATTTCCAGAATTCAGCAGGTGGGTGTGGTGTTGGAAGGACCATTTGCACTAAATGCTGGGCCGCGTGGACTCACCACATAAGGGTGGCACAAACTTTTAGATCTTGAACCATTTGATCCAGGTCCCATTGCTTGGGGAAACTAATCCCAACAACCACTCAGTTACTGATTTACATATTCTGTGTCTACCACAATAGGTATATTTTTAATTCATCAGTGTGTGTTTACATTTGAGATAAACGTGATCACATAATTTTTATCTAGGTTTTTCCTATAGTAATCTTCAGGAACTTAATCTTTAAAATGTAGTGTGAAATGATTATTTAATTGGGTTCTTGTAGCAGAATTTCTCCTGTTGAGATTTCTGACTGGCTAACCAATTTCCTTGAGCAATATGTTTTTCCACATGATAGATTCACTTATTTTCCTCAAGAAGATACTGTAATTTTAATTGGAAAGCTTTGACATATTTTGAATCGACTCAGAAAACAGAAGTCAATTTTTCTTTCATTAAAGATCTTGTACAGTGGATGCAAATAGAAATGGAAATGGAAAATGAAACACTAGTTCTGTTGGCTTTTACTTCTGAGTTTGGCTTGGTTGGGCATTTTGTAAAGACTGAAAAGATGTGTGGGTTGTATCTAATACATACATTACACATCTATTTTACCTATATATTTTTATAGGACTGTGTGTAAACTGTACTGTTAGACTTGCCTCTGACTGGGAGTTAGGTTGGTATAAATGTACACCACTGACAGAAACAGGTATTCAAACACTTTCTGTAGATCCTAAGGAAGGTCCCAGCTTCTACGGGTGTGGGAATATAAGGATTATCACCATAAAATTGTGAAGAGTTCTGTTTTTTCCAGCATGTTTCATTGACATTGTTGAAACTTAATTGTCTGTCAGTTTAGGCACCTGACTTGAGACAAATGGAAATTAAAGTGATGTTTCACAGGCCTCAGGTCTGTGGTTCTGTGCTCTCAGCAATTTTTTAAAGGCTGTGACAGATGTCTTCTTCTATTCCCAGCTGTTGAGAGGTTACTGTTCCTACCTGACTGTCCCCATCCTCTGACAGAGGTGATCACCGAGGAAGCAAGTGACAGGAGTGTCCTTGTATTAGTTAAAAATAGCAGTCTTACCCTAAACTTAATTATTGGTCTCAGCTATTTTGGCAGACTGTTCCTGCAGTGAGTTAACAGGTGCTTAAATACACTGCTGCACTGGTACCTTGGTGGGTCATCAGTGAGCAGGGAAGAGCTTGGAACATCTTCCTTTAGCTCAGCTGGATACAGAAGACTTTTCTTCATAGTCTGCTTTCAAAGTCGTACTTTTTTCCACTTCCAAAGGCAGGTTGGCACCTTCAGAGCTACAAACACAATCCAGTTCATTAAATTAGATCTGAGGAAAGAAGAGGATGGTTGAAAGTATAGATGTTTCAAAAAATGGCCAACCTGGTGTGACCTACCTCTAGCTCTGAGCTCCAGTGTTGTTTGTATGGGTGGACTTGGTTCGTGATGTGCAGCAGTAAGTTCAACACCCTTAGGTTCTCTCTGGCCTTTGTTGAAACATTAGAAAAACCTTAGCAAAGTCAGGGAATTGTGACAACTGAAATCCATCCAAACTAGGCAGGAGAGGTCTGTTTCTTTGTATGTAAGTACTGATGTGACTGTTGCCTTTCTGTAGATAGCTGTGATCAGCAGCTGTTTTAATTTTCTGTTGTCTGTTTGCCCAAACTTAGACCAAACTCAAAGAAAAATCACAAAAAGCATTTCCTTTTTATCAACTGCTAAACATTATGTAATGGATAATTGCCATCATTTAATTACTGCATGTTCAGAATATACTCATGATGCAAAAAACTGAAGCTGTGTGTTTGTGTCTTTCTTTGTAGTTCATGCAAAGGGGTTTGGATTCACAAACTAAAAAACAACTAGAAGAAGAAGAAAAGAAGATAATTAGTGAAGAACACTGGTATCTTGATGTACCAGATCTAAAGGAAAAAGAGTAAGCTTGTAATCTTTTGTACTTCTTATCATCATTGGATTGTTTTGAAATGGAAATAGTATATTCATATTTCTTCCTATAAGATAAGTATTATTAATAACCAGTTAACAGAAGCAAAAATAGTGACAGCATTACAACTTTTTTTTATTACTTCTTTTCAGGGCTATTGTTGAGGTTGCCTAGTGTAGTTTGACCTACTTTGAATTCTTGTGTGTGTTGTTTTCTTTCCACTCACACATTCTTCTAGGTGCATGTAATTAGTTTCTTTCATTTAGGGTCCAATTCATTCATTGCTGCTTTTTCCCTTCATTTGAAAAAAGAAGTTTGAAACTCTGTGTTAGTAAATTCAGCTCGTCACATGGTTAAGTCGATTCAGGACAGTTCTGTCCTCTTGTGTCCAGCTCACTTCAAATCCTGTTTTTGAAATAGGAGAGATAATGGCAAAAATAAAGGAAGGCTTAGCTAATAAGGAAGAAAATGTCCTGCTCTTTAGAAAGGTGCTCTAAATAGCAGGAGAACTACTTTTGAAATTGCTTGGGTTTTGTCCTTTCAAAAGTGGAAAAAAATTCCATTGAGGGAGAACATACATAATTTTGAAAAAGCTGGGACCAAGGAATTAACTGTAGTTGAATAAGGTCATTGATAAACTCTTTTCCATTACTGTTGGTGGATATGACACAAAGGTATTTGAGCTTCAGGAATGTTCAAGCTGGACATTGGGAGAATTTTTCTAACAATAAGGCTATTGAAGCTCTGGAGTGGATTGCCTGAGGAGACACTGGATTCTTCATCATTGGAAGTCTTTTGAGGACAGGTTAGCTGGACCTCTGCTGTTCATGGCACATGTTTAACTGATACTGCCTTGAGGTAGGAGAATGAGCTTAATCTCTTCAGCCTGAGTTCCTATGATCATGAGAGTCTGTTTTACATGGGAGATGAAGAGGGTGAAGGAAGAGGTACATGGATGTGTGAGGAAAAGGATGGAACAATCCACGGAAGTACTTTTATCTGACACGTGTATTATGAATGCCTCAGGGTCATGTTTCTTTTCTCACTCCATGCTCATTAAAAGAGGGGGAAAAAAGGAGGGAGAAGGGGGAAATCTGTCTCTGCTGAACAGAGAATGACACAGTGTTTTATATTCTGACAGACTCAACTAATGCCAGGTCTAACAGCACAATGAAAAATTAATTAGAAGCTTTTGCTGGTATAGTAGTGCCACCTGGGGAGTGATATTTATGTGGTATTTTTATTCTGGCAAAAGTATTAATGTAGGTGGAAGCATACCAGCAAAGAGTGCTTTTTGTCAGGAGAGTTAATTTTGCTTGTGGAACTGGCATAGCTTTACTGGCAAAAAGTGTTTCTTTGCACTCCAAGCTCCTTGTACTGAAAGATTTATCAGAGCAATTAAGCAGAAAGTAGTTGATGGTTTAAAATACACTGTGGTTTTGTTTATTTGTGTGGGGGGAGGGCAGCAAATCCTTTCTGCATTTGTTTAATTTGATTATTTTAAAGTGCACCCCTTGACAAAATGTTGGGTTTGGGGTTTTGTGCAGGAGCTGTATAATAGAAGAGAGAAGCTTTCTGCGATGTGAGGATCTCGTTTATGGCAGAATGTCCTTCAAAGGATTCAATCCAGAAGTTGAGGTACCATTTCAATGTCCTGCTTTGAGGTGGTCCCACATTAGGATTGAAGCCCTTAGGGGTGGGGATTTGGGTGTTCACACTGCATCCTGCTTGGCCTTTGCAGCACCTTCCATAAATCCTCCCGTGTACAGGAACTCCATCATTCAACCCAAAATGTTGATCAATGCAGCATCTGGTAAACAGCAGCTTTACAGCAGCAACACCTCCCTGTGTTGATGGTCAGTAATTGCACGACTCCTGCAGATTTTCCCTCCCTGAAGTGAGGAATCCATCCCACATGCTGCTCACCGAAACAAAAGCCTCACTTTTCCTCCTGACATTTAATGTAGAGTCCAGTCTACAAACATTCAATCCTATTTATTCAACACTCAGTTGTGTAAGTAAGGGCTTAGAGTTCCAAAGTAAAAATGCTGGGCAAGAGAGTCTTTAATTTCTTTCTGGCATGATTCATGCTGATAGAACTACACAGGCACAGTAATAAAAAGGTTACCACTGAACTGAGGCAGGAGGATGAAGGTGTAAAGACTCAGATTTACTAGGGAATTCTTTTAGTTATTTTGAACTTGCTCTCCCTGTGACTCAGCAGAGGATTGCTTCATGGTTTTACTGTTAATCCTTGAAGATATTTTTTGTTCTAAACAAAACCATTTCAAGGCCTGTGTGCTAACATCACAGTGAAAAATTAATTATGATCTAATTCCCTGGTCTCCTGAAGATGTTTGGAGTGCCCTTTAGGATGTTTGAGTAGTACAGTACACTGAAAGCACTGTCTCTGTGTTGCCTCTTTTCCCAAAGGCAAAATCTAAGCTCATCTTAGCAACAGCCTGGCATGTTACCTTTTCTTCATGAGTTCTCATAACAATAGGCTCCAGCCTAACCAGGAACAGCAAATAAATATTCAGTTTGGTTCTTACCTTTTATGCTCTTCTACCGGTGAATTTCAGCATAGTTGCCATTGTGTTATGGTTAAATGTTTAAGCTATTTCTTACTTCATTTTCAGAAGTTAATGATCCAAATGAACTCTAAAGGCAAGGAAGAAGAAAGTGAAGAGGATGATAAAATGGAGGCTGATGTGTCAGATGAAGAAATGGCCAGAAGGTAAGTTACATTTTATGACATAATCAATGCTAGCTAGGAATAGGATATGTTAGTCTATTATGTGTGGGGAAATAAAACCCAAAAAGGAAACAAAATAAAACAAAAAAAAGCCCACAACAAATGTGGTACTGTACCAAATTGATTTTCCAGGAATGCTGGTGTATATTCAGTGGAATCTCCATCACTTTTGGGGGTGAAATAACTTGCAGGGGTTTTCTGCCCTTTGATATCCAGGTATTCCGTGCTAATTTCCTCCTTGTTACCCATTGCTAACAAATTCAAACTACCAGAATGAATAATAATGTTATAACTGATCCTGTAGTACTTGTGCTTCTCAAGCTTCTAATGGCCAGGTTTTTTACACCACTTAAATTGGTCGTTAGATTTATGATTTGCTCCATGATTTTTTTCTCTGATCTTAGTAAAACGTGTAAAATTCTGTATTCTCTCTACAGATATGAAACATTAGTGGGAACAATAGGGAAGAAATTTTTGAGAAAAAGAGACCAACGTGTACTCAAGGATGATGATGAAGATGAAGATGATGAAGAGGGGAATAGTATCCCAAGACCTAGTAAAAGAGCTAAGAAAATGTTCTTAAAACCTCAGGATTAATGTCAACTGCACAAGTAGAGCTTGTTACCTAACGCCTACCAGAGTACCAAGAACTGGAGATTGCTTGGAGTTTTTGCTATTTAATGGAAAGGGTGGATTTGTAAATCTGTTCTGTTCTCATTGAGATTTCTACCATCCACATGTCAGACGTTTTTCAAAGTGGGTGTGTCTGTAATGGATGTTGTACATCCTTTCCTCTCTCAGCAGCTTTTCATGAGTGGGGCACTAATCCCATCAGTCTCTTGAAATGTTGTGCATAGTTAAATCCAGTGTTGCATGCAATCAAAAGCAACATTATTTACAATTTAGAATAACATCTGAAAGAAGTATTTGGAGTAAAGATGAGCTGTGTCCAATTCAGTAAAGCAGTTCAGCTCTCACTGCTTGCTTTATTACAAAAACAAAAACTGTGCTCTCTTCAAATTGAAAAAAGTCAGCAGAAACATGCTTGGGTTGTGGGCTTTTTTACTGTGCTAAAAATAAGATGGGAGAAGAACAGAGAGATAAAATCCACTCTATGGAATTTTATTTTTTATAAAGTTTATTTAAAAATAGAGGATTTTGTAGTGAAACTGTTTTTTTATAGAGCAAGCCAAATATTGGGCGACGTTTACAGTTTGACATCTGAGCAGATTGTGAGTCTTAGTTTCTGCCTCCCAAAAGAAGTTTGCTAATTTTGCCTCTTTTTCAGTAAAAAAATCCAGTCTTATAATTATCTAAGTCTTATCACAATAATAACAGTTTCAGAAACATACTTGAAAGCTGAATAAAAATTGTGAGGTTTTGTGGTTAGTGATTGTGATTTAGCTTATTTAATGTAAAAAAATTATACTTAATGCAGTCTGATACAAGGAGTGATCCTGTTTTGTGCTGGCCACAGATGTTCCCCAATATTAGCTGAGTACATTGATTTATTTAGCATGTGATGAAGCCATCTGAGGTACTGTCAGGTTGGAAACATCATTCTCTTTGGTCAGTCAGTGCTCTGGGCCTATTGAAAATGTCAGTGTGGTCTTGTCTAAAATCATAGCAGTTTTCTGTGTACAGCCTTTCAACAAGAAATATTGCTATTACTGCATCTCCTCAGCACGTCCAGGTTACTCATCCTTAATGCTGATTCTCTGGAGAAAGGAATTTGTTAATTGAAGCAACGAGTGGCCATTTTGCCATGGACATGAGGCTTTTTTTTGTCTTATTTTAACAGCTCAGTGAAGCAAGACATGAAACTCAATTATTTAAAGAAGGACACACTGTGTCTGCGGTATTTTGCATGTGATATATGAAATATAATCCATATATCAGGAGCACCTAATTAGATATTCAAGATGGATCACACATGGAAAGAGAAATATACTTTTAACCTAGTAAGGCGACTTCATGCAGGTGGAAAGGCTGTGATTCATGATCTGAGATAGTTTTTCAGAGCTAATTAAATGCTACTGGTTCAATTACTTAAAACCTGATCATATATTACTGCTAGCTGAAAAGAAGTTAATGATGGCAAGACATTTTTCTTCCCATGGAAGATGTGACCTGAGCTAAGAAATGATTTATTGTTGGTCATCACAAGAAAAACTTGGAATATATCCCATTATTCTTTCTTGCTTATTAGTAGGAAAATCACTCTTCTGTCTCTGAATGCATTTCTTGAATGGAGAGTGAATTTCTGCATAGCTGTGCTGAATAGTCGAGGGGTAAAGTGTGTTCTAGTGAACCACCAGCAACCAGAAGGTGTCACTGCAATTGCATGTCCTGAGAGACCATGGACTGGGGAAGTTTCCAGTGGCGCCATGTAAAGGAAGCTTTTGGGTTATTTTGATAACAGTAGTGGCTCAGATTAATTCCATGTGGAGTCTTCCTTTATCAAAGTTCTGCAGAGAACTCTCCTGCATTGCAGGGTTCTGTTCAGCCCAATGGGGGTTAATTCTGATCAGTTAAAGGGCATTCTGACATATGTTAGTTCTTAATTTCATGTCATTTCCTGAGAGATAGCTGGAAATGTGGCTGGCACGGTGCATGGGTCAGCAGTGAGTGAACGCTAAAGAACTTCCTAGAAAATCCATGATTTTGGAGTTGGGACAGGGGAAGAAAGGTAGTTCTGTTTCCTAAACATGCCCAACACCAACTGTGAAGAAATGCTAGATGTTAGTTTATTGTCTTTAAATCTGGGGGCTTTACTGTTCACATTCAGCTGGTGGCTCAGGGCTGCAGTAAGACCAGCTACTCATTTTTAGCACAATCTTTTATTCATGGGGAGTTTGTGACATGTGCCTTTAAAAGCACCATCCATAGTGTGTTTTTGTGAGCAAGACAAAACCAAAACTCAGCTCTGTGTGACTTTTTAAATGTACTTTAGGTGCCCAAAGTTACAAGCAGACATATTATGGTGGGATCTTCTGAAATACCCGTCTACATTTCCAATCATACAAATACATGTATATATGTATGGCTTTAAGTCTGACTCGAGCTTCCTGGCCAGGGTAGGAACATTCTGCTGAATGAAATCTGTGCTTGAACTATTCTTGACAGAGATGTAAGTGTAGCAGTGAAATATTCATAAAGCAAACCTGCATTAATTCAGGCTTTCTTGGCTCTGACACAGACTCCCAAGGCATTTTCATGTGCAGGTTTCTAAGCTGTAGGATTTTCCCACATTTCCCACGTTCGTGTTTCTAAATGAAAAGTGTTTCTTCTTTGAGAACAAAAGCAAGTTGGGTAAGTAGTGTTTTTATTAAACAAAATGGCTACATGCAAAATGTAACTGCTAAAGTGTTACCAGCCACCGGAAATGTTTGTGCCTGTGACCCTGAGTGTGGTTGTAGTTGGTGCTCACTGACAGCTCACACAGAGTTGTAAGTTTATGTCTGCCCCTTGTTATGTGAAATTTAGTCCCTCCCTTTGGCAGGCTGATGGTGCTTATTTTGTAATGACTGCTGGGGTTGAAAACGTGGAAGTACCAAACAACTTCATCTTTCTTGCTGATGTTTCTCATTTTGTTTCTATTCTGCTTAGCATTGGATCTTAAAAAGCCCAGGACCAGAGTCCAACTGAAGTGAGCCATCCAGTGTCCTCCCTTTAGTAATGCTTGAGCTGATTAAACTTTGGTTCCTTGGGGAGGGGCAGGATGTTCAGTGGCACTGTGGAGTTTGAACTGTGTTTCTTGTGTTCGGTGTCTTGCTCTCTAATCAGACCCTCCATTATGCAATGCTACAACTGTGGGTGGCTGTCGTTGCCATTGGGCATTGCCTGTGTGTGTAATGGGCAGCTGGGCTGGGATTCTGGGACTTCATCCAGCATTCAGACTTTAAAAGAAATTGTCTTGCCTTTCTTTTAATTGGAATACCGTACTTTTAAATTGTATTTGGAATTAGATGAGTCTGGGGGCGGAGGGGGGTGGTTTCTAAGCATTTGTTTTGCTCCATTTGGACAACAGTCCCCCACTAAAACTGCAAAATCACTTAGGCTCTCATTAAAACTTTCTCAGAGAGTGCTAATAAAGCATCGTGGTGGGGAAGGATGTCAGACATCCCACAGTTCCGTTCCACATGTGAATGCCAGTTTCTGTGAGAGCTGATGCTTTTAGGACTTGGTGGTTTCTTTTCTTTTCAGGCTGGAAGAACATCAGCTTCTGCAATAATGCCTTGCTAATGGAACCCCAGCATGAGGCCTCAGGGTTTGTTTGGTTTTGTTTGGTTTTATACCATTCTCATCTCAAACCTTTGAGGCATTTTGGGTCTGGCATTCACACCTCAATAACCTGCTTTCATCGGCTTTTGGGGAGCTGTAGTTAAACTGTGAAACTGTTCCTTAGCTGTATGTGTTGACATTTCTTTGTGTGATTTAATGTTGCACAGTGAAGGACCTGCTTATAATTGTCACATCAAGATGAAAAATCCCTCTTAGGGAGTGGTTATTAACAGATGGGATTCAGGGAGATGATTGAAGCTCCGGTCACTGGCAGTTCTGTAGACGTTTGGTAAGAGCCAAACAGTAGAAGGGGCAGCTGGGTGAGTCCCATCACTGCAGGCACAGTTAAATGCTGGGAGGAGCACATAACTGCCCAAAAAACCCTTGCATACCATAACCCAAGCAATTATGTGGGAGCAACAGCAGGAACACCTCTAGAGGAGTTGGGAGGCAAAATAACCACTGTGTTAACAGCTGTCCCCAAGACAAGAGGCAGCAGCACCAGAAAACAGCTGTAATTCATTGCACAGAGCAACGTGGTGGTGACCTGGGTGAATGCAGATGGCAATTCCATCGGATGGAATGGAGGTGGTGAGTGTTTTGAAGCTTGTAAAGCTTCCTGAGGTCTTGGGGAACAACTTGTTATGATCACTCATTTAGAAAGGGGTAAAAACCCTTAATGCAACATTAATATGAGGGAATAACCTGAACACAAATTGCCAAACAAATTCCGTAGTTCCATTATTAATGGAAAAGCTGTTCTGACCTCAGTAAGATCTTTTAGTGTCCCCTGTCACCTCTTGCTTGGCTCTCTGTTCCCCATCTCTGTGCAACTACATGTGCACCCAGGCCATGAGCTGTCACACACCATGACCAGCCCAGAGCTGCTGGCTGCCAAGCCCAGCAGAGGTGGCTGCTGGGGGCTTCCTCTTCAGTGATCCTCAGCCTACAAGCTCTTCATCCAGTGCCTGTAGGGACTCACCATCTCCAACACTACTGTCACAATTTGTTCAATATTGGCCTGTTCAGTTCAAGAAGTAACAGCAGGTAACAAGGAACAGGTGACAAGTGACAGGACAAAAGGCAATGGCCTCCAGTTATGCCAGGGAAGGTTTAGATTAGATATTAGGAAACTTTTTTCACAAGGTTGTAAGGGATTGGGAAACTGCCAAGGGAAGTGGTGGAGTCACCATCCCTGGAAGTGGCACTCGAGGACGTGGTTTAGTGGTGAACATGGTGGTGGTGCTGGGTGGACAGTTGGACTTGATGATCTTAAAGGGCTTTTCCAACCTTAATGATCCTATAATCCTAAGAAGTTTGAGGTGGGAAGGGTTGGCCAGCACAGCAGGAGCGAACAGCCCTCACTTAGCAGATGGTGTGTGCAGGAGTCAATGCAGCTGGGGGCAGCTGTACTTAAACCAACTCTTAATGTCTTTATTTTCCTTTTATTTATTTTCAGGTATACACTTACAGCATTTGTGAGATTAATGATCAGATAATGTCTTTGAGCAAAAATACACATGAGTAGGAGGAATCAACATTTGACCAATACTCAGGCTTATCACAGACTGGGGATAAAGAGTGTATTTCGGTGCTTCTGCTATTTTTTTAAGCATTTAAGAATGTTTCCCCTTTCTTAGTGGTTTCCTTGGTTGAGCTTTTTGCAGAGAAGCATGGCAAGAGGAACAACATTTTTTTAAAAATGGGGAAACATGGTTGTGAAGTAACTCAAAAGGTTTCCTTTCAATTTGGCTCGCTCCTTGGGTTGTTTTTTTCACTTTGATACAGATGAACAAACACTTGTGACATTAAAGCTCCTGTGCTAAGCAGTACCCACTCAGGACAGCCATATGGACTCATTTTGCTGTATACAAAGAGCACAGAATTAAGGGTATACTGGGGTTAGCTTCAAATATGAATATTAATGGAATGCTAAAAATACAGAATTCCCACCCCTTTTGGGACAAAAGTAAATCTAAGCCTGCTGTGACGTTTCAGCACCAGTCACAGTTTATAGGATGATTACATCTCAGAAACAAAGCTCATAGTTATCTCCTTGGAGCCCATCAGCCACAATAACTGCAATATATGGAATTTTCATCACCAAAAAAATACATACCAAAAATTACTTGCGGCAGTTTACTGCAGTGATGGTTGAGGGGATGCACATAATGATAATTTTCATTTTGTACTATGTTTTGTCTAAGGATGGTGAGAGAATTATACCTCCTAATGCTTCTTTCCAAGATGACATAGTTTTACTTATATTAAAGGCAGAGGAATGAGATGAGCTGTGAGTGGTTGGATCTTGTGAGAAATGAAGTTTTAAATGTGTACTTCATTGTCTAAATGCTCACAGATGACTTGTCTCCCTATAATATCCATAGACAATGTGTTGGCAGCATATCACAGTTAATGCTCCATACTCTTATTTATGTGCTACAGGCAGTACAAAATTCCCCAGACATATTTCTTACCCAAGCTTACAACCAGATTCAAATCAGATCCTACGTTTGTGCCAAAAATTGAACGGCAGTCATCTTGCAGCAAATAATTTTACCTAAGTGACTCAAGAGTCTTAAATTCCTGATTTCTCCCAAAGTAAAATTCACTTTAATCTCACATTAATGTATTTTTTCTTCAGTCACCTGCAAAAGAGTCCCATAACCTTGCAGCAGGGATTGCACAGACAGTGGAAGGTACTGTACACACGTAGCATTACTGTAGGTTTTCCTGGTCATCTAGATCGTGTAAAATCCTTTAACATTAATGGGGACAAGTTTTCTATCCAGAGTGATGTTGAATTTCTCTTTGAGGGTTTTTTCCACCTCTTCATCTTCCAGAGTTACAAATTCCACCAGATCCATGTTTTCCTTGTAGTTGTACGTGGTCTCAGTGAACGTCCACCCAATTAGCGCTCGGAAACCATCCGTGGTCTGGAGGGCGCAGATGGACTTCTTGGTGAAGAGGGAATCTGGAGAGGTCTGCAGGTAGGTGCACTGGAAACGGAAATCTTCCACTGTCCGTGGCTCAAGGCTGAACATATAAACCTTCCGACACTCTTTCTTCTCCAGCAGGTCGGAGTTGGAGAAGCTCTGGTTGGGGATGTACTGTTTCCGTCTCATTTTCTCAAGGTACCAGACCCCGTTTTTTTCCGTGAAGCGGAAGACGCCGGGAGCCTGCGGCTGGTCTTTGCCCGACACGAGCTCCATCGGCTGCCACATCTGGTAGGACACCCCAAAGCCTCCATCGACGACGTAGGCTTTGCCATCGATGACCACCTTTACCACGAGGTGGGTCATGAGGGTGGCGTAGGCGTTCTGGTGGGGGTTGAACACGTACGCTCCCAGGAAGCTGGTGTCGTAGCCCAGGCGCTTCAGCACCCAGCCCAGCAGCTGGTTGTTCTCCATGCACCAGCCACCCCGCTGCCTCCGCACGATCTTGTTGTAAACGTGCTCCAGCTCCAAAGTGATTTCCTCCCCGCAGTGGATGCTGAGGTTTTCGAAAGGAACGGCACGGATGTGGTGCTGGAATATGTCGGTTAAGGTTTCCAAGTCTTGTTTTTCAGTGGAGCCTTTATAGCCAGTTCTCGTGAAATACTCCTCGAGGTTCATCTCACCTGTAAAGGAAGGAATTGTGTTTTGGTTTCTTTGTGTCAGTGATTTATGATGCTGTGGAAAGCTGCCCTGGCTCTGTCGGCAAAGATTCTTTAATCTACTGAACTTCATCAGAGCAGCTTTTAAAGGTAACAAGTATTCATATGAAATGGCTCCCCGAGCAAAGAGCCATGCACATGAGGGTTTGCATTTGTCTTAGAGTCATCCCTCCGGCAAACAGCTGATGCCATTTCAGCTTCACAGGAGGCAGCTGCGAGATGGGGATTTGCTGTATTTGCATTGTAACAGCGGGGTTAAGGAGAAATATGAGATGATGCTAGGGAGTGTGTACAGGGTTCATGAAAAATGGTCTAAAACCACTGTTCAGTAACAGGAGTGTCAGTGGGGGAAGCAGTGTCATCTGCCAGTGGGAGGGAGGATAATCTGAGCCAGGATTCTCATGTTCTTTTCATGACTCTGCCACTGATGGATGTGGCAGTAAGGGAATCGCTCGTTCGGTACACGTCGCTCTTCCACCACTTACAAAACGTTAACATGATGCTCCTGCACATTTTGTAAAGTGTCAAGTTTTATTCAGATAATTATAACTGAAAAAACTCTGACCTTTGAAAGAGTCACAGACCACTGAGTCTTGTGTCTGCTCTGAATGTTGTAGAAACTCATTTTGGTGTTGGAATAATTAATCTGAAGGGAGGTGAGTGGCCTAAAAGACAAAGAGCACATCTCCATTCCCTCCTGTGCCCTGTGTCTCACAGGGTGCCCTGAAAATGGAGAGGGGCTGCTTTACATCTCTCTAGTCCCAAATTTCTTCAAAACTCACTAATCCTTAAACTCAGCAGTGAACCATTGAATGTTTACTGCAAACTAGAATTTCTCATGATTCTCAGTGGCAGATTCATGCTGTACGTATTCGTGGTGCAGAGGCAGCTGTCCCAAGTGAACAGAGAGCACCAGCAAAAACTACACATTATCTGCTACAGAAAGGGATTTAGCTTCCAGTGATACCTAAGGGTATTGTTGGAGGATATTCTCAATGTAATATTCATTAAGTATAAGAGTCATGGCAATTTTGATTTGAAGTATATCTGATCCTACTGCTCTGACTGTGAATGATAAATAGATCATACCAGCACAGAACTGGTTCTTGAGTTTATATTATTTGTAATTTCTTTCTGCAGCTCCATAATATGCTTGATCAGCACTAGATCTGGACTGCAGGAGATGAAAGCTACTGTTCTTTTGAATTGTGAGCAGATCAGATGAAAAGGCAGGTACTGAAAATGTAGCCCCACAAATGTGGCTATGATTTATGCAGAGAAAAACATCAGCAGAAGAACTTTAAAGAACTGTTTCTAAATGTGCAAATGAAGGTGTTCATACGAAAATATTCCTTACTAGGACTATCCACAGTATCAGCAATTCCACTGTTAAAAATATGCTACTTGTCTTCCTTTATCCTAATACATCAGCACATAGACTTTCTGGGTTGCACAACCCACAGTTTGTAATTTTTTTCAAAGTTGTTTCTAAAGAGATGTAATTTTATTCCCATGAAGCAGAATCTATTGACTAGCAGATTGCAGTTTTGCTTCCTTTGCACTTGCAATACTTTTAAATAAATTTAAAAATCTAAAAGCATGACTTGCAACAAGAGGTTGCAGTTCTAAATTTATATCTGCTATTGTATCTAAACAAAAGAATCTACCTCATAGTGAAGTGAAGCTTCTCCTGAAGAGTGAAAGGTAGAAGAAGTAAAATTGCATATCACTGTTTTGCCCTCTTTGAGAGCCCCTGTTTAGAAGGTGACATTTTAGCTCTATATCCACACATTTTTGGAACATATTTCCTAGAAAATATTGCTTACATTATTGTCCAGGACCTTTACCATCATAAAGAAACCAGGGGGTATCTTTGTTTGGAGGGGTTTTTAAGAAAATAAACTTACCTCTTATGAGATCCCTTTTTATTTATTGGGGTATTCAGTTCTGGGTGGTTTATTACAGGGGCAGCAGTCAGTGACGCCAGGAGTGGATACAGATTGTGAGGGTTTGTCTTTCTAAGTTCTGCTGGCCCTTGCTCCTGAATCTTAAATTCCAAGAAAGGGCAGAGTCCACCCAAAATGATTGCACAGTTTTGGACTTCACTGATCCGTGAGCAAATTAAACTTTGTTTCTTCTCTATTAGTAGATGTTTATGCCTTCCCCTGGTTAAGACAGGAATGAACTTGTTTTCCATGTCAAATAATTACAGTAGGCAGTTGCAAATGGCATTGTAACTTCTTAAAATTGAATTATGGTTGGTTTGCAAACCAGCACGTTGAGGTGGTGGATGTTCATCTTGCCCTGGTGGGTACACTGGGTTGCCAAGGTGCTGCAGGCTTTGTGTCCCTGTGCTCCATGGATGCACAAACAACCCTTCTTTGCCCACAAGGGAACCTTCTCAATTTGTTCAGCTCCTCAGCTGCAGCAGGTAGTTATTGTGGAGCTACCTAATGAATACCATGGCAGACATTTATTTGCACAAAGTAATGCATTTCCACCCTAAAACTTGGCCTCCTGCATCCTGGAAGCATTGCAGTGCTTCTTCTGTCACCCTCTTTCATGGCACATCCTGTACAGTACCACAGGTATCATAAGGTAAAAGGTTTCTGTGTTATCATGCTGTGAAACCACACTGGTGGCATGTCCTAACTTCCCAGTGTTTTCTTTTGCATCTGCAGGATCACTTTTTAAGATGGCTTTTGTGCAGAATACGGCTTGTAATAAATATATTCCATAATCTATAATACTGTCATGTCTTCTTGACATCACATGAAGGTTCGGTCCCAAAAGTTTAGATTATCATTTGCAAAGATTCACCTAACCTTGATTTTTTTCCAGTTTTGGTACCAAAAGCCTGATTTTTAAGAACTGTTGAATTATCTCATCTTCTCTGGATTTTATTTTGAATTCAGAGACACAGATAAATCAAACCCAGAAAAAGTGGGTACTTAAGAAAGATTGTGGGGGGTTTCAGGTACCCTTGGACAAATATCTTACTTTAAGTCCTGGAAAGGGAACAGGACTCAAGTCTTTCAACTTACCATAAGCTGATCAGCACCTAATGGTGGCTTGTTTGGAGAAAGTCTTAACCTTTCTTTTTTCTACAAAGTCTTTAGAAGCCAAATTCAGCTCAACTTTAAGACTGTTAAAGGAAGTGAATTTGTAAAAGTCCGTTGAGAAGACTGGAAACAATACCAAAAAAGGCTTTTGTGTAAAATGGTAACACAGCCTCTCCTTCTGTATCATTTTGGTCTCATTTGCCACAAAATAGATCCAAAAAAGTTAAGGAGTCAAAAAGCAATTTCCATATGAACAAAACTAAGATGTCTTAGTTTCTAAAGAAGGAGAAGCTTAATAAAAAATATGCAACTGCATATGCAGTTAATTAGCAATGTACTTGAATTTACCAAGCTTTGTGACTAGCTCAAGTTGAAAATGACATTAATGTAATTAATGTTAATTTTAGAACTTTCCTATTGGCTATTTAAAGATCCATCTAGCACACTGTTACAATTAGATCTTATCCACTAAATTAGGTGGCAAGCCACGAACATTTACTGGTACAAGTTTGTTCTCCAGCACTATATTGAATTTCTCTTTCAGTGTCTTCTCAACCTCTTCATCTGTAAGAGTTGTGATGTTCACCAGGTCGGTGTCCTCCGTGTAGTTGTACTTCATCTCACTCAAGGTCCATCCAACTAAGGCAAGGAGCCCTTTGGTGGTCTGGACACTGCAGATGGACTTCTTCTGCAGTATGTTATCTGCAGACACCTGTAGGTACACATTTAGCTCCTGAAAGTCATCTATATGTCGTGGCTCAAGAGTGAATCTATATATTTTTCTGATATTCCCCAGTTCTGGAGTATCAGGGAAGTCAGTGTCACTTTGCTCAGGAATATAATGCTTCCTTTTGACCTTCTCAAAGTACCAGGTTCCGTTGTCTTCCATGAAGCGGAAAATGCCGGGGACCTGAGGTTGGTCCTTCCCAGAAATCAGCATCACAGGCTGCCACATCTGGTAGGCACCGCCAAAACCAGCATCTACAATGTAGGAATCTCCCTTGATCACCACCTTCAGGAGGATATGGTTTATCTCAGCAGTGTATCCCCCCTCTGCTGGTTCATAGCTGTTTCCACCAAGAATACAGACGTCATACCCTAATTCTTGCAAGGCCCAAAATAGGAGGTGGTTGGTTTCCAGGCACCATCCACCACGTCTCTTCCTCACAATCTTATTGTAAGTAGCTTGCAAATCCAGTTCGATGGTCTCCCCGCAGTGCATGCTGAGGTTCTCAAAAGGAATGGTCTGGATGTGATGCTGGAAGACATCTGTCAAGGTTTCCAAGTCTGCATCCTTATGGGGCTTGTTGTAAGATATTCTTCCAAAATACTCTTGAATGTTCATTTTGCCTGTGTGAGCAGAAAAACAGCCAGTTACTGCTGTGCAGCTGTCAGGGGGTTCACTCCTATTTCTGTAGCACAGGTTAACCAGCCTATGAGTCTGGGCAGTTTCATTGAGGATCTAAAAGAATTAGAAGTATTTCTTAAAATAGAGATGAGGACAGGAGCAGGTGGCAATAACACTTTCCCTCTCCCAGGGGTTGCCTTCAAACCAGGTGGATGTCTTTCCCATGGGAAAGCACAACACATGCCATAATGGAATCTCTGGCCACAGAGGAGGATCCCACATGACAAAAGTTTTCTAAAACTGAAAAACAACAGATTTGCAGAAAAGCTACCACATCATATTGGCATAAAAGTCACAGCAAGTTCTTACTTGTTTCTTTGACCATACCAGGTAAGCAATTCTTTCTTTATCCCACAGGTAATTTAACTGGAAGGTTTTGCATTCATGCATTCAGTTAACAGGGATTAACATCTCAGTGTGTCACCATTTCACACAGGTTTCCACGTGAAGTAGATTGTTGTCTTCTTAATCTCTTCAGTTTCCCTGGGGAGTTTAGACAGGGCTTTGGCCCTGGCTGTGGAAGGAGGGGACTTTAATTTTCTAACCTAAGGATCAGAGGAATTGATAATTACTAAGAACACCTACAGGGCGTATTCATAATCTTTTGGTTTCTTTAACCATCTTTTACAAACTAAAGGCTTTAGTCTCAGCTCAAATTATTGGAAATGTTTTGTGTCTTCGTGTCTCTGATGCCCTTTCCTTTCATTAGCAGAAAGACATTGTCATTGGCACTGGCTGCGTGGCCAAGATGCAAAAGGTTCCCTGTAACACTTCTAATCCAGTGACTCATCTGGTCTCTGCAAGGATTTCTTTTGCCTTTAGTTTAGATTTAATTTGGTTTTTTTTCCATGCAAGGATATTTGTTTTCCAGAACAATTCACAATCTGCTAAGGACTGTGTTAATTTCCAAAAAGTCTGAGGATTTCTTGCTTCCTGCAAATGGTTGCATGTTCCCCTGGGAGGATTGTCCAAAAATCTTTTCATGTGGATGAAATGGGAGAAACTCCCTTCCAGTTACTGTTCTCAGCTTGGTCCAGATGCTCCCCCCAGCAGTTTGACCCCTTGTCCATGCAGCACTCAAGCAAGGGCTGAGAGCTTGTGAAAATCCCACCTCAAATCCAAAGAGCCTGGAAGGCTCACCCAGCAGGTGAGCATATCCAGTGGCCTAATCTCTCGACTTTAACCCCAATCTTGATGCCAACAGCACAAGTCACATGACTTGGTTGTAGTGCTCCTGATTTGCACTGGTACCAGGATTCAGACTGGCTACTGCAAAACCACAGGAAAATGGGATAGAATAGAGGACTCTCCCAATAAGGGAATAAGAAATAAACATTTTCACTTCAAAAGAACCCGAAGAGGCTACATGAACAAATCAGTAATGTCTTTTTGATACTGCATTTTATGGTTTTTTTTCCATCCCTTTTTTAGGACAAGGGCACTCATCTCTGGCAGGATCTCCTTGGAAACACTTGTAGAAAGCCATTTCCTTCCCAACACACAGTGCACGTGTCTGCTGGCAGGCTCATCCTGTGGTCCTCTGCCTCGTTTTTCTTGCTATTCCCACTTTTAGCAATTTTGCATAGCAAGATAGAAACACCTTTTCCCTGTGAGGGTGCTGAGCTGAACCTCTGTGAGCAGGGGGAGTCCATGAAGTCCATCAGCCTGGTGGGTCTGATACACTTGGAATTTACCTTCAAGCAAAACCAGATCTGTCCCTGCCCTGGGCTGGCAGCAGCAGACCTGATGCCCTCCCTATAACCCATTTCCTGGGTCTGGGTGTCCCCATCTTATGGGAAAAGCGCAGGATATAACCAGCTTCCCTCATCCACCCATGAGCAACCTCCCCATGGAAAGCCCCTGTGGGGTGCTGGCAATGAGGCTTCAGGAAAATATATTGGGAAAACGTTTTGGGAAATTTGCAGCCCATGCCTCAGTTTCCCCAGCTGTCTCTTCTCCGGCCTCATCCATTTAAAATGTGTCTCAGAGACAGCCCTGCGGCGGCTGACAAAATGCGCTCTGATCTCAATGAATACTTAAAGAGGTTTAAGTATAATAAAGCTGCACTACAACCTCACTGACATCAGGGAGCAACCACATAAATCAGCGTTTACTCCCTCCCCTTCCTGGAGGCAGATTTGTTTTCTTGGCACAGCCACTCCAGCTGGGCGAGCGCTGAGGCTGCAGCGGTGAGCGAGCTCTCTCTCCCAGGGGGCAGTTTGCGTTCCAAAACTGAGCTGCCAAATTTCCCGAGCCCCGGTCCGGTCTCAGCCTTGTTTACTCGTGCCCCTGCAGCAGCCCAGCTTGGCCCCAGCGTTCGCGCAGCCCGGCGGGCTGTGACATGCAGGTGTCGGTTCCGCCTGTCTGCACGGCTCCCCGGGGATCGCTGGGTCCTCCTGTGATTAGGCTGAATATCGGGATCAGTTCTCTGCTAAAAATCACGAGAGACTTCCCAGGCTGGATCCTCTTGCACATGCCTGTAGTGTTTGTTAGATTCTAAGTCACGCTGTGAGTCAGTAGCTGCGTTTTCCATACGCTCTGGCCCAGCATAAAGGGTCAGTTTAACTCTCAAACATTTGATGTTGCACTTGTAAAACGCCCTTAGAGTGCAACAACCACCATCAGCCCTGGGGCTCCTGTAGCTTATGCTTTCCTAATATGCCTGCAGTGCTGTGCACATGGCACCCAGGCTCACAGGAGTGGCCTTTCCCAAACTGGCTGACCGAAAGCTGCGGGATGAAGTTAAAGATGAGGTATGCAGCGCTTACCTCTCAGGCACTCAGCTCAGGCTTTCCGCCCAGGGGTGCTCCAAAGTTCCCAGGAAGAGCTGCACTGGGAACTGCTGCTCTTAAAGGCCCAGGCTGCCTCTACTGCCTGTCAGGGACAGCCGTATCCTCCCGCGGAGCAGACACGGAGGGGAGCGAGTTTCTTCTTTTATAATTGCATTCTGATGGCTTAATTGGTTTATTTTTATTGGCATATGTGTGGAAAGCCCTGCCATGCAATTCATTGTGTTAGGTGCTACTGTATACAGAGAGCCTGAAAACAATTCAGCCCCCAAACTGCCTACAATATTGAGCAGATTTTAACCTTCCATGTTACTGAATGAGAACTGAAGCCCTCCAGGAGTGCAAAGGAAAAGAAACAGTATGGGTATGAGCAACAGTAAGATATAAGTAACAGTATGACCAACTTTTGTAAGTGGTTATAACCTATAAACCCATCCCCTGCAGGTCACCCAGGGGCTTCAGTCTCTGGGGCACCTTGGTGGGTGCTCCCATGCTAAAGCAGCACAGCAATAGTGCAAATTTTGATACAGATTTGACGTTGTTGACACTCACGTGGTCTGGATCCCTGTAGGAAGTGACTTACGATAGACAGAGAAATCCAGGGTAAGAAGTCACTGATTTATTGGTGGGGATGGCAACAGTTGAATTAATAACACCACACTGAGCTATACCTCGTGGCTGACACCAGCCCCTGCAAAGCAGCAAGGTCAGATTTGCCAAGTCACGTAGTTGTCTAAATTCCCCTGGGTTCAAAGAGAAGCCCTGTCCTTCAGCAGTGAAAATGCTGCTCCCAGAGAACTCCGAGCTCCCCGAGCCTGCTGTACCTTTAAGGATTTGCCTCCAAAGTTAGTGATAAGGAAAAAACAACTTAGTGCAATCTGAGACAAAGAGCCTATTTCCCCCCCCCCCCCC